>CM030364.1:48339177-48768488 GCA_017893485.1 Hemerocallis citrina | reverse complement strand
TCTGGACGATGGACAGAGATCCACAGAATGATCCGCAGAGTGGGATTGGTCTCCAGAATTCCAAAGACGAGAGTGACGCTCACAGATATGCTCTACATCGGCTAGAAAGTAGATCCTGCACTAGATTGTGCATGCCCCGTGCTCATCAGCGAGGACGCTGATTTCTGAAGGGGGGTGTATGTAATACCCCGTATTTCTGAAATATATATATATGATTTGAAATATATAATAAAAAGGAATTTGAGACTTGTCCTATAGAAATACTCTATAGGAGGGATTTATATAGGAATGTTTGGATTTGAAATGAAAGGGATTCATTAGAATCCGGTATTTGAAGGTGGGGGACCCACCGGTTTGAGAATAGAACAGCACAATTGTGCTGGTTTGTTGAGAATTGTTCTCTCCCGGTGACGTGGAGAGAGGTAGGGTGGGGCCCGCCTGAAATGTAAGGTACTATTCGATAGTACCTTGAGAAATTGTGAAGGGATTTAATCCCATATCGAGATTTGAGTATAAAATAATATAGTATAAATAATAAATGCCAAGGATCAAGAGTCACCAATCCGGTTAACCACCTTTTGAGAGGCAGCCTGTGGTGGGCAGTTGTACTACATAGTATCTAATTTGTCTTATAAGTTGTATAAATTGTCCGAGCTCGGGGCAGGGGTGTTACACCAACTGTAAAAGACCCTCAACGTGCGAACCCGAGATATGGCAATGATAATCTTAGCCTTCGGAATCAAACTGCCCAACCACGACTATAGTCCCAAACCTCGTCCGTCCACTATACAGGGGCCCCCTACGTACGTTTCCCAAGATCTATTATATCTCCACTAGTGCCTATCCTTATGTTTATTTTTATTAATTAAATCACAGCCTCCCTAGAGTTTGTGTACCCTGCCGGTCTTAACTAAATCAACAACAAAAGCCCCACTGGCCAAATATCCACAAAATCTCAACTGTCGGTATGTTAGGGTCCCACTCAACCTCTGGAGTCTTATATCACCAACAATCTTTTTAGGGTTCACATCATAACCCCAATTCTCAAATCAAAACTCAAATTAATTTAATTATACAAACTACTCTTCATTAATCACATTCCTTGTAAACAACCAATATTGCCATGAGAACTCATTTATATATATGAAAGCACATTTCATCTATGAAACATAGATATTTACCAAAATATGACAATTATACGATTTTGTTACTCAAAATAGTGCACTCTAAAATCAATATTAAATTCTGGAAATATTCACTTAAATCCAGCACATATCAAGGAATGCATCATAAAAATCTTGGCTCAATTAAATTAGTTTAAAGGGTTCATATTCAATAAATTTTGAAAACTATCATTCGTCCAAAAATCTGAAAGTTACATGACTTCGTTCCTCAAAATAGGACATTCTAAAATCAATATTAAATTCTAGAAAAAATCAAATTAAATTCAGTACATAACGAGGAATTCACCATAAAATCTGGAATCAAATAAATTTGTAACCCTCATTTCCGTAAATATATAATTTCTGAATAATATTATGTATTTCGAATTATATATGAATTTAGTTGTGTTAAATTGTTTAACTTTTCTATCTAAAATATTTCTGATCGGAAATTATCTTTATTTCGAATAAGGGTATATTCTACCTTACTTTCTATTTTGCAATTGATCGACTATTTTCATTTTAGCCAAACTAAAATTATTCGGAACTTCCTTAATTAATTATTTGTTAAAGCCAATTTCTGTATATAACCTTGCTATTATTATTTTCATTGTTAAAATCTATTATTTTTAGTATTGTCATTATTACCATTTTTATTAATATTGTTTGTTCTTATTATTAGTAATATTATTATTGTTAAAATTAGTGATATTGTTGTTACTCATATTTTCTTGATCTTTATTATTAAATATTATTATTTTTAAAGCCCAAATTGATCTTGATATATTTTGTAATATTTATTTAATTTAAAGCCCAAAAACAAATGTTTATTTTAAGCCCAATGGTTTTAAACCCAATACCCACTAACCCAATTCCCCTACTAATTGGGTGTTGACCAGGTCAATTCTATTCCTAATCAATCCCCAAAATCTCTCCTGTAATTGCCCAATTATTATCCCTAATTATTAGCCTATTGAATCCCCTCATTATGTGATCCCGTAACCCCCCTCCCCTATAATCTCTCTACCCCTTAATTTAACAATTATTTCTATACATATTATTATAATATACCCCTATTCTCTCTCTCCCATACTCCCTCTCACTCCCACTCCTCTGATTAAAACAAAAACCAAAACAAAACCAAACCCATCTTCCACCTTCTCCTTCCCCCGCTCCCCTGTTTTCGAACCCAAACAGAGCTTCGCCCCGCCGCTCAGAACTCCACCATCGACGAGCTCCCACCATTGCCGCCATTGCCGAAGTCCTCGTCGCGACCGCCCTCCTCGTCTTCCTCCATTCGCCATTGCCGACCCCTCGGAGCTCCGACCACCTCCGAAGTCCCGACAGCCCCGCACTGCATCGCCACCACCGCCATTCCCCTCCACTCGAACGCTCCTTGCCGTCGCCGCCGTCGCTTCCCGACGTGGTGCCGCCGCTAGAGTTGCAGTCACGCCATTTTGCCGTCGGAGCCATCGCCAGCGGCGCCGCCGCTCCCTCGCTCTCCGCCGATCGAAAGAACGAAGAAGAAGAAGAAGAAGAAGAGCAGCGATTAGGGCGGGATCCAATCTCGGCCCTTGGATCGCTTCAAGATCCGTGCGATCTGATCACCGTACCCTGTTTCACCCACAGCGAATCCTAAGTGGCTGTTTCCTGTTCTTCCAGATCCGCTGCGTAGGAGGCGTCCCATTGGATCGTTCGGCTGTTTTGCTGTTTTGGGCGCAGCAAACCCCTGTTCGCTGCACGCTGTTTGGGGCGATCTTGGTGTGGAGTTTTGCTTTGTTGGTGTGTTGTTTGCTTGGATTCTTGCACATATTTTCGCACGATTATCGTCAAAAAGGCAAGTATCTCTTGTACACTTTTATTTGTTCTAATACAAGCCATTTGTAAAAATACCGCAAGTATATTATTCTTTTGACTCCAATTCGCATCCATAAGTCGAATTGACAATCGTTTACATTCCTAATCCGTCGATCCTGTATTCACATGAGATCGTGAATATTTTGTCACCCTAAGCATGACACGAACACAAAAATAAATACAAATATATGTAATTTTAGAGATTATACATATTGATGTGAATGACTATTTTACCCTTGTTAATAATTTAAGTGTTTATATTATCCTTTAATTTCTGATTTAGTTTTATGCATGTAATTAGTCACTTATAGTTGCAATGTTATTTTAGATGACCCTAAAATATTATAGATCCATATATGTAATAATAAATTAGACCCATATATGTATTAATAAATTATACCCAATTATGACATTGAACTACATGTTTCACATCTCATTACTTAGAACAACGGCCCTAGATGATTGGCATTCTGGGCAAGGTCGAAGCTCGAAAGCATCAACTCGAATCAAGGATAAATGCGATAAGCCGTCCGAAACGACTCCAGTTCATTCCCTACCAAGGTACTCCTCACCCCGTCCATGTCCACTATCGACCGGTTGGATAGAGGAAAAATGCCAAAGCCAGGCTTATCTTTCAGGTCTTCAGGGTACGTTCGGATGGACTTCGCCCGCATGAGCACCCCTCGAGTTTTCCTTAATGGGACAACCTCGGTGTCACCATACCTGGCCTCATCCTTGGCCCGGTTGTGGCCCTCTCCTTCAGAATCAGAGATCCCAATATTGCCCACCTCCGTTCGGACATTTTCGAGCGTGTCGACCCCAAATTCTCAAAGTCGCCCCGTCTTGAAATGAGTCGGCTCAATGAAGAGCGGCCGATCCACTCCACGACAAACCCGCATCTGACCCATCATGGTTATCAGAAGAGGACGAGCCATCTAATTCGGCGGCCGACAAATCCAAAGTCCACGATTTTAAATAAAGAAACTTCAGGAGAAAAAGAAAGAAGAAGTGCTCTTCGCAATGCTTCGGGGAGGGGGTCAAATTTATAAGGCGACTGACTCTCGAACCGTCAACATGTGCTGCTTCTTCAAATTCTGTGATCGACAGTCCTATCGAATGACCACTGTCACGTGTCGTCTCCTCGAACCCCGCAAAATCTGATAAGGAGGAAGGCCATGTGGACAGAAAGACGCTCTGACATCCTAACTCGGATCGTCCCTGAACCTCCTACCGAGCACAACGCCCGCAAAGTTCACAACTCGGACTCCTGCTAAACACCATTTCAACTTTTCCCCGAAGCAGCGCGTCCACTGCGACTAAGCAATCTAACGCCACCGTCACACCGACACTTTTTTCGACGAGTTGTCTACTCCTCGAAAACGAACAACGGCGCATTCCCGAGAGTGGGGGGCTTATGAGGTGGGAAAAATTGTAAGTGATCTCCACCGTTGATTCTAGCACGAATCGCGAAGCGATTAACTGGGCCCATGCCAAGTTGATCCAGAGGTTTTCTGCAAGCCCATTCGCACGCCCTGGGGAGCCACCTGTCGTTCGTGTAGGACGCGCCATTGGTTACATTGTAACTCCCCCTATAAAAAAAAAAAAATATTGCGGGGCTAATCAATCACAGATCTGGGATCAAAGAGATTTCTCCCTGAACCTATAACAACATCGGTGACTGAAAGACTGTAGGTAACAACTCTTTCTCCACAAAATCCCTACCACAAAATAGTTGTTTTCTAACTTAAGCATCGGAGGGTCTATCGCTGGGAATACTCCAGGTGTTTCAGGCTTTATTTCGCAGGTTTTTGGTGCAGCCATCGATCGTCCTATTCATCCAATATCCACCCGGGTCTGAAGCGAAGGATAACATTCTCGTGGTTTCCTTAAAACTGAAAACTCACATTATCTATTGCTCCCTCACGCCCAAGACAAAGACCGTAACAACACAAAAACAACCAAGTTACAAACCCAGCACGCATCAACCTCCCACTAAAAAATCCAAACAGTATTCATTTCAATTCACCAACAATGTAACTCCAAATAGCAATAACATCCATTCTCGCTCTACTCCTAAATTATTTCAACAAAACATAGGTAAAAAGAAAAACTTAGTTACCTCAAAATTTGGCAATAAACTCTCTACTCCACCAGAAACCCTAGTCGTGGAACAAGAATTAGAATTAGGGTTCGGAGATTGGAGAAGGAGATGGAGGGATTTGAGGGAATTAGGGTTTGGATTGGAATGGATTGTGATGAGATCGGGTCTAGAATAGGAGCAGTTGGAGCCCCCCCCCCCCCCCCCCCCCCCCCCCCCCCCCGCCCGAACCCACAAAAGGAAGGCAAAAAATAAATAATTTCTAAATCAGGTCCGTTAAAAAATCTTGTCATACTGTTGCATGCCATTGCGCTCCGATGCAAGTGGAATGCTTTGAGATGAACGACTCATATTTGATCTTACGCAAATTTTGAAGCAATCATGTAAGAGGATGTTTACGTAGTCGAAATTTGTATTATCCAAACCATTAGGGAGTGTTAGTTGGAGAAGATTTCGAAAACATGATATGATTTTAGAATTAATGTAACTTCAAAAGTAAATCAGGTTGATTTCAAACTTTTGTATGATTTCAAATATATACCTAGTCGGATTTTGAAATTAGTCAACTGGGATTTAACATATTTTTTTGGCATTATCGTTACATATTTACTTGAAAATAAATAATGATAATAGAATAAAATTATATTATTTATTATTGTTAAAATCATAATTACCATTAGTAGTAAGTGATATGGGTCAGATAAACGTGGTCTCTCCTGGACCACAGGATTCCCTCATAAAACGTGCACCGCCTGATCATCCGGACCCGCCACGTCAGCACGAAAACCGTCCAGGCCTCTGCCACGTCAGCCTGGAAACCGCCCAGGCCTCTGCCACGTCAACCCTATACCACTTGGGCTTCTACCGCTTCAGGCCCACGGGCGACCGAGTCCAGACCCGGCCCCAAACGGGTCCAAACCCAGTTGGCTTCTCCTATAAATACCAGACCCCCTGCCCCTTATCCAGGTAATCAATCTTTCCTACTCAAAACCCTAGTTACTATTACTCTCTCTCAGTAACTGACTAGATCGTCGAAGGGTCTGTCACCGGGACAAACCCCGGTGTTCCTAGACCATCTGCAGGTACACGAGACCTCGGATCCGAGCCGAGCATCCAGCCTCCACTTCATTCCCGCCTGCTTCCGTACCATTCGCCCAGCTGAGGGTCGTCCGCACCGGAGCTTCCTCCACCAATACAAATCGAGAAGAACTCACACCTGGTGCATCCACACGCCTCCCAAAAACAAACCGCATCAGGTTGGCGCCATCTGTGGGAAACTCCTAGTGCAGACGCCGGAACGAGCCCAGCCATCAACGGTACCCCGTCTAACCGAGCTCACATGGTGCCCAAGGCCAGGAGAGCTGTCACCTCTGCGCGTCGGCAGGAAGTACCTCGTCAGGACGTCGCCGCCGACGCTCATGGATCCAACAACCCGAGGGTCAGTCACGGGCACCAACCGGGTGCCTCCCGACCAGTCCAGCCCGACCTACGAGGGGTAATCCAGGATCGACAGGCAAGCCGGAGTAGGGGAGGGGCCGCTTCCAACTCGGCCCTGAACCATCCCAGACCTCCGTCCCAAGGGCGGGAGCCGGCACTCAGCCACTTCAGCCGGCGACCGCAGGCTCAGCAAAACCGAGCTGAACGAGCTCCGGTCACCTACCAGGAGTTCCAAGACTTCCGAAAAGAAACCATGGAGGCCATCTAGGGGACCCCCTTCGATGAGAACGTCCGCCGCTCTCACACTTGCTCAAATGCCGAAGCCAGCGTGCCTCGCGTCCCGACAGTCCCACCGGAGTATGACGACGACGTCTTGAAGCGCCTCCAAGAAATGGAAAACGGCCTCGACCACTTCGGCGACGGCGGTCCGAGGCCGGCCCAGGGATACAGGCCCATCCAACCTCCTTTCTCCACCACCATCTTGCAGGCGGAAGTACCCCGGAACTTCCGCCCACCTCAGTTCGAGACTTATGATGGCGAGGGTGATCCTGCTGATCACATGGTGGGCTTCAAGACCCTCATGATGATTCACAGCGCTTCGGATCCCCTTCTGTGCCGCGCCTTCCCCGCCACCCTCCGGGGTCCGGCTCGGGAATGGTTCTCCAAGCTCACCCCCGGCGCCATCTATTCTTTCGACCAACTGGAGGGCAACTTCCTCGCCCACTTCATGACCAGCCGAAAGGCTGAAAGGACTAGTGCGTCCCTATTGGGTCTCCGGTAGAAGGAAGAGGAGTCACTCTGGTTATTCGTCCGAAGGTTCACCGCGGAGGCGAGGTCGGTCTCCTCCCTCGACCCCGGGGTCGCCTCGGCAGTATTCTGGCACAACGTCCAGCATGGTCAGCTGAAGGCCTCCCTGGCGAAGAAGCCCTGGGTAGATTTCCCCGACCTCCTCAATCGGGTCGAAAAGTACATCCGGGCTGAGGAAGCCCTAAACCCCGAGGACTCGAAAGAAATTCTCGGGAAGGGGAAACGCAAGGCCGATGAGGTCGAGCCAGCAAAGAAAGTTCCAAGAGACGGAGGCGCCATGAAAAGGGTCCCTCCGGTCCCTCGCTTCGAGAGATAAACTCCGCTGACGCAAAACGTGTCAGCTATCCTTCTGGCAATCGAAGACAGGGACCTCGTACAATTTGTTGGATCCTGTAAGCAAGGCAAGAAACACTAGGGGGGTGAATAGTGTTTTATAAAAATTAAATTGCGGAATTAGACTTTTCTTCTGATCAGTCGACTTGAAGAGATAAACCAGTCGACTGAAGCGACAGTTAAGAAGAGTATTTTTAAAGCGAGTCTGATCAGTCAACTTATAGAAGAGCTAGTCGACTTATCACACAAGTTTTCAGAGATAAAGTAGTACAAGTCTGACCAGTCAACTTACAAAAGTACACAGTCGACTGTCCAGACAAGTTTCACAGAAAGCTATAAAGTAAGAAAATGAAATGCAAGTTCAAAGAGATACAACCACAAAGTACACACGATGTATCCTGGTTCGGTCCTCCCGACCTACATCCAGTCCCCAAGCAACCCACTTGAGATTTTCCACTATTCTTGAAATAATTACAAGAACACCCTACGGCGTTAGACAACAACCTTGTCCAACCCGTGGTCCTTTCTCACAACTAGAGAAAGCAACCCACTCTTCCACTAAGAGTGACAAACCTGACTCTACAGCCTAGAGCCCTACTCTCCAACCGAGAGGAAACCACTCTCACAACCCGAGAGTGAAGAACAACAATAAAAGAGTTACAATCAACCTAAAGCCTTGTTGTGGATGTGTTTTTATGCGTGGCTATTAGGTCAAAGTCCGAAATCAGTCTCAAACAAAATCACTGTTATGCAAGACTGAATTCAGAGAACCAAGACTTAGAAAGAGAATGCTTTTGAATGCTTCTTCTTGTTTTAGAACCAAAAGCTTGAAAACTTTGAAAAACAAAAAGTTTGGAAAGTTGTTAACCTTATCACAGTGATTTCTATTCTCTATTTATAGAGTTAGAAACACTGGACGTTGGGAGGCAGTTGTACCAACTGTCAACCAACGGAAATAACCTTTTGAATTTGAAAAATCAAATTTTGAAATCAGCAAACTGTCGAAACGACCTGAACAGTCGACTGGGTTGCCGTTATGAGTCGACTGGTCAGAGTTTGAATAAGTTCAATCAGTTTCATACTAAGACAGTCGACTGGTGCCTCATGGCAGTCGATTGGTACTTAACAGCTGAGCTTTTTCAATCTTTGTTTCGATCTTTTTAAGTTTTTAAAAACTCAATTTTTTTTAAAGATAATGTGTAAGTGTGTGACAAGGCTTTTACAGATTTTCTAAGACTCAATGAAAACAAAAAGATTACAAATGTTACAAGACACTTAATACAATAAATTGAAGCATATGTCTTGTTCTTGAGTCTTGAGTCTTGAGATAGCTTTTAGCCTTCGTCTTTATCTTGTAAATTGGCAACCTCGTAGCTTTCTTGATCAATTAGCAACAAGAACTTTATTTGTAGCTGTGCTTGATCAACTTGCTTTAAGAAGCAACATTTCGCCTTTGTATATCCTGTAATATATAGGAAGTAGAACAACAACTTGGCATTGTGTTGTAATCATCAAAATCAAGAATCAACACAATTCCCTCCTCGACTGACCAACAACAACAGCAAGAAGCGGGATTCGTGCTTCTACTGTCACTTCCACCGGGACAACGGGCACGACACGGACCATTGCCGTGCCCTGAAGGACGAAATCGAGGCCCTCATCCAACGAGGGTACCTCCGGGAGTTCAAACGGGAAGATTCCCGGGACCCGAGGGATACGAGAAACAGGAGGGCTTCCCCTCCTCATCGAACACCCAGACAGCGTCTCGAAGGGGACCAGGAGCCTGAAGAGCCCGAGGGCCCGGCCATCTTGCATTGCGTCCACGGAGGACCCATGGGAGAGGAGTCCAACACTTCCCACAAGGCGTTCGTCTAGGATGTAAACGCCATCCAGGGCCCCCTCTCCCCCTAGGACCAGCAGCTCCCTGTCTCCTTCTTGGGGGAAGACATGGAAGGGGTTCGGCTTCCACACTATGATGCCCTCATCGTCAGCCTCAACATGGCAAACTTCGAGGTCCGGCGCATCCTCATTGACAATGGGAGCTCAGTAAACATCCTTTTCCTGGAAGCCTTCGAGAACTTGAAGCTCTCCCGAGATAAGCTAAAGCCAGCCGGATATACCTTGCACGGATTCTCCGGCGTCCCGGTGCCAATAGAGGGGATCGTCACCTTAGATGTCACAGCTGGTACGAGCCCACACAGAAGAACCGAGTCGATGGACTTTATGGTTGTCAACGTCAAGACAGCCTACAATGCCATACTCGGCCGCCCCGGGCTCTGCTCTCTCCAGGCGGTCCCCTCGGCCTATCACCAGAAGATGAAGTTCCCTACCAGCACTGGTGTCGGGGTTGTCCGAGGGAACCAAGAAGCAGCACGATCGTGCTATATGATGGCGATCGGGGGCGGTGTGTTTCCCCTCGATGCCGTCGAGCTACAGCCCGAGAGAACCCAGCAAGAACCGGAGCCGGCAGACGAGTTGGAGGATGTTCTGTTCAGGACAGGGGACGCGTCAAGGTATTTCCGAGTGAGCTGCTCCCTCGCTCCCAACCTCAAATCTGTCCTGATCGACTGCATTCGCCGCAATGTCGGCCTCTTTGCCTGGTATCTCCGAGGATCTCCAAGGATCTCATCATGCACAAACTCAGCATGATCTCCGGTTCGAAGCCGATCGTCCAGAAGCCACGCAAGTTCGCCCCGAAGCGACAGCAGGCGGTAAACGCGAAAGTGGACAAACTCTTGTCCGCTCGAATCATACAAGAGGTCAGCTACCCCGAGTGGCTGGCGAACGTCGTGATGGTTAAGAAAGCAAGCGGGAGATGGAGGATCTGCATAAACTTCACGAACCTCTACAAGGTGTGCCCCAAAGATCCGTTCCCCCTCCCCAGCATCGACGCTCTGATCGACGCCACCTCGGATCACGAGCTCCTGTCTTTCATGGACGCCTTCTCCGGCTATAACCAGATCCGAATGTTCCCTTCCGATATAGCCAAGACATCCTTCGTCACCGACCAAGGTCTGTATTGCTACCAGGTGATGCCCTTCGGGCTGAAGAACGCCAGTGCTACTTATTAGAGGCTCGTTAACCAAGTCTTCAAGGATCAAATTGGGCGCAACATGGAGGTGTACGTCGATGACATGCTCGTCAAGAGCAAACAGGAGCAGGATCACGTCGCCTACCTGGAAGAGGCCTTCGGGGTCCTTCGGACCCACAACATGAGGCTCAATCCGGCAAAGTGTGCGTTCGGCGTCTCCTAGGAAAAATTCCTCGGGTTCATCGTCAGCTAGCGCGGCATCGAGGCGAACCTCAAAAAAATCCAAGCCATAATAGACATGGCCCCTCCCAGGAACATCAAAGAAGTCCAGAGGCTAACGGGAAGACTAGCGGCCATCGGCCGTTTTCTCTCCAAGTCTGGAGAGAAGTCCCTCCCATTCTTCAAGGCACTCTGCGGAACCAGAGGATTCGAGTGGGGCACTTAGCAGCAAGAGGCGTTCGCCAAGTTGAAGGAGTACCTCGCCAACCCTCCTCTCCTCAGCAAGCCTGAACCAGGGGAGCCCCTCTGGCTCTACCTTTCGGCTTCGGAGAGTGTGCTCAGCGCCGTCCTCGTTCAAGAAGATGAAGGAGTCCAGAAGCCTCTGTACTATGTGAGCAAGGTCTTGCTCGATGCCGAGACCAGATATTCCAGGATGGAGAAAATAGAATATGCCTTGGTAATGGCCGCACGAAAGCCCCGTCCATATTTTCAGGCACATTCAGTCAAAGTGCTCACAGATCAACCCCTGAAGGCTGTGCTCTACAAGCCCGAGAACTCGGGACGACTAGTCAAATGGTCAATCGAGCTCAACCAGTACGACATCGACTTCCAACCAAGGACGGCCATCAAAGGGCAAGCCCTGGTCGAGTTCATCACCGAATGCACCATCTCCGAGCAACCCACAAGCAAGGAAGCCGACCAAACGTGGGAAGTTTACGTCGATGGCTCCTCTTGCGAAGTAGGGAGTGGTGCGGGCATCATTCTGCGGGATCCAGAAGGTTTCCTCCTTTAATACTGCCTCCGCCTCAACTTTTCGGCCTCTAACAATGAGGCTGAGTACGAGGCCATGATTGTCGGGCTTACTCTGGCTCATCAGGCCGGTGCCAGACAAATTAGGGCCTTCAGTGACTCTCAGCTTGTGGTCAACCAGATCACGGGAGAGTACGAAGCCCGCGACGATCGAATGATCAGGTACCTGACAGTGGTCCAACGACTATTGACGTCCTTCGACGAGTCGGCAGTCTTAAGGATCCCCAGGGAGCAGAACGCTCAGACCGATGCCCTGTCAAAACTGGCTTCCTCATCCTTTGAAGGTCTTGACCGCACATTCCTGATCGAAGTCCTCCTGAAGCCAAGTACAGACTTCCCTGAGGCTCTATGCGTTGAGCACGGAGCTCCTCCTGACGACTGGACCACCCTTATCAAGAAGTTTCTGATCAAGGGAGAGTTCCCTGAAGACCGGGCTGAAGCGAGGCAGGTCAGGGTTCGTTCGGAAAGGTTCGTCGTAATCGACGCAACCCTCTTTAAAAGGTCCTACACAACAACGGATGGCCGACCCTACCTCCGCTGCCTGACCCCTGATGAAGCAAAGTACGCCCTCAAGGAGCTACACGAAGGGATCGACGGATGCCACATAGGAAGCCGTTCGCTCGCACGAAAGGCATTGAATCACGGGTACTACTGGCCCACTATGCTGCATGACGCCCTCGCCCTAGTGAAGAAATGCGGTCCCTATCAACGGTTCTCCCCCATGAAGAGGGCTTCGCAAGAAAATCTCCGTTCCATGGCCAGTCCAACCCCTTTTGCAATGTGGGGAATGGATCTGGTAGGCCCATTTCCGAAGGCAACGGGCCAAAGAAAATTTCTCATAGTGGCGATCGACTACTTCACAAAGTGGATCGAGGCAGAGCCATTAGCAACGATCACCGAGCAACAGACCCAATAGTTTTTCTGAAAACACATCGTCTGTCGATTCGGGATCCCACAGGTGCTCATCACGGACAATGGGACTCAATTTGCGGGTAAGCACTTCTGCAAGTTCTGCGAAGATCTCGGGATCTAGCAGCGCTTCTCCTCAGTATGCCACCCCCAATCCAACGGTCAAGCCGAGAACGCGAATCGCCAAATCCTTGATGGCCTCAAGAAGCGACTCGATAACTCTTCCAAGGGGTTATGGGTGGATGAGCTGCCGAGCGTTCTCTGGGCCCACCGAACGACGAAGAGAATCCCCACGGGAGAGTCGCCATTCAATCTGACTTACGGTGCGGAGGCCATCATTCCCCTGAAAATCAGGATCCCTTCGCCCGGATCATGGCCTTCGACGAAGCAAGCAACTCTGCCCAGCTGCAGCCCGACCTGGACCTCATAGAGGAAGTCAGGGAAAAGTCCGCCATTAGAAAGAGCATCTACCAACAGAGGATAGAAAGGTTCTACAACAAAAAGGTGCGCCCCGCCAACATCAACCTAGGAGACCTCGTCCTCTGGAGGCTAGCGGTCTCCAACCCCGGCCAAAAGAGGAAACTGGCCCCAAACTGGGAGGGCCCGTACAGGGTATCAGAGGTCGTACGGCCGGGGACATACTGCTTAACTAACTTCGAGGGCAAGGCCGTCAAGAGGTCCTGGAATGCGGAGCACCTCATCAAATTCCTAGATGGAGAGGGTTAGCCTCCACCCCATGTAAATTACGAAGAATGTAATCGGCACGTCGTGCCTTGATTTTGTAAAATCCCATTATGTTGTAAATATGCCAGCTTTCTTAAAACAAGTTTTTTACTTCGTATTGATTACAATTAAAGAGCATGTATCGGGGGCTCGATGCTCGGATAGCATCACGAGCTAGAAAAGCTTTCCTTACAAGCTTACGGCTCGGCGCTCGGATAGCACCGCGAGCCAGAAAAGCTTCCCTTACAAGCTTACGGCTCGGAGCTCGGATAGCATCGTGAGCCAGAAAAAGCTTTCCTTACAAGCTTATGGCTCGGCGCTCGAATAGCACCGCGAGCCAGAAAAGTTTCCCTTACAAACTTACGGTTCGGCGCTCGGATAGCACCGCGAGCCAGAAAAGCTTCTCTTACAAGCTTACGGCTCGGTGCTCGGATAGCATCGCGAGCCAGGAATGCTTCCCTTGCAAACTTTCCTGGCCGTCCTCCTGAGAACAAGTGTGGGGGCTCGTCATCGACCCCGGGCAAGGCTGGGGTTTTCCTCAAAGCCACTCGGCCGATATGCTCAGTGGCGACCTTCGGCCACACCCATTACTGGCTTTCTCCCCGGTGAGGGGGCTCGGCATTTGCCCCTAGCATGGGTTGGGCTTCGTCAAGCCGATCAACCCAAGCACGCGGTGATAACCACCAGCCATGCCCATACCGTCTCCCTGAGAACAAGTGTGGGGGCCCGTCGTCGACCCCGAGCAAAGTCGTGGCTTTCCTCAAAGCCACTCGGCCGATACGCTCGGTGGCGACCTTCGGCCACACCCATTGCTGGCTTTCAACCCGGTGAGGGAGCTCAGCACCTGTCCCTGGCATGGGTTGGGCTTCGTCAAGATTGATCAACCCAAGCACACGGCGGCAACCGCCAGCCACGCCCATACCGTCTTCCTGAGAACAAGTGCGGGGGCTCGTCGTCGACCCCGAGCAAGGCTGGGGCTTTCCTCAAAGCCACTCGGCCGATACGCTCGGTGGCGACTTTCGGCCACATCCATTACTGGCTTTCTCCCCAGTGAGGGGGCTCGGCATCTGCCCCTGGCATGGGTTGGGCTTCGTCAAGCCGATCAACCCAAGCACACAGCGGCAACTTCCAGCCATGCCCAAACTGGTCTCCCTGAAAACAAGTGTAGGGGCTCGTCGTCAACCCCGAGCAAGGCTGGGCTTTCCTCAAAGCCACTCGGCCGATACGCTCGGTGGCGACCTTCAACCACACCCATTGCTAGCTTTCTCCCCGGTGAGGGGGCTCGGCATCTACCCCTGGCATGGGTTGGATTTTGTCAAGCCGATCAACCAAGCACACGGCAGCAACCGCCAGCCACGCCCATACCGTCTCCCTGAGAACAAGTGTGGGGGCTCGTCGTCGACCCCGAGCAAGGCTGGGGCTTCCTCAAAGCCACTCGGCCGATACGCTCGGTGGCGACCTTCGGCCACACCCATTGCTGGCATTCTTTCCGGTGAGGGGGCTCGACATCAGCCCCTGGCATGGGTTGGGCTTCGTCAAGCCGATCAACCCAAGCACACGGTGGCAACCGCCAGCCACGCCCATACCGTCTCCTTAAGAACAAGTGTGGGGGCTCGTCGTCGACCCCGAGCAAGGCTGGGGCTTTCCTCAAAGCCACTCGGCCGATACGCTCGGTGACGACCTTCAGCCACACCCATTGCTGGCTTTCTCCCCGGTGAGGGGGCTCGGCATCTAACCCTGGCATGCTTCGGGCTTCGTCAAGCCGATCAACCCAAGCACACGGCGGCAACTGCCAGCCACGCCCATACCGTCCTCCTGAGAACAAGTGTGGGGTCTCGTCGTCGAACCCGAGCAAGGCTAGGGCTTTCCTCAAAGCCACTCGGCCGATACGCTCGGTGGCAACCTTCGGCCACACCCATTACTGGCTTTCTTCCAGGTTAGGGGGCTCGGCATCTGCCCCTGGCATGGATTAGGCTTCGTCAAGCCGATCAACCCAAGCACACAGCGGCAACCGCCAGCCCATACTGTCTCCCTGAGAACAAGTGTGGGGGCTCATCGTCGACCCCGAGCAAGGCTGGAGCATTCCTCAAAGCCACTTGGCCGATACGTTCGGTGGTGACCTTCGGCCACACCCATTACTGGCTTTCTCCCCAATGAGGGGGCTCGACATCTGCCCCTGGCATGGGTCGGGCTTTTCAAGCCAATCAACCCAAGCGCACGGTGACAACTGCCAGCCATACCCATACCGTCTTCCTGAGAACAATTGTCGAGGGCTCGTCGTCGACTCCGAGCAAGGTCGTGGCTTTCTTCAAAGCCACTCAACCAATATGCTCAGCGACGGTACCTCAACCATTAAGGGGTGGCAACTTTGCCGGGTCAACCGGCGACCCACCCGCGACCCGGCCCACGAACCCAGCCCGCATAAGGATTTCACGGGTTCGGGTCGAACCCGGTGAATAGGACCGGGTCGACCCGGGTCGCCTTTTTCCCGAATTGGATTCGCGAAACCCGGCCCACGAACCCGGTCAACCCGCGAATTGGACCCGCCAACCCGCGGGTCGACCTGCGAATTTCGACCCACCGACCCGTGACGGGTCGACCGTTCGACCCGCGGGTCGAACGGGTCGAAACCCGCGGTTCGAGGCCGAGCTGACCGTTGGGCCTTGGGGCCGTTGGGCGTTGGCTGGCAGCCAACGGCTCTTAGAGCCGTTGCTGCTGCCGTTAGTAGCTTTTTTTTTTGTTTTTTTTTGTTTTTGTTTTTTCCCAATTCTAAGCCTATAAATAGCCCCCAAAAATCTCCAAAAAAATTACACCTCCCTCTCTTACTCTCTCTACTATTATACATCAAAAAAAAAAAATTTGAACAATTGTAGTAATCATCAAACAAGTGTACAAGGAGGCGTATACACGATCAAATTTCGGTCGTATCGGAGAACAAAATTCAACGTCTTCAACTCTCTTCAACCATCGACTCAAATCTACTTCAACTCTTCAATTGCGAAATCGGCAAAGCCCTCCTCCATCTTTTCTATTATATTCTAATTTTCACGGTTTTATTTTATACGCGTATTCCACGGTGAACGGTATCAAAATATCTCTATCTCTTTTCTCTTGTTATTATTTTTTTTGCGTTGTAGTTAAAATTATTATCCGTTTTTTGAACTTCTCTATCTCAACCCTCTTGTTTTTTAGTTTTTTTTTTGTATAATTCACCGCTCCTACATTGTAGATTTTTTTTTACATACCACATTACTACACTATGTCTAGATCATGCGGTAGCGGTCGTAGTGGACAAGATTCTTCCTCATCTTCACGTAGGCCACCAATTGTCCCAATTACTGAGCCCGCCCAAGATTACATTGATCCTACTATGGAACAATGGGGTACACACGATGATGTTGGACATGAACAATTAGAAGAAGAACAACAACAACAAACCGACACCACACAACCCCGTAGTAGTAGGAAAAGTAGAGGAGAAACTAGCGATTGGCATAAGTTTTATCATTATATCCCGGATGAAAATACTCCGGGTGTAGGTGTGAAAGCGTGTAAATCATGTGATAAACTATACAAATTCAAAAAGGGTGACGGAACCGGTACACTTAGTAGGCACATCCTAAATAATCATAAAGATCTTCTTGATCAACTACAAGGCCAACAAAGAATAAACCCTAGGACCGGTCAAGTAGATAGCCACCCTTATGATCCCGAACTTGTTCGTCGGGAAATGGCCCGATTAGTAATTAAGGATGAGTTACCATTTACCTATTCCGAGAGTAGGAACTTGGAAAATTTTAATCAAACGGCCTTAAACCCTCATTTTAAAAGAATTCCGAGAAATACTTGCAAATCGGATTGTTTTAAAGTGTACATGGAAATGAAGGACGCGTTGATTGCAATTTTATATAGTTTAACTTGTAGGGTTAGTTTAACTTCGGATTGTTGGACGGGTGTCAACAATATTCCAACGATGGGAATAACCTGTCATTGGATCGACAATGATTGGAATCTTAATAAAAGAATCATATCACTTGCGTCGTTGCCGTATCCCCATAGTGGCGCTGAAATAGCAAACCGTATTTTAGAAATTTGTGATGTTTTTCATATTCGCGATAAAATTATGGCTATTAGTTTTGATAATGCATCTAACAACAATGTAGCAATTAATACTTTAAAAAGAATATTAAACCCTCCATCTGACAATATTTTTCATGTTAGGTGTGCATGTCATATTATAAATTTATGTGTTCAAGATGCATTAGGTATAGCTGATCCATATATAATTAAAATTAGAGATTGTGTACATTTCATTGCATTAAAACCAAGCATTCTACAAGAATGGAAAGCTTGGTGTAGAGCTAGACATGTTCCTTTTAGAAAATTTCCAAAGGATGTTAGACACCGATGGAATTCTACTTTTGATTTACTAAATGTTGTCACCGAATATAAAGCAGTTGTAAATGATTTTTGTATCGCACAAAATATGCCTAATTTTCAAATGACTGCCGCCGATTGGTTTTTTGCTGAATCTTTATTGAAATTTTTAGAACCTTTTAAAACCGCAACTTTAAAATTTTCAAAAACATATGAATATACTTCTAGTAGCATTTTTATTGAATTAGCTAGCATGGTTCAAACATTTAACGAAATGTTAAATGATACCCATATTAGTGACATTGTAAAACCTGCATTTACTAAATTTTTGAAGTATTATTTTTCTCCTCCTATGTTGATTTGTGTTGCTACTGTTATGGATCCTCGTATCAAATTTGAAGGTACGAAGAATTTGATAGAAATATTTTTTGGATATTTAGATAACATTGTAGAATTAACAATTGATTGCGCTAGTTTTTTAGTTAAATTTGAATCTACGTTAAATAACTTGTATGATTATTATGATAGACGTTTTGCTTCTAGTAGTACAACTTCTATAGTTAGTTCTTCTTCTGGTAGTTCTAAAGGTAAAAGTAGAATTGGTGATAGAACATTTAGTTTACTTGAAAAAATTCAATCTAAAAAACCTAGGACTAATCAACCAAATGAATTAAATTGGTATAACCAACAAGATGCTGAGCCTTTTACTTCTGCACTAGATATTTTACAGTGGTGGAAAGAACATGAACACACTTTTAGTATTCTATCAATTATGGCTAAAGATTTACTAACTCCTCCTGTCTCTACAGTTGCTTCTGAGAGTGCATTTTCTACAAGTGGCAGGGTTCTATCAGATTACAGGAATCGGATGAAGCCCGAGACGTTAGAGATGCTCGTATGCACAGAAGACTGGCTGAAGGCTGAAGATAGGACGCAAGGGAAAGCACTATCGAGTTCCACAAGTGGGAGCAACTCGCCTGAAGACCAACAACAACAACAACAACAACAATAGCTTTTCTTGTTATGTTAAATTAGAAAAATTGTAGTCAATTAAAATTGTACATAAGAACTAAGAAATATGTTATTGTATAAAACTTATTTGTGAATTGAATTTTTCATTTCGTTATAAATTGTTCAAATTGTACAACTTAAATTCATATGAATAAAATTTCAAAATTTGTTGTCAATTTCACTCTTTCAATCTTATTATTATTATTATGATTTTTTTTGTTTATTAGTATAATAGTATTATTACTTACTTAGTATTATAATTAAACATGATTTGGGGATATTTGATTCAATTTTAAGAATTGTAGTATTATTACTTATTAGTATTATTACTGAATTACATACTTAGACAGTTAGACTTAGTATTATAATTAAACATCATTTGGGGATATTAGAAGAATTGTATAATTTATTACTTATTAGTAGTATTACTTACTTAGTATTATAATTTTTTTAAAAATGTAATATTCATCAAACAAAAATATGGTTGTTTGTATAATTGTATACATCATTTGTAAAATTATTATTATTATTAGTTCGATTTAAGATACCCAAAAAAAAAAAAAAAAAAATTATATATTAAACGGGCCAACCCGCGGGTCGACCCGGCCCAACCCGGGTTGAGCCCTAATGGGTTCACGGGTTGGGCGGGCCACCCAAATCAGAATCTGACCCGGCCCGGCCCGGCCCGCATAACAACCCAACCCGGCCCGGCCCGCCCACTCCAGCGTGCCAACCCGCTCGGGTTGGGCCCGGCCCGGCCCGTTCGGCCCGTTCGCCACCCCTCCGTCACAACCAATATGCTCAGCGATGACCTACCGCCACAACTACTTCAGCAAAATTTCTGTTAAGGTTTAGAGCATCCGCCTTCGGTAGACTCCCAAAGCTTCTAGTCGATTGGTTGACCCTCCTCTCACCTGCGAACAACTCGGGGTTTACAGCTTTCACGAGCCGAAACCCCAAATTGTTCGAGAACGACAGTGGAGCCACCGACCCTCGGCTCTCTCTGATCCTGGCAAACGCCCCGAGCTTCGAGTCTATTCGTTGACCCTCTTCCGCCCGCGAACAACTCGGGGTTTACAGCTTTCACAAGCCAAAATCCCGAATTGTTCGAGGACGGCAAGGGACCCACCGGCCCTCGGCTCTCTCCGACCCCCCGAACCAATTGGTCAGCCCACCACTCACCAACGAATAACCCGGGGTCTTACGGCCCTCAAGGCCAAAACCACGAATTGTTCGAGGGTGATAGGTGTGCCTCCAATCTGAAGCCCTCGGAAAAGTTTCAATTTTGGGGCGCCCATTTTCGGTAGGCACCCAAGTCGAGCAGCAGATCAGCCATTCTCACTTCTTGACAACCAACAAGAAGGAGTGGGGTTATATAGTCGCCCTGAGAAGCACAATTATTGCGCCTAGGGACCCCAAACGGCGGAAGGGAAAACGTCACCATTAATGCTTATTGGAAGGCGAAACGTCACCATTAATGATTGATGAAAAGCGAGACGCCACTACGTACGCCCGCTGCAACGGGTCACCTCGGTGGTGACCCCCTATGTACCGAACCTGGCCACTGTCCTCTTTATCATTGATGAAATTGACAAGGTTAAAGAAATCGGGAATTCTCTTCATTATTACTCATCATGCGCCAATTACGACGGCACAAATACAGTAAACAGCTTACAACTCACTCACGCTCGGCTTAAAACTCGAATCCGGAGCTTCCCTCGGGGTTTTTCTCATGCTCGGCTGGCCCGACCTGGGAACTTACTCCTGCCACCGAGCTTCCCACATCATCAGGCTGGGCGCCCTCGCATAAAAAGGTCGGAGACGGTCCCGGTACCGAATTGCTCGCCTCCTTGATCAAACCGGCACTTAACACCAACTTTAGCCTGCGGATCTCCAACTCCTTCTCAACAACGGCCTCGCGAAGAAAAGAATCCGAAGCCGACCGCCTACTCGAGGCATCAGAGATCGACCAGTTCGTCTCGATTACCCACCAGTCCCGGTCAGCTATGGCTTTCTTCAGACGGACGACCTCCAGACTGAGATCCCTTGACTTGTTCATGAAATAATTTACGGCGACCGCTCGGTCCCAAGCCTGTTTTCTCTGACGAGCCAGAGACACCTCCATGGCCTCCTTCCCCGCTCAGACCAGGAGATCCTCGATGGAGACAGGATTGGCTACCAGGACCTCGTGCGTCTACCAAAAAGATGAGAGAAAACAACCAGTCACAAAGGAGACTAAAAATTGTGCAAGTTACATAGCCTCGGCCAAAAAGCTCTCTTTCGTTACTTTAAAAAAATCGCACTACAAAAAATGCGATGGCCAGTCCGCGCAAGGCATATACAATCAAAAACGAGAGAAAAAGCCTGAGCTATGCTTAAGGGGGGTGGCACCTCTTCATCAACATGGTCGTCCCCCATCTCCTCGCCACCAGGAGTCAGCGGAAGGTCCGACTGCCAGCTGAAGTGGAGGTGGTCGACTTTCTGGTCCTGATAGATCCTCCGAAAATGCTCCTTGGCACGGTCGTAGGCCTCGTCCTGCGCCAGGATCAGGGCATCCGCCAAGGCGTTCTCCATCTGCTCTAGGGCCTTCCGTCCTTTCTCCACTTCATCCTTGATCTTTTGCTCAAGGCGATCCACGTCCTTCTTGTGGTGGTCGAAGATCGAGGACATCTGGGCCTCATGGACGGCTCCCATGCTCTTCGCCTCCTTCAGGTCGTCCGTCGCCTTGTTCAGTTCGCGGAGGTACTTCTCTGCGTTCCTCCTCTCGATGAGGATCTCCTTCTCCAAGCACTTCTGAAAGTGCTGCCCGTGGAGCATCACCTGTCCAAGGAAGAAAGAGTCGGGGAAATCCTATAATCCAAACCAAATGCAAAGTCTCAAATACTCACCGAGACCTGCGCCTGAGACCACCGCATGAAGGCCTGATCAGACGTCTGCAATGCCAGCGCCATTCGGTCCCGCTCGGTGGCAATCTTTCTGACGAGCTCAATGGCCATGGGACCTTCGAGTAGGGAGTCCCCATTTACAATCGACCAATCGGGGGCGAAGGGCCGTAGCCCCTATTGCCCCACTATCTGCTCGGCGGTGGGATGAGTGGGGGGGAAGCCTCTGCCCCGGGACCTCGGTAGTCCTCCTGCTACTAGAACTTCCCCCTGCCTCCTGAGACGCCTTCGGCGTGTAGGGGTACTGTCTCTTGGTCCTCTTCGGGGATGGCTCTGCGGCCGCCGAGATTGATCCCTTGTTAAACCCAGCGCCCTGAGCAGCCAGTTTCTCCTGCTCTGCCTTCTTCTCCTTCTCCTCCCTCCTCTTGGCGGCAGCATCTATCAAAGCACACCTTTCGTCAACTTGCTGGGACGTCATCTCTGCAGAAATTAAAGAAGAGGGGCTAACGTTAACACGAAGGTAGAAAGATGCAAAAATTCAGAACGAAAACATACTAGGGTCGGCTGGGCTCAGTCCGGCCCTTGCTAGGTGCATCTCCGTCACTCGAGGCCACGCTATACTGGCCCCCCAACAATTTTCTCAACCTTCTTCCACTCCTTCTCTGATAAGTCACTACGCTTCGGGGGCTTATGGTTCGGCTTAAAGAAATTCCAAAAGGTTGGAATTCCCCAAGACTTCTCGCTCCGGACTACGAAATATTTCTCTTTTCAACCCTTGATGGAGTCCGGATGGCCGTGCATCACCTTTTTATGAGGCCTAGGCGAGAAGTAGAATATCCCCTTTGCATCACCCAGTGAGCTGATCCCTAAGATGGCACGGAAGTACGTCAGCCTTGGTTTGACCCCTTTTTCCTGGCACTTCAAGATAAAACAGATCAAGTGCTTCCAAGAGTTGGGGCCAAACTACATTGGGCTTAGCTTCGCCCAATTCAGAACCCTCTTAACGAAGGGGTGCAGCGGCAACCTTAGTCCCGAGATGAAGGCGTCCTCGGGGAAGATGCAGTAACCTGGTGCGAGGGTTGTAGTTGGGCGAATACCAGGGCTCGGAATCAAGACTTCGAACTCCCGAGGAATGAAGTAGGCAGCTCTCAAAATGTGAAGGTAGTCCGCCTTCAGGACACATGAAATGCCATCCATCCGGATCTTCACCTGACTCTCATCGCCAGGTACAGGAGGAAGAGGATTGACATCTTTGACATCGTCGGGATACATCCTGATCGACCCAGGATTTTTGAAGGAGACCGGGGGAAATTCGAACCCTGGTCTTGGGGCGTATTTGTCCGGGGGAGGGGGGCTATCCAGAATGCTTAACTTCCTTTTCTTCCGACGAGGACGAGCCTTCCTCTCAGGAGATGGCGTCGACAAAGGTGGCAGAGGCAGGAGATCACCCTCGATCTCAACTGTCCCTACTGCGGGGCCTTCGCCCGCACCTTCCCGAGCGCCGCCCTCCCCGAAGTTCCGATCTGGCTCCTCTTCATCCTCGTCATCCTCAACAGCACCCTCGCCGTCAGGATCCTGGTCCTCCTCTTCACCCTAATCATCCTCAGCATCCCCTCCTCCCTCGGAGTCATGCTCTTTTTTGTCGTCGTCGTCCTCATCTTCTTCCTCCTCTTACTCCTCGCCCTCATCCACGGGCTCCTTCCTCGGCCTTCGGGATCTCAGCGGCGACACAATGAAGACCACATCACCATAGCCGTCCGACCCAGGGTCTGTCAGGACTTCCTCCTTAACCACATATTTGCCCAAGGACGAAGATGTCTCTAACTCAGCTTCCTTCGCAGAGCGACCTGACGAGCTTGCCTCGGAGCTGGACTGAGAGCGCGACATTACTAGACATAAATACTAACCTGAGATGTATACTGTGCGATCACCAGAAAAAGTTGCCGATGGCAAGTAAGACCCTGTTCTGAAAAAATTGGAAAGCGCAAGTAAAGAAATGAAGAAAAGAAAAGTGGGGAAGGGGGATTTATAGCGGAGAAAGCGACTCCTCGATTTTTGCAATCAGATCTGGCCATTGGATCTTAACCATTAAGATCTAACAGCCGCTAAGATCCAGAGTCGCTTCGATTCTTGCGCACATGACGTCAGCAATTGATGCGAAATTACCCTAATGACCCCAGGTCTTTTCCAACAAACACTTTTTTTTGGACAAGTCAGAAGGGTCGACGCTCAAATGGCATCCCGAGCCCTAAATTCCTCTTCTATTCAACAGAAGGGTCGACGCTCAGATGGCATCGCGAGCCACAAACTCCCCTATTTCGAATGAGGCTTGGATCTCGGATGAAACCGTGAGCCCCAGTATCTTCTTCTATTGTCATAGGAAGCTCGGAGCTCGGATGGCACCGCGAGCCCCAATATCTTCCCCTATTTCCATTGAGGGTCGACGCTCGGATGGCATCGCGAGCCACAAATCCCTCTTCTATCCAACAGAAGGGTCGACGCTTGGATGGCATCGCGAGCCACAAATTCTTCTTCTATTCAACCGAAGGGTCGACGCTCGGTTGGCATCGCGAGCCACAAACTCCTCTATTTTGCATGAGGCTCGGATCTCGGATGGAACCGCGAGCCCCAGTATCTTCCCCTATCCTCAGGGGGCTCGGAGCTCGGATGGCACCACGAGCCCCAGTATCTTCTCCTATTTTCATAGGAAGCTCGGAGCTCGGATGGCACCCCGAGCCCCAATATCTTCCCCTATCTCCCAGAAGGCTCGGAGCTCAGATATCACCGTGAGCCGTAGAGACTTCTAGTCCTGAAACATTAAATGAAATGAAATCATTACGTCCCCTTCAGCCGCCGCTACCAAGTTTGGGGAGCTCGGACCTCGGATGAAAGTGCGAGCCCCAGAGCCCTCCTCTATCCGCAGGGGGCTCGGAGTTCGGATGAAACCGCGAGCCCCAAGAGCCCTCCCCTATCCTCAAGGGGCTCAGAGCTCGGATGACACCGCGAGCCCCAAGAGCCCTCCTCTATCCACAAAAAGCTCGGAGCTCGGATGGCACCGCGAGCCCCAAGACCCTCCTCTATCCACAGGAGGCTCGGAGCTCGGATGGCACCGCGAGCCCCAAAACCCTCCTCTATTCGCAGGAGGCTCGGAGCTCGGATGGCACCGCGAGCCCCAAGACCCTCCTCTATCCAACAAACGAAGGGCTCGTCTGCCGACCCCAAACGCTCGGCGAAAAAATCCCTGCTCGACAGACCTCGACGTCCTTCTACACTTGTCTGTTGACCCTCTACATTCGTCTACCGACCTCAGATGCTCGGAAAACCGAGCTCCAACTCGACGGACCTCGACGTCCCCTCGCTCTTCCAACTAGCAAGGGGATCGTCTGCCGACCCTAGAAGCTCGTCTACCGACCCTCAACGCTCGTCTGCCGACCCCCAACGCTCGGCGAAAAGATCCCTGCTCGATAGACCTCGACGTCCCCTCGCTCTTCCAAACTAGCAAGGGGATCGTCTGTCGACCCTCTACACTCATCTACCGACCTCAGACGCTTGGCAAACCGAGCTCCAGCTCGACGGACCTTGATGTCCCCTTGCTCTTCCAACCGTAGAAGCTCGTCTACCGACCCTCAAAGCTCGTCTGCCGAGCCTAGAAGCTCGTCTGCCGACCATCAAAGCTCGTCTGCCGAACCCCAATGCTCAGCAAGAGGATCCCTGCTTGACAGACCTTGATGTCCCCTTGCTCTTTTAACTAGCGAAGGGATCGTCTGCCGACCCTAGAAGCTCGTCTGTCGACCCTCAACGCTTGTCTGCCGACCCCCAATGCTCGGCAAGAAGATCCCTGCTCGACAGGCCTCGACGTCCCGTTGCTCTTCCAACTAGCGAGGGGATCGTCTGCCGACCCTAGAAGCTCGTCTGCCGACCCTCAACGCTCATCTGCCGACCCTAGGGCTCGGCAAGCATTACCCCGACTCTGCTACGCTTAGCACCCCGAGTGGCACCAGTAGGGGATCCCTTTCATCCTACCCCCTGGCCTCTTCTGGAAGTAGCAGATCCTATTTTCTCACCGCGCACACCACCCTGCTCTTCCTACAGAGGCAAAGGACCACTCTTACATGATCGGATCATCCGGCCCTCCAGAAGTGGAGGGCTCCTGATATGGGTTAGATAAACGTGGTCCCTCCTGGGCCACAGGATCCCCTCAGGAAATGTGCACCGCCTGGTCATCCGGACCCGCCACGTCAACACGAAAACCATCCAGGCCTCTGCTACGTCAGCCTGGAAACCGCCCAGGCCTCTGCCACGTCAGCCCTATACCACTTGGGCTTATACCGCTTCAGGCCCACTGGCGACCGGGCCCAGACCCGGCCCCAAATGGGTCCAAACCCGGTTGGCTTCTCCTATAAATACCAGACCCCCTACCCCTTATCCAGGTAATCAATCTTTCCTACTCAAAATCCTAGTTACTGTTACTCTCTCTCAGTAACTGATTAGATCGTCGGAGAGTCTGCCACCGGGAAAAACCCTGGTGTTCCTAGACTGTCTGCAAGTACAGGAGACCTCGGATCCAAGCCCCCTGATCCGAGCCGAGCATCCAGCCTCCACCTCACTCCCGCCTGCTTCCGTACTGTTCGCCCAGCTGAGGGTCATCCGCACTGGAGCTTCCTCCACCAATACAAATCAAGAAGAACTCACACCTGGTGCATCCACATGCCTCCCAAAAACAAACCGCATCAGTAAGTAACATGGGGGGGGGGACGAAATTCCAAATTTTTCTTTCTTTCTTTCTTTATTTATTTTAGAAACAAGACCGTAGCTCAAAAAACATTTATTATAAAATACTATAAAGCACACATAATTCTTATGATACTTAAACTGAATGGTTGATATAAATTTACATTAAAATGTATGATGAGATTATAGTTTGAGAATTTTTGGCAACCGCTTGCAATATAGTAATTGAAAAATGATATTGTTAAATATTTTGAATTTTAAATGACGGTACGATAAATTTAAAATATTCCAATAGAATGTAATAAAAAGATGAAACCTCAACAAGTATAAAACTTAACTTTGAATGAGATAGTTCATAATAATAATCTCATATAAAGTAGAAGGTAAATTGAACCTTTTTTTTTATTAACAAGAAGTATATTGAATTTGTTTCAACGTTAAAAAAAAATGTTTCCAACAAAAACAAAGAAAACCTAAAAAAATAGAAAACCCGAAATAGATAATCAAAACCATTTTTTATGAATTATTTATTATCTTTTAATTAGTTGATGAAAAATAAAGCGCTATAAAAAAGAGGAGTTATCGAACATGAAGGAAAGGATGAAGAAGATGAAGCATCATCAAGATTTGAGAAACATAGGGTAGAAGATATGATTTTGGAGAAAAAGTTTCACACTTATTTATTATATAGTATAACTTTGAAAATAAAAAAAGTATGATTTCACAAAAATCACCGTAGTTTGGAAATCCTATTTGACCAACATCTAACTTTGAAACCACACTTCGAAATCATCTCCGACTAATACCTGACTAGCCAGTGCCTATATGATCTATTGGTAAGCCTCCAATCTAGTGAGCAAGAAATCAGAGGTTCAATCCCGCTTGCATCATACCCTTATTATGGGAGTATTGTGATAATGTGTGTGTGTGCGTGCAGTGTATATGTCTGACTACGGTCCTGTTAAAAAAAAATTAAAATCTAACTTCAAAAACACCTTGATTTTAAAATTGTAGTTTTGAAATCATCTCTGGCTAACACCCCTTGCTGAGATAATAATGAAATAAACTTATAAGAGTCTCAAAGTGCAAAAATAAAATGCAGTTAAACCTGTCAACTTAAACCTTCATCTCCACTTCATCCACCAGCTAAATAAAATACATGTATTGCACGTACAATTAAGTTTAAGCACAATTTCTATTTGTCTAGTAATTTTTCCTGATGCTTTGCTTGTGCCCAGTCTCCAATTTTCATGTCAAAACGTATCCAATGCACAGACATGCAAAAACTTGTACATCTGCATGCCTTTATCTTTTGACCACCACAAACACTGCAAAACCCAAAAAGTAAAGAGAGAAAGTCAGAAAGTATCGGTTTGGGGAGAAGGGAGGAATTCCTCCTCATCCTCCTCCTTCCCCCCCCCCCCCAACTCTTCACCCTGCCACCGAAACGATGGCGATGTCGTCAATCACCGACGAGGGTTTTGAGTTGAGTGTCATGGAGTTGTGGTGTTTAGCGACGGAGGGCGTGGTGGGGATGTCCGAAGCCTAGATAGTTGGAGTCGAGGGAGTACGTTGCGCCGAGAGATGCGAGAGCAGGATTGGCTATGTAACGCCCCGAATACCAAAATACGGTAATTCGTAGTACAACAGGATCTTTTACTTCAATTCGTACAATTTTACAAGAAAAATTAAAACTTTTCTTTTATTACACAATAATGTTTATTACAGAGTTACACAGCGAAAGTTAAATAAAAATACAACATGAAAACAACTCTAATATCAGCAGCTTTAATCATGAATATAATATTTATCATCATCCGTCTTTCATTCCTTGCTAATCCAATCAAGCCCTGCACTGAAAATCTGTTGGCACGTTTGTTGCTTACAACCGACTCAATATTATAAACAGCGATCCTCTCTATGCTGTATTATAACGAAATCTCTTACTTTAACTGTAACGCCCCTGCCCCGGGCTCGGACAATTTATACAATTTATAAGACAAATTAGATACTATGTAGTACAACTGCCCACCACAGGCTGCCTCTCAAAAGGTGGTTAACCGAATTGGTGACTCTTGATCCTTGGCATTTATTATATATATAGTATTTTATATTTCAAACCATATATATATATTTCAGAAATACGGGGTATTACACACACCCCCCCTTCAGAAATCAGCGTCCTCGCTGATGAGCACGGGGCATGCACAATCTAGTGCAGGATCTACTTTCTAGCCGATGTAGAGCATTTCTGTGAGCGTCACTCTCGTCTTTGGAATTCTGGAGACCAATCCCACTCTGCGGATCATTCTGTGGATCTCTGTCCATCGTCCCAGACTACTGGGGATTGTCTGTCTCTCTCCGCCGATCATCCTGGAGTCCATAACTCACTGCTCTCACACACTCGGTGTCGAAAGTCGGCTCTGATACCATTTGTAACGCCCCTGCCCCGGGCTCGGACAATTTATACAATTTATAAGACAAATTAGATACTATGTAGTACAACTGCCTACCACAGGCTGCCTCTCAAAAGGTGGTTAACCGAATTGGTGACTCTTGATCCTTGGCATTTATTATATATATAGTATTTTATTATTTGAAACCTTCAGTATGGGATTAAATCCTTTTCCCATACCTTATCAAAGCCAAACCGAACAGTAACTTACCTCTTGGCGGGCCCCACCCTATAACTCTCCACGTCATCACGTGGGAGGAAACCAACTGAACAATCCAGCACATTTTTTAATGTGCTGTTCCTTCAATCTCAAACCGGTGGGCCCCCTTGTTCACAAACCGGATCAAACAATCCCTTTATCATTTCAAATCCAAATAATTCTTATAAATCCCTCCTATAGAGATACTCTATAGGACCAAGTCTCAAATTCTTTATTATATATTTCAAACCATATATATATATTTCAGAAATACGGGGTATTACATTAACAAACACAAACTTGAATGCATATAAAAGTGTAAAGAGTAACTATCCTAATCATGTCAGTGTATGATATGACTAAATGCCTAATGCAGATGTTATACTACAATGACACTAATGCATACTTATTCGGATTCTATGCATCCCATACTACATCGGTCCGAGGGCAAGCACCTACATACTCCACATTAAAGGATTTAATCCCTCACCATGATAACTACCCAGTAATAAAACAAAGTTTATACATTCCACGAGTACAGATTCCAGTTTCGGAGATCCATTACCCGACTATACAAAATCCTCATCATGCGAACATCCCGCAAGTGTCCCTATAGCCCCAATATACGCATATACACTGGAGTACGGCCTACTATCTGCCCAACTAATCATGATTCCAGAATCCAAACCCCCGATCAATCAAATCCTAGATTTAATTAAGGCTCGCCTCTATTGCAAGCAACCACAGCCTCGGAATCCACCGCCCGACTGGGTCTATAGTCCCGGAATCCACCGCCCGACTATATTGAAGCCCTCCACTTACGTTTGTCCAAGTTTACTACATCTTCACTTAGTGCATAATTCTTAAGTTTGAACATGAATAAATTATACTACTAGAGCTAGCTTACCCTCCTACCGGTCTTACACAAAAATATACCGAGAATAACAGCCCATATTAGCCACTTCTCAAAATCAATTATTCATTTCCATTACTTTTGTCGGTACTTGGGTATCACTAAGCCTCTATAATCAATATTTTTTCATGTTCAATAACTTGGGGTACTCATACCCTTATAACTCATGTTCATGTATTCATAATTCATTCAAATTCTTTCGTTCATTCTTATTTATTCATCAACAAGTTCAATCTCAACCTATTCATTTTCACAATACACTTTTCATATTCATCAAAACCTTCTCAATACAAGTTAATTAAGATTAAAACATAATCTCTTAAAATTCATCATTGAAAACTCATCTCATCATTTTCCTTTGATTTATTTTAAACTAATTCCTAACATCATTAACCTTATATATATATTTTTTTAGTTCACATTTCATTTAAGAATGAATATGATCTTTACTTTTCCAAATTATAACTTAAAATAACGAGAATATATTTTCAATCACCTCGTTTAAGTATCATTTGCAAAACAGTAAATTCAAAGTCAGAAATTGCATTTCATGCTATTTGTAAAAATCATAGAACATCATATACTTCACAAAACTTTGCGTTATTTATATAAAAATAAAGGTGTACAAGTCTACTACAATTAGTTAGTTATAAGTTTCCTCAAAATACTGTATCTATAACCCTGAATTCTTCGAAATATATAGTATGGTCAAAATACTGAAATACTGCTACTTGTACAGTCTTGTAAAATTCATATAAAATTCAATTCTCTGTGAAAATTTGATTTTTTAGACTTTTTAGAAAGGTTAACGAGTCTACCACAATTTCTTAGTTCTGACTTTTCTCAAATTATTTCATTTACAATGCTGAATTGATCAAAAACCAAAATGTGTGCAGATTTCCAGCAACCAGTCAACTGCTAACAGTTCTGAGTTTAGATTTTATTAAAATAGTAAACGACTTCAAATCTTATGAAATTTTAAAGGGATGTTCCTGACATATACAAGATACTCTCAAAAAAGTTTTAGCTGTAGATTCTAACTATTTTATTAGACATGATTTGCTGAAGTGCAAACAAAATTCAAAACAGTAACTTTCTTTGCATTATTTAGAAACTTTGTGTACAAATTTATATCCAATTCATTCAATATAATCATAATATATTAACATGCACCCAAACAATATCATTTCAAGTTATCTACAAGATAATTTCTCAATTAGCATGCATTTCATTTAAATATCATCATCACAAATTAACTACTACTCATATGTGTAAATAATTTTAAATATCAATTTTCCTACACATGCATGATACTAAAATTTTAGAAAGTTCAAGAAGACAACCACCTTATTTGAAGAAAGAAAATGAACTCCTAGTAGATGGCTCCTAGATCCAAGAATGGAACTCCCTTCTTCTCCTAGCAAGCCTTCCTTCCTCCAAGCAAAAACTCAAATAACTTTTTTTTTTTCCTTCCTTTCTTTTCTTCTCTTTTCTTTTCATTCTAGTGTGCATTTTTTTCATGAACAAGAGGTGGTATTTATAGGGCTAAATGGGTGAATGATGGGACACCCACTACCCAAAATAATTACTCATTATCATGAATAAATATCCACTCATAAAACCAAAACCACAAACCCCCATCCCTTCATCTCCTTCATGAATTGGCCAACCCTTGGATTTTCCACATGTGCACACTTCTCATTCACTTGTTTAATTATTTTTTTATAGCCTAAATGTATATATTTGTTACATGACAAGTGTAGGATTTAAAAGTATTTATTTAAAGTAGAATAAATTAATGGGCTTCTTCTTTTTAATGAATTTCTAGTGGGCTTGAAAAGAGAATTTTGGGCCCATGGGTTTTTAATAAAATAAATAAATAATACATTTATGACAATTAAAATGAGAAGAAAAGTGTGCATGACATCTTAGAAAAAAATTTAGAAATAAAATGCACATAAAATTTTACGTGCCAAATATTAAAAATTAATTCGAGAGAACGAAAAGCAGTCAAAAATACAAAATATGTAAATTTAATAATGTTACAGATATTTCACGTAACGAAAAATATACGTAATCGACACGTGTATTGAAAGTACGTGCAATGCACGTAAAACACAAAGATTAAAATAAATATTTTGAGTTGACTAAAAATAGGATTGAAATAAGTTTTGAGAAAATGGAAAACATATAAATAATCAGAATATGATATTTATATGAAAATACGTTACGAATATTACTTGTAACGGTACAAAATACACGTGCGTAACACATGAGGACAAAATTGTAATTACTCAATTTTGGGGGGTGTTACAGGCTGCCGGTGTGCATGGCGGTAGTTTTGTGACGGGGGTTGGTATGGCAAGAAAGCACGGCGATGCGTCGGGTTGCCAGTCAGGTCAGGTCGTTGGGGTTGGCACCTGACGTCAGGGCGGGCACGACAGATGTATTCGTCGGCAGGCAGGCTGCTGGTGGGATGGATAGGATGTCGACATCGGAGCTGGCATCGTCGAGGCAAGCGTCGGGGTTGGCAGTGTCGGCTGCGGTCAGGAAAGAGTGGTTACCGTCGTCGGTCCTGGCATAGGGGCTGGCAGTGTCATGGAGGTTCAGATGTTGCCCTATTCGAGGATTTAGCGTTGTTGGTTGCAATGGCAGGGCATGGTTGGCATTTGCTGGCAAAACGGAAGAGATCGACGGCAACGGCGATGTCGGGGTGTTGGTGCCGGTGGATAATGTGGGGAGTGCGGAGAGAGATTCTGGGGGGAATTTTGATTTTTGAATTTCAAAATTGTGATTTGAAATTCAAAATTAAATTTGAGAGTGTTGTGGTAGGGGGGATTTGAATTTCAAATATATTTTTTAAATTCGAATCAAAGTCGAGGTGTGTAGCCTTCCCTAATATCCAAATGATTTTCCCCCCTAAATATCCAAATTACAACCAACTTACAATTATCAAGAAAATAAATTTTGGTTGGTGTGAGGCAACGATAGTCAACCAAGTTTATAGTTTGGTCTCAAGTTTGATCTATTCAGGTCAAAGTGAGGGGTGCCTATGGTTTCTCTCATGTCGGGGGCTTGGAGGGATAGGATTGAGGTGGCATTTTTGGAACGTCGGGGGCGACGACAGCCTCCGTTGTGAAGTGGCGGTGATAGTCAATGGTGGTCAGGCTAGGGGATGAGAACGAGGTCTCAATTTGGATATAGGTGTCAGATTGGTGGGTGTCTGTGGTATCTATCGTATGGTGCTTGAAGTTGATGTATGGGTCATTGCTGGGGGTGACAGCGGTGTGGTTGCAGGTGACAGCGGTGTGGTTGCAAGTGACGGCGATGAAAAACGGTGTACAAGCAAGGGAATGAGAGAGGATGAGCTCAAATTTGCATGAGAAACTTGTTGTGGTGTGGTCGGCCAACTAATAAGATTATGTTTCGCTGTATTATTTGTTTGTTGGTTGGGGAATATGAGTTCCAAGATCCACCCTGTTTGGGGGATGCAAATCTCGGACCGGATTACATGCAGCTTGTGTGCGCCCACACGTCCTGTAGACACGAATGCCGGACCGACATGAACTCCACCCCGTGTAGAGCCTCTTTTTGGTACAGTTTGGATTTTTCTTATCTGTAATGGATAAAATAAATTCAAAAACAGATTTTTCTGCCATTTATTCACATTTAAACTGTAAAAACGGTTTTTTCCGCCGTTACAGTGGTGCATTCAAGCTTGTGTCTATCGTTATAGTCGGTGCATTAAAGGAGTTGTCTATCGTTACAGTGGATGTAGTAAATGAGTTATCTATCGTTACGATTTTCATCCTGGATGTATAAATAGAAGCCCCCTCTCCCCTGAATCGACATACCAGAAATTCATCTCCCCCCTGTTCTGTGCTTCAAGTCAAGTCTCATTCTTCTGTCGTTCGATGATAGATTTCAAATGCTGTCCAGTTCGAGAGCGTGACGGGGTGTTTGCTTCAACTATTCTGTCGTTGCATCATGGATACAGACGCCTACGCAAATACCAGCACCCGTACGAGACGAAATCTGTTTTAAGGAAATTGCGACACAAATTGTTTGATTTGTAATTTTGTTATTTCTTTTCTTTTCTTTTTATTTGTTGGTTTTCTCCCTCTTCTTCTTCTTCTTCTTCTTCTTCATCTTCTTCTTCACCGATTTGTGTCTCTCAATCATACTTGGTTTTATTGCTGTAACCCCTGTTTTTCATTTTCTTGTATTTTGAGTGTATTTTCTTTTTCCGTATATTTATCATTTTGTACTCTTCTGTTTCTTCCAAACCATGTATTTGATCTCTGTTCTCATTATCAATCTATCTGTTTTGACTTTGACTCTATTTTTGTGGCTTTGAATATTTTCTTGATCTAGTAAAAATTTTTGTCCTAATTTATTGTCTCTGATTTATATTGTTTAGCTGCAATTAATTATTTCATGGCCTATTGAATTATTGTTTAAATCCTATTCTAGTTCTTGTTGGATCATTAAACCCTAAACCCTATTCTTTCTTATTGGATCTTTATACCCCAATATCCATTAGCTACCTACCCGTTAACCCACATTTCTAATCCTCTATATATATTCATTTAACCCTAATCTATATTAACCCTACCCCCTACTGCACAACCTTAGTCGCCAAACCCCATTCCCTGTTTCATCACCCCTAACCTCCCGATCCTCTCCCTCTACCGCCATCACCCTCGCGCCTCTCGCTTTCACCTTCACCCATTTCAAGCCACCCTCATCCCGTCGCTGCCCCTGTCCTCACCCAGAGCCTCACTGCCCGAACCCATCATCTCCTTATTTTTTCCCCGTCGATCTGCCTTCTCCGCTCCGTCGACATTCTACCCCCCCTGTGACCCATCACACCACTAGCAGACCCCCGTCACACCCCGAATGCCCTGTCCTCTGAAGAACGCCACAGTCTCCACCCCATCCTCGACTTCTATATTTCCCTATCCCGTCGTCATCCGCCATCCACCGCTTGAACCCATCCCTCGCCGCTACCCCCTCGACCACCGTGACCCTTCCCTGCAACCACCGAAGATTTCCTTCGCCCTCGTCGTCGTCGGCCAAGCCCCGAGCCCCACCGTCTCGTCCTCCTTAGTTTCGCCAAGAAACAGAGTACGCCGAGCCCTAGCCCCTATGTCGCTTCCCGACCGCAGCGCCGCCGTCGCAAGTCCTCGCCACCCTCGCTGTGACTGACGCAGTCATCGCCATCGCCAGTCGCCGTCCTCCCGCCATCCTGTCTCTCTCTATCTCTCTCTCTGTCGCGATTGAGGAGGAAGGAAGAAGTGAAATTATGCTGTTTGCTGTTTGGAGGTAGGGGATCTGTTTGTGCTGTTTGCTGTTTTGGTGTGGAGGAGTTGGTGTTTGGTGTTTTGGGAGAAGGAGATTGGTTGTGTTGGTGTTTTCCATTTTGTGTGCGTGTGTATTGCACACAGCTCACACGTGTTTGCGTGTTTCCGTGATCGTGTTCGTGCTCAGAAATCCGTTCCCATTATTCTCGCTCTTTGCATCGTTTCCGTCGTCGACTATAAGGCAAGTAACTTGTATAATTTTCTGTTGCATATACAAGTACTAAATACTGCTTGTAGTATAGTTGTGTTCCAAAGACAAGTCTTGTGCAAAACCCCTGTTATATCTAGTCTCTATGTGTTGACCCGTCCGTAGTCGTCTCTAGTTACACACATGACATGAAATTTAACTTAGATCTAATTAATCCATGTTTCATATATGTATGTTGGTTATGAACCATAATATGATGTGTAAACCTTGCATGCTTGACGTGTACTGGTAGTATATTCTGTTGTAGATCTGTTAAACACCATATACCAAGTTGCTTGGATATCTAGTATACCCTATTTCACGTTTTGTTATGATTTGGATGTGTTTCATATGATCTAGTTGATTTTATGCATGTAGAATAATTCTGTCCTTGTAGTTACCCCGTTTTTGTTCAGTATTTTAAACCCTATTAAGGTCAGTATATATAAATTATTTGTGAATATGAATTATAGAGAATTCTGTCTACTTTCCAGAATTTCTGACAGATCTCAATTTCGATTTATGAGTTGCAAGTTATTGCTATTTTACTATAGATGTGTAGAAAATTCTAGATTCTGTTTTATATGAATTCTGTATGGTAATTTATTTTTATGCTGATATTAAAGAGAATATTTTGATCCAATATTTTGCTGAGTACAACTAGACTTGATTGGTATTAACCCCTAATTTTTGTGGATTTAATTGATGACTTTTATAAACTATTCTATACTTGCAAACAACTACTATACTTGCAGAATTTTCATACTGTTCAGTAAAGAAATATAATTTCGACCTGATTCTATTTGCTGTTTGATAATGATAACAATAACCAAGCCGGAGTTAAAGGAAAGATCTAGTAGTGGAAAATATAGGAGCTTGTACTCAGAAGGGGACTCGTGTTTCCCGTGTGACATGTTTATCGACAAAGTTACTGACTAAGTTACCGATCAAATTTACCGACCAAGTTAATTTCCTGTTACCGATCAAGTTTACCGACCAAGTTAATTTCCTATTACCAATCAAGTTTACCGACCAAGTTTGTTACATGTTACCGATCAAGTTTACCGACCAAGTTGTTACATGTTACCGATCAAGTTTACCGACCAAGTTTTGTAATTCTGTGAATACCCGAATACATGACCTATAGAATTCCCTACAAAATCTAAATGCAAACTTGTTTGAATGTAGCAACCATGTGGTAAATGGATGGGACACATGAATTGCTACCTATATAGAAATAAATACAAGACTTGACATAACATGATACTTGTTACATGCTTACCTGTACATGCTACCTGTTTACCTGATTACATGTTTACCGGCTTGCATGACACTTGACACCTTATATATGTTACCTGTACCCTATTAGTATATCATATTACTTGATTTTGTTTCCAGATTCATGTTAGTTATCCTGTTTTGTTGACATGCCTATTCCAATATTCCATACTATGTTGTTTCCGCCATTACTCTATATTTGTTTATTTCCCATGTACTTGTGCATGTACTACAAACGGCCCATAACTTGCATTGACGGGCATTTTTTTCTCTTTCCTTTTCCTGCAATTTATTAAATTGCAAATTATGGCGATCAGCTGCCCGATGGAGTAGGTAATCTGAGATTCTAGTTGGCGGCAGTTCTTGCTATATCTATTTATTTCTTGTTGCTTATCTTGAATAAATGTAATTGCTACATGGATATTTGTATTCGGCTTTTTTATCCCAGACTTGTGTCTTGTTTCAGACGTGATTATTTGAAATTTAGTATTCTTGCTTCTTGTTTCAAGTAATCTTGTTGACTATATTGATTCAGTTATGCATGCGTGGTTGACTATTCTTCTTGTATCTCTCTTGTTTATACTTGTGCTTGTTGTAAAGATACTGACAGCTTACGGATGATGAAAATCATTCGCTGGACTTAGTCACGTATTCGTATTCCGTATCTCCTTTTTGGGAAGCAGGGCATGACAATTGCAAACGATATTTGTAAACAAAATTTTGTAACAAACTTAAAACATAGTTGATTTTCTTCCGTTCTGATTTTGAGGCACTTTTTTATTTTCTTTTTCATTCTAAAAATTTACACTCGTGTTGTGTATTTTCATATTAAAAATGTCAAATGCATCAGGGAATTTTGTTATGGCTGAAACAATCTACATGCCATTTGCTGATGGGGCACAAGTGTCGATTGTTGTTGTGGCATGAGTGCCAATACCAGCCGTTGTACCTGTCTCAGTCTCCCATGGGGAGAAATCAAAGAAGTTTAACGGACAGAATTTTAAGTGGTGGCAATAGAAAATGATGTTCTACTTGACCTCCTAGAATCTCGTAAGATTCTTGAACAAAGAAGCTCCAAATCTTAAAGAAGATGTGCCAGATAACCAAGTCATCGCCATTGTAGATGGTTGGAAAAATGTTGATTACTGTAGGAACTACATAATGAACGGATTATTTGATTCTTTGTACAATGTTTATATTGATAAAAGAACAGCTAAAGAACTTTGGGAATTCCTAGATCATAAATATAAAACTGAGGATGACGGCACCAAGAAATTCATTTTGGGCTGCTTCTTATACTATAAAATGGTGGATTCCAAAAGGTGATCAGTCAGGTTCAAGAAATTCAATTGATCTTGCATGAGATACATGCTGAAGGTATGAACCTAAGTGAAAGCTTTCAAGTTGCTTGTGTTATTGAAAAATTGCTTGCAGGTTGGAAAGACTTCAAAAATTACTTGAAGCATAAGCGAAAGGAAATGGGCATTGTGGATCTCATTAGGCTTCATATTGAAGAAGACAATAGAGATTCTGAAATAGTCAGAGTCATCAGTCATGCGGCCAAGGCTAATGTGGTGGAACATAATCAACGTTCCAAAAAGCACAACAGCAAAGAAAAAGAGCTTAAGTTGGGACCTAAGGGAGGAATCTCCAGGAAACTAAAGTTTCATGGCCAGTGCTTCAACTGTGACAAGCTAGGTCACAAGTCTACTGATTGCAGACTACCCAAGAAGAACAGGAACAGAGAAGCAAATATAGTTGAAGGCATTGCTCAAGACGTTTCTGATCAACCTCTTAGCTGTGATCTCGGAGGTGAACTTGATGGGTTCAAACCCCAAGGAATGGTGATTGACACTAGAGCTACTCGACACGTGTTCTCCAACAGAAGTATGTTTTCCACTTTCGAACCATTAGAGAATGAAGAGAAAATGTTTATTGGGAACTCGGCTACTTTATAAATTAAGGGCCAAGGAAAGGTGATCTTAAAGATGACTTCTGGGAAGGAACTGACTCTGAACAATGTTGCATATATTCATGAAATCCATAAGAACTTGGTATCTGGTTTGTTGCTTAATAATCACATATTTCGTTTAGTGTTTGAGTCGAACATATTTGTTTGGTCGAAGAGCAGAATGGATGTTGGTAGAGGATACATGAGTGATGGAATGTTTAAACTCAATGTAATGACCATGATCAAGAATATCAATAAAGCTAGTTCTTCTACTTATATACTTGAGTCTTCCAATTTATGGCATGGTAGACTAAGAGATGTTAATTATAATAATTTGCGTAGACTAATGAACTTGAATCATATACCAGCATTCCAAATTGATTCCAAATATATGTGTGAAACTTATGTTGAGGCAAAACTTAGAATATCATCCTTCAAAATTGTTGAAAGAAACACATAAACCTCTTGACTTAATTCACAGTGCAAGGGCACATGCATAAGTGCACGGTGATAATCTATTTAGAGCATCTGTAGTCGTCTTCAGCCAATTTTTGGGTATTTGGCAAATGAAAATGGAAAAAATGGCCTTGCACTGCAGTCGTTGATTATCAAAATATGGGTGGCTGAATTTTTCAAAATCTTAGACGAAAGACGAATTCTCGTCTCAAGTAAAAAATCCAAGCAACGCAAGATTAATTACCATCCTATAACATTAAAAATAAAAAAATAAAAAATAAAAAAATAAAAAAGTGACGAGAAATCGAATACTGTCCGACGAATTCAATATTTTTTAAAATAAATTTTTGGAATGGACAGGTTTTCTTTTCCCGTCCATCCAATTTTTTAGGAAAAAAAATATTAAAAAAAAGGATGGAAAATCGAACGCGTCCTAGGAATGTGGTGGGAAATTTTGATCACGAACGAAGTTAAGTTTATCGTCTCTAGCGATAAATTCAAAAAAGAATAAAATTTTTTCTAAAGCGAAAATCAATTGGGGACGGAAAATTAAATTTCGTCTGATACTTTTCAGGAGAGTCAAATTCTCTCCGACAAAATTTATTTTTTCATCCGATGCAAGTGACGATAAATCTTCTTCCGATTGCTATATTTTCCAAAATCTCAAATCTTCTGCTATATTTGGCAGTCTACTGTTCACCATTTTGGGTTTTTGGCCAACGACTGCAGCAATTTTTTTCTCGTTTTTTTGAAAACAATGGACAAATAGCTAACGACTACAGATGCTCTTAGGAACTGTCTATTTGTTATAGTGTCGTGTTATTTGAATTTCCCTTTACTTATTTGATTAAAAACAAGACAGTGAGGTACATATGGTTCATGATATAGTTACTAGTTACAATATTTATGTATGTGTGGCTGATCTATTTATCATTCATTTCTAGTTTCTTGTGGCATGAGCCTTCCATTATGTTTCTAATGTTTAAAGCCATAAACCAATGGAAGGCATGTTATATTACCATTGTTATTTTCAGTTGATCAATTAGTGATATTTTTCCTGGCACTGATAAGTTGCTGATTGAATATATCTGCTACTGTTCTTATAACGATCAATCAATTCCTATCTTTTTGCATATTTATTCAACTTTCATGTTCCGTTGAACATGCCTCCATTCTATTTGAGCCACTGATGCGGTTTGTTTCTGGGAGACGTGTGGATGCACCAAGTGTGAGTTCTTACTCGATTTGTATTTGGAGGAAGCTCCTAATCAGATGACCCTCGGCTGACCGAACGGTACCGGTGACAGGCTGGAGTGAGGCGAGGCTGGATGCTTGGCTCAGATCAGGAGGCTCGGATCCGAGGTCTCGTGTACCTGCAGACGATCTAGGAACACCGGGGTTGGTCCCGGGGGCAGACCCTCCGACGATCTAGTTAGTCTCTGAGAGAGAGTAGCAGTAACTAGGATTTTGTGGAAGAAAGATTGATTACCTGCAGACAGGGGGGAGGGTCTGGTATTTATAGGGGAAGCCAATCAGGTCCAGACCCGTTTGGGGCTGGGTCCGGACCCGGTTACCCGAATGGCTGAAGCGGTGGAAAGCCGGGCGGTATAGGGCTGACGTGGCAGACGCCGGAGCGGTTTCTGGGCTGACGTGGCAGAGCTCCGGGAGGTTTTCCGGTGCTGATGTGGCAGATCTGAAGGATCAGAAAGAGTGCGTATCCTGAGGGGATCCAGTGGCCCAGGATGGGCCACGTTATTCCTGACCCATATCACAAGCCCCACGCTCCTGTAAGGCTGGGTGATCCAGCCGTGTAGGAGTGACTCTTTGCCTCTGGGGGAAGAGCAGATATTGGGGCAAGAAGTAGGATCAGTTGTTTCTCGAAGATGCCAGGGGGTAGGAGGAAGTGACCCTTCGTTGGATTCCGCGCGGGAGGTCAAGTTTATGAGAGAGGAGAGCTCAAGCGACGGTTGGCGAAAGTTTTGGGTTGGCAGACGAGCTACAAGGGTCGGCGGACGAGACTTGGTGGACGAGCTTCCGAGGGTCGGCAGACGAGCCCTAGGGCTGGGCGGACGAGCTACCCAGGGTCGGAGGGGGTCCACTCGCTAGTTGGAAGAGCGAGGGGACGCCGAGATCTCCTTGGGGGCTCGTTTTGTTCTGAGGGCCAAGGGTCGGCAGCCGAGCTCAGGGGGTCGACAGCCGAGCTCTTCGCTAGTTGGAAGAGCGAAGAGGAGGCGAGGTTTTCTTTCTGAGGGCCAAGGGTCGGCAGACGAGCTTCTTGGGCAAGAGGAGGGCTTAGAGGGGCTCGTGATTCCATCCGAGCTCCGAGCCCTTTATGGTAAGGGGAGGGCTGATGGGGCTCGTGATTCTATCCGAGCTCCGAGCCCCTCCCGACACCTGAGGGCATTTGGGGCTCGGGGTACTATCCGAGTGTCGACCCTTCGGTGAAATAGAAGGGGAAATTTTGGCTCGTGCTTCTATTCGAGCGTCAACCCTCCCGTGAAAATAGAAGGGGAATCATGGGCTCGAGGTACGATCCGAGCGTCGACCCTCCTGTGAGAACAGAAGGGGAATCATGGGCTCGAAATACGATCCGAGCGTCGACCCTCCTGTGAAATAGAAGGGGAATTATTGGCTCGTGTTTCTATCCGAGCGCCGACCCTCCTATGAGAATAGAAGGGGAAATGTTGGCTCGCGCTTCTATCCGAGCTTCGACCCTTCTGTGAAGATAGAAGGGGAATTATGGGTTCGCGTTTCTATCCGAGCGTCGACCCTTCTGTGAAATAGAAGGGGAATTTTTTGGCTCGTGCTTCCATCCGAGCGTCGACCCTTCTGTGAAATAGAAGGTTAAATGTTGGCTTGTGCTTCCATCCGAGCGTCGACCCTTCTGTGAAATAGAAGGGGAAATGTTGGCTCGTGCTTTCATCCGAGCGTCGACCCTTCTGTGAAATAGAAGGGGAATTATTGGCTCGTGCTTCTATCCGAGTGTCGACCCTTCTGTGAAATAGAAGGGGAATTATTGGCTCGTGCTTCCATCCGAGCGTCGACCATTCTGTGAAATAGAAGGGGAAATGTTGGCTCGTGCTTTCATCCGAGCGTCGACCCTTCTGTGAAATAGAAGGGGAAATGTTGGCTTGCGCTTCTATCCGAGCGTCGACCCTTCGGTGAAATAGAAGGGGAAATTTTGGCTCGTGCTTCTATTCGAGCATCGACCCTCCTGTGAAAATAGAAGGGGAATCATGGGCTCGAGGTACGATCCGAGCGTCGACCCTCCTGTGAGAACAGAAGGGGAATCATGGGCTCGAGATACGATCCGAGCGTCGACCCTCCTGTGAAATAGAAGGAGAATTATTGGATCGTGCTTCTATCCGAGCACCGACCCTCCTATGAGAATAGAAGAGGAAATGTTGGCTCGCGCTTCTATCCGAGCTTCGGCCCTTCTGTGAAGATAGAAGGGGAATTATGGGTTCACGCTTCTATCCGAGCGTCGACCCTTCTGTAAAATAGAAGGGGAACTTTTGGCTCGTGCTTCCATCCGAGCGTCGACCCTTCTGTGAAATAGAAGTTTAAATGTTGGCTCGTGCTTCCATCCGAGCATCGACCCTTCTGTGAAATAGAAGGGGAAATGTTGGCTCGTGCTTTCATCCGAGCGTCGACCCTTCTGTGAAATAGAAGGGGAATTATTGGCTCGTGCTTCTATCCGAGCACCGACCCTCCTATGAGAATAGAAGGGAAAATGTTGGCTCGCACTTCTATCCGAGCTTCGACCCTTCTGTGAAGATAGAAGGGAAATTATGGGTTCGAGAAACGATCCGAGCGTCGACCCTCCTGCTGAGAATAGAAGGGGAAATTTTTGCTCGCGCTTCTATCCGAGCGTCGACCCTTCTGTCTTGGCGTATAAAACCTTTTTTTTGGATAAAAAAGGTGAAGGGGTAGTGGGGTAATTTCACGCCTATTGCTGACGTCATGGGCGCAAGGATCCAAGCATTTTCAGATCTTGGTGGCCGTTGGATCTTGTCAGATAAGATCCAACGGCCAGATCTTTTTTGCGAGAATCGAGGAGTCGTTTTCCTCTTTAAAACCCCATCCCCCTCCCTCATTTCTTCATCTTCATTTTATTACTCACTTTCCAATTTTTAACAAGAGCGGGAATCTTACTTGCCGTCGGTAGATTTTCCGGTGATCGTGACTTTCTACCCCCCAGGTTAGTATTTTTCTCTTAGTAATGTCACAAACTCAGTCCGGATCCGAGGCTAGCTCGTTAGGTCGTTCTGCGGAGGAGTCAGAGCAGGAAACGTCCTCGTCCCTGAGCAAGTACAAGGTGAAGGAGGAGGTTCTTACCGACCCCGGCTCAGACGGTGGTGACGATGTTGTCTTTGTGGTGTCCCCATTGAGGTCCAGGAGACCGAGGAAGGAGCCCATGGAAGAGGGTGGCGAGGAGGAGGAGGATGAGGGGGACAGCGAGGATGAGGACGAGGAGGAAACGGATCAGGAGATGGATGATGATGAAGAGGAGGGGGACGAAGATGAACAGGTCGCCGGGGTGACGAGGAAGGCGAGGGAGATGAGGAGGAGGAGGTCGATGAACAGGAAGCTGGTCAGAGCATGGCTGGGAAGCCGACTGGGGTCGGAGAGGATCTTCCTCCACTACCCCCTTTATCGATGTCGTCCCCCGAGCGTAAGGCTCGCCCTCGTCGGAAGAAGAAAACCATGACAATTCCCCACAGTCCTTCCTCACCCGACGAGTATGCGCCGAAATCGGGTCTCGATGTTCCCCCGGTCACATTCAGGAATCCAATATCGATTCGTATGTACCCTGACGATGTTAAAGACATCCAACTGATCCCTCCCGTGCCGGGAGAAGACACTCGGGTGAAGATTCGTGCGGACGGTATCCCCAGTAACTTGAGGCCGGAGTATCTCAATGTTTTGCGGCTCGCCTACTTCATTCCACGGGAGTATGAGCTCTTTCTTCCGAGCCCCGGTATCTGCCCCACCACAGTTCTGGCCCCGGGCTACTGCATGTTCCCTGAGGATGCTTTCGTCTCGGAACTGAGATTGTCCCTGCACCCTTTTGTGAAGAGGGTCTTGAACTGGGCGGAACTGTGCCCTATGCAGTACGGTCCGAACTCTTGGAAGCATCTTGTTTGCTTTATTCTGAAATGCCAAGAGAAGGAGGTGAAGCCGAGATTGACGTTCTTCCGGGCCATCTTTGGAATTGGTTCGCTCGGAGATCTGGAGGGGATCTTCTACTTCTCACTGAGGCCGCACAAGAAGGTGATGCACGGCCATCCGGATTCGATAAAGGGGTGGAGGGGCAAGTACTTTGTGGTTCGGACCGACGGGTCTTGGGAGATCCCGACCCAGTGGAGCTTCGTAAAGCCGAGACACAAGCCTCCGAAGAAGAGCAACTTGTCGGCCAAGGAGTGGGAGAAGGTGGAGGCGATAGTGGGGGGTCACAGCATCACTTGGCCTCGAGTGACCGAGATTCACCTCGCGAGGGCCGGACTGAGTCCCGCCGACCCTAGTATGTTTCTTTCCACATTTGTTCATCTTTCTGCCTTCATGTTAACGTTAGCTCCTTTCTTATCTCTTTGCAGGGATGTCGGCACAACAGGCGAACGCCAAGAAGTTATTGCTCGCCGTGGCTGAGAAGGCGAGGGTGGAGAAGAAGAAGAAGAAGGAGCAAGAGCGTATAGCAGCCGAGAGGAAGAAGCTGGACGCCCAGGCTGCGCAGGCCGGAGGGTCCTCCCAGGCACCTGCCTCGGTGGCCGAGGGGCAATCCCCGACGAAGAAGCAAAAGAAGCACCACTCGCACCACTCACACCACTCCCACTCGTCGAGAACGGCTCGAGACGCTGTGGGTGGCTCGGGCCAGACCGTGGAGACCCCGAAACAAGGGCTCCCCCCGGTACGACCGAGTGCCACGGAGATGGTAGGGAGGATGGGTACGATGCCCTTTGTTCCTGACTGGTCGATTGTGAAGGGGGACACTATCCTCGACGGGCCCGTATCGATGGAGTTCGTCTCGAAGGCCATCACCAAGCGCGATGGGATGGCCTTGGTGGTGCAGACGGCCGACCAGGCCTATATGCGGTGGGCCCAGGTACACCTATCGATAATTCGGTTCGGCTCTACATCTTAGCTTGGAACTACCTCTAATTTTTGATCTCTTCGAACAGGCGATGCTCCACGGCCAGCACGTCCACAAGTGCCTGGAGAAGGAGATACTCCTTGAGAGGAAAAATGCGGAGAAGTACCTTCGGGAGTTGAATAAGGCCACGGAGGATCTGAAAGCGGCCCGAACCCAAGTGCTCATTCACGAGGCCCAGATAGAGTCGCTCTGCAAAATCCATAAGCAGGACCGAGAGGATCTTTTGGCGAAGGTCGCGGCCGAGGCGGAGAAGGGGAAGAAAGCCCTGGCGGATATGGAGGCGATTATGGGGGATACCGTGATGACGGCGCAGGACGAGGCGTACAAACAGGCCAAGTCCCACTTTAGGGAGATCTACCCTAGCAGAACGTCGACCACCTCTGCTACGGATGGCGTGCGGACTTGCCTCCGACCCCTGGCGGTGGTGAGACGGGGGGAGCCCAGGGCGATGACGAGGTGCCACCCGACCCCCAAGAATAGATAGTTGTTTTCGTTCTTTTTGTTTTTTGATGTAAATGCCTAGAGCGGACTGGCCACCGCGGCTTTTGTAACAAACTTTTGAAAGAAATGAAATATGCTTTTTGGGCCGACCCTTCAAGACTCGTGTTTTTTGTGATATTTTTTTTTATCTTTTGGTAGAGGCGTGGGACTCGGAACGCCGACCCCGTTTTGGCTCACCAACGAAAGCTGGCTCGGGACCGAGAGGTCGCCAAGAATTATTTTCTGAACAAGTCAAGGGAGCTCGGCCTAGAGGTTGCCCGTCCGAAGAAAGTCGTAGTCGACCGGGACTGGTAGGTAATCGAGACGGACTGGTCTGCCTCGGATGCCTCTAGCGGGCGCTCGGCTTCGGAGTCTTTTCTTCGTGAGACCGTTGTGGAGAAGGAATTAGAGGTTCGCCGGCTGAAGCTTATGTTGGGTGCGGGTCTGATTGAAGAGGCGAGCAACTCGACCCCAGGGCGGTCGCTGCCGTTTTCATTGGTTGAGGCCCAGTCGGATGATGCGGGGAGCTTGGTGGCGGGAGTGTCTTCCCTGGTCGGCCCAATCGAGCGTGATAGGAGCCCTGAATTTGAGTTCCCTGGCGAGTGCGAGTAAGTTGTGAGCCTTCTTTTTTCTTTGTATTTGTACCGACGTCCATTGAGTTGTAAGCAATGAGTAATGAATAAGAATCTTTGATTTTTCACGCTCTGATCACCTCGATTGTTAGGGACGGTTGCCGGGCTAGTTGCACAGGGGTCGGCTCCAAGGTGGCCCACTGCAACGGGCGCGATGGTGGCGGCGGTTAGCTTTTCGATAAGCAATGACTGTTAACGTTTCACATTTCCATGAGTATTTATGGCGACGTTTCGCCTTCTGCCGTTTCGCATTCCCAGACGCAATAAATGAGGGCCTTAGGGGGTTATATAATCCCCCACTCCCCTCATTGGTTGTCAGGCAGTGAGCCGTCTGACTCGGGTGCCTGCCAAAGGCGGGCACCTGGAGAATATAATGTTTCTGAGTACTCCGGATCGAAGGCACACCGATCACCCTTGGACTATTCGGGGTTCAGGCCGTTAGGGCCGTGAGACCCCGGGTGGTTCGTTGGTGAGCGGTGTACCGATCGATTGGTTCGGGGGGTCGGGGGGGCGAAGCTTGGTGGCTCTTCTGCCGTCCGGGAACAATTCGGGGTTTTGGGCTCGTAAGAGCCGTAAACCCCGAGTTGTTCGGGGGCGAGAGGAGGGTCAGCTGAACAGCTCGAAGGCTCGGAGTGTTTTTTCCGGGACGGAGAGAGCAACGGGTCGATGTCCCCCTGCCATCCTCGAACAATTCGGGGTTTTAAGCCGGTTAAGGCCGTAAAACCCCGGGTTGTTCGCGGGTGAGAGGGTGGTCAATAATTCGACACGAGGCTCGGGGCGTCTACCGAAGGCGGACGCTCTAAACTTTAATAAAATTTTGTCAACACTGGGTCGGGACCGAGCATGGTGCTTCGGTTCATCGAGCCCCCATGCTTGTGAGAACCATTTGCAAGAGTGTCGAGGTCTCCGCCGAGCGTCAAGGTCTCCGCCAAGCGTCAAGGTCATGGTACCTTGAATAAGGCACCTGCCTTGTTCGGGGTCGTCGCCGAGTTTCAGCATACGTTCTCAGGGAGAGACGGTGCGGGCGTGGCTGGCGGATGTCGCCTCGTACATAGGTTGATGAGCTTCAAGGAGCCCAAATCAAGCGAGGGACAGGTGCCGAGCCCCCATACCGGTGAGAAAGGCAACTACAGGCGTAGCAGAGGGTCGCCGCCGAGCGTCAAGATCGCGGTGCCTTGGAGAAGGCACCCGCCTTGCTCGGGGTCGACGCCGAGCTCTTGCACATGTTCTCAGGGAGAGACAGTGCGTGCGTGGCTGGCGGATGTCGCCTCGTACATAGGTTGATGAGCTTCAAGGAGCCCAAACCGAGCGAGGGACGGGTGCCGAGCCCCCATACCGGTGAGAAAGGCAACTGCAGGCGTAGCAGAGGGTCGCCGCCGAGCGTCAAGATCGCGGTGCCTTGGAGAAGGCACCCGCCTTGCTCGGGGTCGACGCCGAGCTCCTGCACATGTTCTCAGGGAGAGACGGTGTGGGCGTGGCTGGCGGATGTCGCCTCGTACATAGATTGATGAGCTTCAAGGAGCCCAAACCGAGCGAGGGACGGGTGCCGAGCCCCCATACCGGTGAGAAAGGCAACTGCAAGCGTAGCAGAGGGTCGCCGCCGAGCGTCAAGATCGCGGTGCCTTGGAGAAGGCACCCGCCTTGCTCGGGGTCGACGCCGAGCTCCTGCACATGTTCTCAGGGAAGCTGTTTGGGCTCGGGCTGTTATCCGAGCGCCGAACCCTAAGCTTGTAAGGGAAGCTATTTGGGCTCGGGCTGTTATCCGAGCACCGAATCCTAAGCTTATAAGGGAAGCTGTTTGGGCTCGGGCTGTTATCCGAGCGCCGAACCCTAAGCTTGTAAGGGAAGCTGTTTGGGCTCGCACTGTTATCCGAGTACCGAACCCTAAGCTTGTAAGGGAAGCTGTTTGGGCTCGCGCTGTTATCCGAGCGCCGAACCCTAAGCTTGTAAGGGAAGCTGTTTATGCTCGTGCTGTTATCCGAGCGCCGAACCCTAAGCTTGTAAGGGAAGCTGTTTGGGCTCACGCTGTTATCCGAGCACCGAACCTTAAGCTTGTAAGGGAAGCTCTTTGGGCTCGCGCTGTTATCCGAGCGCCGAACCCTAAGCTTGTAAGGGAAGCTCTTTGGGCTCGCGCTGTTATCCGAGCGCCGAACCCTAAGCTTGTAAGGGAAGCTGTTTGGGCTCGCGCTATTATCCGAGCGCCGAATCCTAAGCTTGTAAGGGAAGCTGTCTGGGCTCGCGCTGTTTTCCGAGCACCGAACCCTAAGCTTGTAAGGGAAGCTCTTTGGGCTCGGGCTGTTATCCGATCGCCGATCTCGAGACATTTTCTTTATTTTGTTACAAAATACGAAGACGTGGGCTTGTTTTAAGAAGGCTGCCATATTTACAATATATTTAAACCTTACAAAAGACTAGGCACGACGTGCCGATTACAATCATGACATTTTACATGGAGGCTACTCTCCTCCTAAGAACTTAATTAAGTGCTCTGCATTCCAGGACCTCTTGATGGGCTTGCCGTCGGTGTTTGTCAGGCGATATGTGCCCGGTCGTACGACCTCTGATACCTTGTAAGGGCCCTCCAAGTTTGGTGCCAACTTTCTTTTCTGGCCGGGGCTGGACACCGCCAGCTTCTGGAGGACAAGATCTCCGAGTTTGATGTCGGTTGGGCGCACCTTCTTGTTGTAGAACCTCTCGATCCTTTGCTGGTAGATACTCCTTCTAATGGCCGACTTCTCCCTGACCTCCTCAACGAGGTCCAGGTCGGCTCGTAGCTGTAAAAAGTTACTTGCCTCGTCGAAGGCCATGATCCGGGGAGAGGGGATCCCTATTTCCAGGGGAATGATGGCCTCTGCGCCGTACGTCAGATTGAAGGGCGACTCCCCTGTTGGGATCCTCTTCATCGTTCGGTAGGCCCAGAGAACACTTGGTAGTTCATCGACCCATAACCCCTTGGAGAAATTATCGAGTCGCTTCTTGAGTCTGTCGAGGATCTGACGGTTTGCGTTCTCCGCCTGCCCGTTGGACTGGGGATGACATACTGAGGAGAAGCGCTGCTGGATCCCGAGATCTTTGCAGAACTTGCGGAAATGCTTGCCTGCGAATTGGGTCTCATTATCTGTGACGAGCACTTGAGGGATCCCGAACCGACAGACGATGTGCTTCCAGAACAATTGTTGCGTCTGTTGCTCGGTGATCGTTGCTAATGGCTCTGCCTCGATCCATTTTGTAAAGTATTCGATCGCTACAATGAGAAACTTTCGTTGCTCTGTTGCCTTTGGAAAGGGGCCTACCAGATCCATCCCCCACATTGCAAAGGGGGTTGGACTGGCCATGGACCGGAGGTTTGCTTACGGAGCCCTTTTGATGGGCGAGAACCTTTGACAGGGACCACATTTCTTGACAAGGGTTAGGGCGTCTTGCAACATGGTGGGCCAGTAGTACCCGTGATTCAAAATCTTCCGCGCGAGCGAGCGGCTTCCCATGTGGCATCCACCGATCCCCTCGTTCAGCTCCTTGAGGGCATATTTGGCTTCATCTGGAGTGAGGCAACAGAGATAGGGTCGGCCATCCGAAGTTGTGTAGGACCTTTTGAAGAGTGTTAAGTTGATCATTGTGAATCTTTCTGCTCGGGCCCTGACCCGTCTTGCCTCAGCTCGGTCTTCGGGGAGCTCTCCCTTGACGAGAAATTGCCTAATAAGAGTGGTCCAGTCATCGGGGGGAGCTCCGTCTTCAAACACAGGACCTCCGGGATGTCGATGCTTGGTTTCAACATGACTTCGATCAGGACCGTGCGGTCGAGACCTTCGAAGGATGAGGAAGCCAGCTTTGACAGGGCGTCAGCCTGGACATTCTGTTCCCGGGGGATCCTCAAAACAGCCGACTCGTCGAAGGACGTCAGTAGGCGTTGAACTACAGCTCGGTACCGGACCATTCGATCGTCATGGGCCTCGTACTCCCCAGTGATCTGGTTGACCACGAGCTGGGAGTCGCTAAAAGCCCTGATCTGTCTGGCACCGGCCTGATGAGCCAGGATGAGCCCGGTGATCATGGCCTCGTACTCGGCCTCGTTGTTGGAGGCCGGGAAGTTGAGGCGGAGGCAGTACTGGAGAAGAAAACCATCTGGGCCTCGCAGAATGATGCCAGCTCCGCTACCCGCCTCGCAGGAGGAGCCATCGACGTAAACTTCCTACATCTGGTCGGCCTCCTTGCTCGCGGGATGCTCGGAGATGGTGCATTCTGTGATGAATTCTACGAGGGCCTGCCCCTTGATGGCTGTTCTGGGTTGATAGCCAATGTCATACTGGCTGAGTTCGATCGACCATTTGACGAGTCGACCCGAGCTCTCCGGCTTGTAAAGCACGGCCTTCAGGGGTTGGTCTGTCAGTACTTGGACCGAATGAGATTGAAAATATGGACGGAGTTTCCGCGAGGCCATGACCAAGGCGTACGCTATTTTCTCCATCCGAGAGTATCTGGTCTCGGCATCGAGCAGGACCTTGCTGACATAGTATAGAGGCTTCTGTGATCCCTCTTCCTCCCGAACGAGAACGGCGCTGAGCACCTTCTCCGAGGCTGACAGGTAGAGCCAGAGTGACTCTCCCGGTTCGGGCTTGCTGAGGAGGGGAAGGTTTGCGAGGTACTCCTTCAGTTGGGCGAAGGCCTCTTGCTGTTGGGTACCCCACTCGAACCCTCCGGTGCCGCGCAGGGCTTTGAAGAACGGAAGAGACTTCTCTCCAGACTTGGAGAGGAAATGGCCGATGGCCGCCAGTCTTCCCGTCAGCCGCTGGACCTCTTTGATGTTCCTGGGAGGGACCATGTCTATTATGGCCGGGATCTTTTCGGGGTTCGCCTCGATGCCTCGCTGGCTGACGATGAAGCCAAGAAACCTTCCCGAGGAGACGCCGAAAGCGCACTTGGCCGGATTGAGTCTCATGTTATGGGTTCGAAGGACCCCAAAGGCCTCCTCTAAATCGGCGACGTGATCCTCCCCTCGCTAGCTCTTGACGAGCATGTCGTCTACGTACACCTCCATATTGCGCCCAATTTGCTCCTTGAAGACCCGGTTGACGAGCCTCTGATAAGTGGCGCTGGCGTTCTTCAACCCGAAGGGCATGACCCGGTAACAGTATAGTCCCTGGTCTGTGACGAAGGACGTCTTGGCGATGTCGGGAGGGAACATGCGGATCTAGTTGTATCCTGAAAAGGCATCCATGAAGGATAGAAGCTCGTGACCCGATGTTGCATCGATAAGAGCATCGATGCTGGGGAAGGGGAATGGATCCTTGGGGCATGCCTTGTTGAGGTCCGTAAAATCTATACAGATCCTCCAGCTTTCGCTCGCCTTCTTGACCATGACGACGTTCACCAGCCACTCGGGGTAGCTGACTTCTTAGATGAAGCGAGCGGTCAGGAGCTTGTCGACTTCCGCATTTACCGCCTACTGTCGCTCCGGGGCGAACTTACGTCGCTTTTGGACAACCGGCTTCGACCCGGGGATCACGCTGAGTTTGTGCATGATGAGACCTCGGAGATACCGGGCATGTCAGAAGGCTTCCAGGCGAAGAGGTCGACATTGCGGTGAATGCAGGTGATGAGGGCGGACTTAAGGTGAGGGGAGAGGGAGCAACTTACCCCGAAAGTGCTTCGAAGGATCCCCTGTCTCGAACGAGACATCTTCCAGCTCGTCTGCCGACTCGGGCTCTGGCTTGGTCCTCTGGGGCTGCATCTCGACGGCGTCGAGGGGAAACACGCCGCTCCCGATTGCTGTCATATAGCATGAGCGAGCAGCTTCCTGGTTCCCCTGGACTACTCCTACTCCGGTATTAGTAGGAAACTTCATCTTCTGGTGATAGGCCGACGGGACAGCCTGGAGGGAGCAGAGGCCCGGGCGACCGAGTATTGCATTGTAGGTTGCCTTGACGTTTACCACCATAAAGTCCATGGACTCGGTTCTTCGGTTTGGGGTCGTACCTGCCATGACGTCTAGTGTGACGATCCCCTCAATGGTTACAGGGACGCCCGAGAACCCGTGCAAGGTGTACCCCGCTGGCTTTAGCTCGTTGCGGGAGAGCTTTAGGTTCTCGAAGGCTTCGAGAAACAGAATGTTGACCGAGCTCCCGTTATCCACAAGGATTCGCCGAGCGTCAAAATTGGCCATGCTGAGGTTGATAACGAGGGCGTCGCAATGAGGGAGCCGCACCCCCTCCAGGTCTTCCCCCGAGAAGGAGACAGGGAGTTGCTGGATCTGAGGGGGGAGAGGACCTTGGACGGCATTAACATCCCGGACGAACACCTTACGGGAAGTGTTGGACTCCCCTCCCATGGGCCCCCCGTGGACGCAGTGTAATATGGCTTGGCCCTCAGGCTCATCAAGCTCCTGCTCTCGCTCGAGGAGCTGCAGGGGAGCTCGAGGAGGAGGTGGAGTCCTCCTGTTCCTCGTGTCCCTCTGTCCCCGAGCTTCCTCTCGCTTGTATTCCCGGAGGTACCCTCGCTGAATGAGGGCCTCGATCTCATCTTTCAGGGCACGGCAGTGATCCGTGTCGTGCCCATTGTCTCGGTGGAAGCGGCAGTAGAACCGCTGATCCATTTTCTTGCTGGTATTGTTGGACGGACGAGGAGGGTACTGGACGAGGTCCCTGTCCTCGATCGCCATGAGAATGGAGGACACATTTTGGGTTAGCGGGGTATACCTCTCGAAGCGAGGGACCGGTGGGACCTTCTTCATGGCACCCGCGTCCCTTGGAGCCTTCTTTGATGGCTCGACTTCTTCGGCCTTCCGCTTTCCCTTCCCGGGGGCCTCCCTGGACTCTTCTGGGTTTAGGGCCTCTTCCGCCCTGATGTACTTCTCGACCCTGTTGAGGAGGTCGTGAAAATCGATGGGGGGTTTCTTTACCAGAGAGGCTTTCAGCTGTCCATGACAGACGTTGTGTCGAAATGCCGCGGAGGCGACGCCAGGATCGAGGGAGGAGACCGACCTTGCCTCTGCGGTGAACCTCCGGACGAACACTCTGAGCGACTCCCCTTCCTTCTGCCTGAGTCGAAGTAAAGAAGCACTTGTCCTCTCGGCCTTCCGGCTGGTGACAAAGTGGGCAAGGAAATTGCCCTCCAGCTGGTCGAAGGAGTAAATGGAGCCGGGGATTAGCCTTGGGAACCATTCACGAGCCGAACCCCGGAGGGTGGCAGGGAAGGCTCGGCACAGCAGGGGATCCGAAGCACTGTGAATCATCATCAGGGTTTTGAAACCCTCCATGTGATCAGCAGGATCTCCCTCGCCGTCATAGGTCTCGAACTGAGGTGGTCGGAAATTTCAAGGTATTTCCGCTTGGAGGATGAGGGCGGAGAAAGGAGGTTGGACAGGTCTGTACCCCTGAGCCGCTCCAGGACCGCCGTCGCCTATGTGGTCGAGGCGATCCTCCATTTCTTGGAGGCGCCTTAGGAGATCGCCATCGTACTCTGGTGGGATCGTTGATGGGCGGGACACGCTGGCCTCAGCGTCCGACCTGGTTTGAGAATAGCGGACATCCTCCTTGTTGGGGGCCCCTCGGAGGGCCCCCAGGATTTCCCTTCGGAAGTCCTGGAACTCCTGGTGAGTGACTGGGGCTCCCTCGACCCGGTTCGGTCGAGCTGAAGGTTGTCGTCCGACGCGGTTGAGCGCTGGCCTCCGTCCTTGGGACGGTGGTTTTGGATGGTTCGGGGCCGAGTTAGAAGCGGCCCTTCCACTGCTGCGGCTAACCTGTCGGTTTATGATTACCCCCCGTAGGTCGGGTTGGGCCGGACGGGAGGCACTCTTCTGGGGTCCCTGACGGGGAGCCCCGTGATTGGATGCGTGCGCTTCGGCGGCGGCACCCGGCGGGGGCAAGTCCTGCCGAGGTGCGGAGGTAGCAGCCTTCTTGGCTTTGGGGGCCATGAGAGTTCGGCTGTCGAGGTACCTTTATGGTCGGGCTCGGGTCGGCTTCTGAAGTAGCTTTCCCACAGACGGCGCCAACCTGATGCGGTTTGTTTCTGGGAGACGTGTGGATGCACCAGGTGTGAGTTCTTACTCGATTTGTATTTGGAGGAAGCTCCTAATCAGACGACCCTCGGCTGGCCGAACGGTACCGGTGACAGGCTGGAGTGAGGCGAGGCTGGATGCTTGGCTCGAATCAAGAGGCTTGGATCCGAGGTCTCGTGTACCTGCAGACGGTCTAGGAACACCGGGGTTGGTCCCGGTGGCAGACCCTCCGACGATCTAGTTAGTCTCTGAGAGAGAGTAGCAGTAACTAGGGTTTTGTGGAAGAAAGATTCATTACCTGCAGATAGGGGGGAGGGTCTGGTATTTATAGGGGAAGCCAATCGGGTCCAGACCCGTTTGGGGCTGGGTCCGGACCCGGTTACCCGAGTGGCTGAAGCGGTGGAAAGCCGGGCGGTATAGGGCTGACGTGGCAGACGCCGGAGCGGTTTCTGGGCTGACATGGCAGAGCTCCGGGCGGTTTTCCGGTGCTGATGTGGTAGATCTGAAGGATCAGAAAGAGCGCGTATCCTGAGGGGATCCAGTGGCCCAGGATGGGCCACGTTATTCTTGACCCATATCAGCCACCATCAGATCAGTTAAGAAAATAGATTAAGGAGTCTTCAGATGATCTTTTCACATATCATGTTCCGACCCGTTATGAATTTAGATGTGGATTTTCAGATCGTTGGCACACCCGAAACCCGATCCGATTTCAGATTTAAGATTTAATTTTGATTTTGATTTTTTAAAATCATATTATGCAATGCAGTCCCTGCAATTAATATATTTTTTTTGTAAATATTTTCGCTAAAGTGAACTTATATGACCTCAGTCATGTTCATTATGCTATTAAGACCATGTTATTCATAATTTTACATTGTTCAATTGATTCATGTTCTCACATAATAGTATCTTTTGCCATTATGTCCAGAATATTTACAAATTGCACAAAACCTTGATTATTTGTGAAACATGTTTTAAAGATACATTTATGTTAAAGGTTATGAGTATTTAGGAGGAAATTTTCATTTTTTCTATAAATGTCTAGAATTCCTACAATTTAGGATATTGAACTCATGGGAAAACTAGAGAAAAATGTCTGCTTAACAGTGCTACTATCCTCATCATCCTTAAGAATAAGATCTTTTTCTCCAATATTAATTCTAGTTCAAGCGTAATATCCACGATAGCTGGTCCCGCTCACATTATTGAAGGCACCAGTAGAGCACATTTAATTTTACCCAATAGAACTCATCTATTTATTCAAAATGCCTTATACTCTCGAAATTCCATAAGAAACCTACTGAATTTTAAGGACATATGGGCAAACGGGTATCATATTGAAATACTAAGTGAGGAAAATAAAGAATATCTTTGTGTAACCTCTAGTATAGAGAACCAGAAGTTCATTCTAGAGAAATTTTCTAGCTTATCATTAGGGATCTACTTCATTAGCTTATCATATTGGGGTAGTCAAGTCACATAACACTATAAGCCAGTAGCTCACTCTTAATCAAGGACAGCAACAGTCACCTTCAAGTGATAGAGGACCAAGTGATACATGCTTAAGTGTGGGCGTGAAGGTCACTGGTCCCGAATATGTCGCACATCAAAAGAAGTGGTGGCCAAATATCAGAAAATCCAGAAGATTGAAGCGAATGTCACTCTTGATATATAGAATGTTAACCTCCTTGGCGAGGATCTTGAAGAACAAGAAAACACAAACTTGACATCTATAGTTTATTTTTTGGGATTATCAGTAGCTTAGTTTTATTTAGCATTGCACTATTTGACATTGAGACCTTATGACTTATGTTAGTATTTTTCGAACTATGTTTTAGCATTTATGATTTGGGAACAATATTTCTTTAGAATTTATTGATGCAATAAATTTTATTTGCCCCTACTGATTACATTGCATGTTTAGACACTTTATGGTACTAATTGATGCTTCAATTAGAACATAGTTTTCTAGTCTATTGACCCAAATCATATATTTCTATGAATAAGTTATCAAATCAATAAGACTAGACAATGCAGCTGAATTTACCTCGCAGTCCTTTAATGATTTTTGAATATCCTTAGGAATAGAGGTCGACTATCATGTTATTTCGATTAGAAAATATTCCCGCTGTTACGGGAGATGAAAAGAAAGATAAATGCCTCGTTCCAAAAGAACATCGTGAATTATCGAAATTCCCAAAGAACCAAACAAAGTAACAAATGAAACAGCTCCACATCAAAAAACATTGAAGACCTAAAAGATTCTAAAGTTTCAGCTCTCCCAGAGTGGTGATTGAATAACATAACACACCACAATGCTCCTGAAGAATTAGCTCCTGAAGTAGCATCTCCTGTAGAGAGAATTGATGCCCCTGAAGAAGCAACTCTTGAAGTAGCATCTCCTGTAGAGAGAGTTCATGATGCTCCTGAAGAAGCAACTCCTAAAGTAACATCACCTGTAGAGAGAGTTCATGGCGGTCTGGAAGATGTCTTGAACCAAATATTTAATTTCTCAAAACAAAGCATATCGCTCCGGTCAAGGGTATGCCTTAGATCCCAGAATAGATTGAGAAAGATGTACCGGTACCCAACAATAATGAGCAATCTGAGTTTTTACACATGCTCAAGAGAAACTTGAAATCGAAAAGAATTTGTCATGGATGACATTATCTCATATGCATTAGCAGAAGAGATTAAAAAAATAAAAATAAAATAAGGTGATGAAAATTAGGATAACACTGAACCACGAACAATTCTTAATGTCGAAAGAGACAAGATTGGAGAAAATATAAGGATGTGATTCAAGCAGAACTAGATTCCCTCACACAATGTGGAGTGTTTGGTCCTATAGTACGAACCCCAAAAGGAATAAACTACGCAGGTTTTAAATTTGTGTTTGTAAGAAAAATAAATAAAAAGAATGAGATCCAATGGTATAAAGCACGGTTAGTTGCTTAAGGATGCTCTCAAAGACCAGGAATAGATTATGAAGAAACATATTCCTTGATCATGGACATCATCACATTTAGATAAGTCTCGATGTTTCTGAAAAAATCGATATGAGACTCATGGATGTTATGACAGCATACCTATTTTTGGGTTTCGAAGTCAATCACAGAGTAAATACGCAGCAGAATTAAATAAAAAATTTCGAAACCCAGTCATGAATCCACGCGAAAATCATAAAACTTGTTAAGAGTTTTACCTCAACGAAGAATCTGTTGTCTCCACAGTATGTCAATCACGAGCACTGCAACGTTGCGGTGACTCTATTGTATCCACATGAATGGATCAAATCGGATTCTCCCTCATGATGTGGTGCTAGCTGTAGGAAGATGATGTTCCTCATAATCTCTCTCTCTCACTTTTTGTGACGGCTAGGGTTTTTTTCTTCACCGTACTACACACAGATACATATCATATATATATATATATATATATATATATATATATATATATAAAAGATGTGCGAGCCTTCTGATTTGGGTTGGCCCAATTAATCTAAGGCTAAATATAAAAAAAGTACACAAAGTTTTGGGCCAGTTTAAAAAAAGTACACTAAGATTTTTTTGTTTAAAAAAAGGACACAAAGTTTTAAAAAACTCCACTGGGTTAGTTAGGGTTAGGGTTAGGGTTAGGGTTAGTTCGGGGAGGTTTATTTAAACATCTGATTAGTTAAGTGATGTTTTTTTAAACACAAATAAAAGATGAATGTGGTTTTTTTAAATACAAATGAAAGATGAAAGTGGTTTTTTTAAACCCTACCCTAACCCAACCCTAAACCTAACCCTAACCCTAATAACCCAGTGGAGTTTTTTGAAACTGTGTCCTTTTTTTAAACAAAAAAATCTTAGTATACTTTTTTTAAACTGGCCCAAAATTTTGTGTACTTTTTTATATTTAGCCTTAATCTAATTAATTGTCCAACCAATTTTAGGAGCTCAAGTCTTACTTGGACTCCAAATTAAATTCATCTAACGAATTTAAATCCCAATTTTGATTAATTCTAAGTGTGTGACCCTATAGGTTCCCATTACATTGACAGTAATACTAAAATCCTATTTTAGTGTTACAAACAATGAGCGGTATCTAGCAATACATTACTGCTACTCAAGTAACGGGAATGCCAATGATTTGATATAACCTATCAGTGATCAATGTCACCATGTAGTCTAGTCCTTTTGTCCAGATATCTTAATTGACTATAATGAATAAAGCACGTCACCCTTGTATAGTTCAATCTTTGGTTTTGTGATGTCCGAGTAAAATTGCTAAAACAAATGAGATTAATATCTCATATTGACTCATTTGAGCATGGTCATGTATTTTGCAATCTCACTGAATCAAGTGGCTCGTAGATATCGTTCATGTTATGCAAGAGGGACAAATCATATCTAAGTCACTCACATCCCTCTGCATGATTTGTAGTATGTCCAATAGTCGGTTTTAAATCACCTTATTACATGCCACATTTGATGGCATTAAAACATATAACTTCTTATGTAGGGAACCGTAGTGACTTCAAGTCAAAGGACCACATACACCATGGTCACTGTGAGAACCGCTTATGACACTCATGTAATGATCCATACAGCGTTCTCATGTGGGTGAGTCTAGTGCATTATTACTCTAATATGTATTCATGTGAAGACTTGATATCTCATATCCATGACCCATGAGATATGGTCATCGATCTACAAGCGTACTAGTCTCTATGTATTATTGTTGTCCTACTTCACAATAATACTTGACTAAGAACATTTAAGAATAGTGTTCTGATTATATCCAAGAAGATCTCACAATCAAGTCATGCACTTGATATCCCATGGTATTGAACCTACTATTCTAAGGACTTTATTATGTTTATTTAATCACAATAAACAACACAAAAAATAAAATACATCATATATGAAATAAATATCATGATACAATGTAAAGTAGCAATGTCAATACACAACTGGTATCTAGGGCATACCCTAACACCTCTATGGTAACCTAGACAGTAAGATATATATGAAAATCCCCGAAGGATTTAAACCTATAAATACGCACAGTATTAGATTAAAATGAGCCTTGTATGGACTAAAACAATCCTGAAAAATGTGGTACAATAGGCTTAGTGAATATCTGTCTAGGGAATGATATAAACTTGACCAGATCTCCTGAAGAGATTGAAAAAGCTACTAGCTATCCTAAGGAACAATTTGAGATAAAAGACTTGTGTGAAACAAAATTTTGTCTCGGCTTGCAGATCGAGCATAGTAAAACTGGAATTTTATTACATCAAGTCAAATATACTAAAATCTCCTGAACATATTCAATATGAGTGATTTTCGTCTACTTAGTACACTTATGGTGGCAAGGACGGTATGATCAGTTTCCATCTCGGTCGAAAGAAGAAAATGAATATATTCTGGGTCCTGAAGTATCCTTATTGAGTGCAATAGGCGCACTCCTTTTTACCACAATGCACTAGATATTGGTTTGTATTATTCATGTGAATGTGCTGACCTTGTTGGATATATAGACGCAGGTTATTTATCTGATCCCCTTAAGGGGAGATTACAAATAGGATATATTTTTCTTAACAATGGTGCAACTATCTCACGTAGATAAGTCAAATAAACAATTGCAGCAACATCGACCAACCATTCTGAGATAATAACACTTCATGAAGCAAGTAGAGAATGTGTATGGTCAAGGTCTCTAGTGCAGCATATCATGGAGAATTGCGAACTCCCATAAGTCACAAACAAGCCTACAATCATTTATTAGGATAATCCAGTCTGTATAAAGAAAATTCAAGAAAGTTTCCTAAAAAAGACAAGACGAAGAACATCTCACCAAAAATTTTCTTCACCCACTAGCTTCAAGTCACCGAAGATGATTGATGTAAAGCGGATCAAGTCTTCAGAGAACCTTGCAGATCTCTTCAAAAATCTCTTCCAATGTCCTGATTTCAAAAGTTAGTACAGCAGATTGACATAACAAGATTTCAGCAAATAGGCATATAAATATATAGACTGATAATTTTTTGGGCTGGGATGTAATGACCAAATATATTATTATTATTATTATTATTATTATTATTATTATTATTATTATTATTATTATTATTATTTATTTTATTTTATTTTATTTTTTTGGGTGGGGGGGGGGGGGGAGGGGGGGGGGGGGATTTTTCATTCAAGTTGATGTAAGAACTAAATATAATAGTTTTTAGTGTTTTGAGGGAGAGCATCTTGGATTTTCCCCCGAAATAAGCCACTTTTTAAACTAATTTCCAAAATAGATTACTTTCAAAACTGATTCTGAAGATAGACCAGTCCTCATAGGCGCAGGTCACAACTGCGGCCTATGCTAATAGACTCAGAGACTTGGAAAAAAATTTCCTAAGTGTAAAATGTTAAAATATGAGGTCGCAGTTGGATATTGCGACCTCGATATAACATAGGCTGCATTCCACAACCGTGGCCTCAGTTATATGCTAAAAACTAGGTCCTACGAAGCATATGCGGCCTATGACATATCAAGGCCCCAATACCCAATTGTGGCCTCGTAATTTTCACATTTTACACTTAGAAATTTTTTTCCAAGTCTCGGAGCATGTTAACTATGATATGTACTTAGGGCGTAGTTGTGAATTGCGGCCTCAAAATCGAAGAGGCTGCAGTTCAGTACTTCGACCTATGGTATATTAAGGCTGCAGTACCCAACTGCGCCATCGTATTTTTCACATTTTACACTTAGGAATTTTTTTTCCAAGTCTCAGAGTTTAGCATTATATGGCATGTACGGAGACCGCAGTTGTGAATTGCGGCCTCGTTATCGAAGAGACCGCGGTTCGGTATTGTGGCCTATAAGGACTGGTCTGGACTGGTCTATCTTCAAAATTAGTTTCGAAAGTGGTCTATTTTGAAAATTAGTTTCAAAAAGTGGCCTATTTCAGGAAAAAAACCAGCATCTTGCAAATGTGGATGGAGACATCCTGAAGAATGTCTTTGTGCATTGTACTCTTTTCCTTCGATGAGGTTTTTTTCCCACTAGGCTTTTCCTTCGAAAGGTTTTTAATGAGACAATGTAAATCACACCCACTTGATTCCTGAAGAATCAGATTCCTAAAGAATTATATTCCTGAAGAATTAGTTGTACTCTTTTCTTTCACTAAAGATTTTTTCCAAATGTGGGTTTTTCTTTAGAATTTTTTTTAATGATACAACGTTTTAAAAGTGGGCATCCAAGGGGGGAGTTTTGTGAAACCATGATCCCCTATTAGGTGGATGCCCATCTATTAAGATGACAGCCCAGGCCCACCTACTTAGGTGGCGGCCCATGCACACTTTAACTCTAACTTTCCATTTATATATGTTATGAATAAAGAGTCATACGACTTGGATTTTCAGCTACATCTCTACATCTCTTTATTTTCGTAACGATATTCATGTTTAAACACGATTTTTAAATTTCAATTAAATAGGGGATGTTCTCCTAATAGATTAAGGACATTTTTGGATAAGGATGTTAACGGAAGTAAGTGAATATTAGTGAAGGTAAGAGCATCCACAGTCGTTTTTCTCATATGGTATAAAATGACAGCTACAGTAATAGCAAATGGGTTCGATCGCTGCAGTCGTCGTTTGCTATATTGTTTCTCATTTTTTAGAAAAAAGCGAGCGACGGGGAATGATATACCGTCTCATCGTTTAAAAGAAATTAAAAAAAATAATTACTTAATTAACTATTAAACTATATTAATTAACTAAATTAAATAATATTATATTAACTAAACCTAATTACTACACTACCTAAACCTGAGGAATACTCCTAATCAGCATTAATTACACTACTCCACTGTGGAAGCCTTTGGGCGGACGGGGTTTGATACCCCGGACGGGGTATCATTCCCCGTCTGAGGGTAAAGTAAAAAAAAAATATTTTTTTAAGGTGAGCGACGGGGTATCATACCCCGTCCGAGGTATGTATCCCCGTCCGACCATTTAAAAAAAAAAAATTAAAATTAAAATTATTGAGACGGTATATGTTGTTCCGTCCGAATCGATTAAATAATTATTAAATCAGAGAGACGGAGAATCATACCCCGTCTTTCTCATATTTGAGAAATGAGAATAGAACGTTTGCTAAAAAATGGATAAATGAGAAACGACTGCAGAGGTCGTTTGCTATTTCGTTTGCTATAATATGGCAAAATGGCATATATAGCAAACGACTGTGGATGCTCTAACGTATCTTTCAGTAGTTACCTAAAGTTTGGTCTGTTTTGATCATATTTTGGAGGTACATACCTTTTTTTTCACCTCAACGGTAAGGGGAAAACGTAGGTTATATGGTATGTACCTAAACTCCAGTCTAACAAAAAATAAAATTTAGCCAAAATAAAAGTACACATATGCAATCTATATGTTGCATTCAGCTGCATTCAATTAAGAATTATAGTTATCCTTCCTGAGTATCCCAGGTATCCAATCGAATTTTTTTCCCGCACTGCCACTTTTTGAAAATATTTACCAAATTGACCCACTTACGAAAATATTTATCCAACTGACCCAATTGTGGACAGGTCAGCATAAAATGCACTTGGAAAACAACGACATAGGTTATTTGGATGTCATTCTTGAAAAAAAGCACGATCGTAAAGAAAAATTTAACATGCTGCTTTAGAAAAACGACATCAGTACATTCCGCATACAATTGTGAGCTATCTGAGTTGGAAAAAAAAATTCAAGTGTTGAATCATGTTATAACTGATGTTGTTTTCCCCAAGAACGACATTCTTATATAGATGTCATTATTGGGGACATCAGATAAGTTATAATAGTTATTCTCATATATATAGTGGCCCTATCTTCCCCTTCTCTTTTCACTTTATCTCTCTCTTCCTCCACTCCTGAACCCAAAACCCTAAAACCCTAGAGCTCGAAAATCCCACTTCTTCTCCCTCAATCATCCACTCTCCTACCTCCCTCTCCTCTCACTCCGAAATCCAACACCCCAAATCTATTAAAACTCTAATTTTGTATCTGGTCATCTCATACATTATCCATGATGTATTCTCCGCGCTCCTACTTACGGTTTCATTTGAAGGTATTTTTATAACCATATCTTGTGTAGTTTGCATAGGTTATGCTTTTGAGCAGTTAGTGACTCAAATATTCGTCCATTTATTTATAGGTATGGATTATGATATGCCAATATGTATGGATTACGATATGCAATTGTGGTGATGATATTCTTTCATCTCAATTTATACTTTATCGACCGACGTGACGCGGCACAGACATTTATCAGCGAAGGAAAGTTGTGGGTACACGTGTTCAAGATATTATCGATATACGTGGTGAGAAATCAAATTTGCACGAGGCTACAATGTTTTGTAACCGTCTGGGTGTGTTTGGACTAAAAACCGGTATTAGAATGGTTGCATGGCAACAAAAGGGTGGACATTGGCACACTGTTGACTAGGGTGGTCAAACATGTACTTGCGAAAAATCTCAACTATACCATATTCCATGTTCTAATGTTCTGGCCGCTTGTGCCTCACGTGCAATTAATTATCAACCTTATATTGATCCATTTTATTCTACAAGTTCATTAGCACTAACATGGGCACCAACATTCTTTCCTATCCAAGACGATTCTTATTGGCCAACTCCTATTGGACCGATACCCATAGCGGATGCTAGTCTTCGAAGAGCAAAAGGTCGCCCAAGGAGTACCCGTATTCGGAATGATATGGATTTCTGATAAGGGTTGAGCAGACAGAAAATATGTTTGCGGCTTAAGTGGACACAATCGGCGCAACTGTACAACTACTGACAATGTTCAAGCATCTCAAAGTCATGAAACCTGAAAAAATGTTGCCCTTCCTTATTATCATGTTCTTGTCTTATTTTAATTGTAATATTTTGATGCATTTTTGAGTAAAAAGGGTTAAATTTGTAGTCGTAACTATGATTAATCTTTGTGTCTGGACAAGTATTATTCTTGATGAAATTCTATTTTGAATGTTCAACAAAAGTTGTGCATTATGTACACGTTTTGTAAATGTTGGATGTTGGATGTTCGATATGTTTGGAAATAGCTTATGTGCATGTTTTGTGTTCTTAATATGACACAACAAGGTATGATACATAGCTGTATCTTCTCTGGCTATTTTTTTTAAAAAATTCAAATAATAGATATTGTTATTGGTAGCAACGACAACTGTGACCTGTAATGTTACTCCCAACAGCAGCATGAGTTCAAAACATGCACACACTAATAACTGTGGGTCATCTATATAATATGTCAACAATCCACGTGAGTTATCTCTCCACGTGTAGTGGCTGGTCCAATAAACCCCTAAAGGAGCCTTCATCACTTCGTTCTCCTCAACTAATTTCCATGCATTTGAAAGAACCATTATTCGGGGACGACCGAGTCGTTCCCAACACCAAATCTGTAATATCCCCATTGGCTCGGTCATTTGTATCGACCCCATTGCACAGTTGCACACGGAACGATAAAGAGAAGCCAACGCCGCACTTCCCCAACTATAACGGTTAGCCTTATGTATATCGGCAATCAAGGGAAGGTACATTAGATAGACGACATCACTAGAAGAATTTAGCATGAGAACACCTCTGATCATACTAATTAGATACGTCCGAGTGTAGCATTGAAGTTAGAAGTCGGTCGGTTCCTCTCCTAAACTATTGTTGAACTCTGCATAAATCCATGAACGTCGGATTGATTCACCGACGAAAATGTCATCTTCAACCTCTCTCGCAAAATAATCTCTGACTAAAATTAATTTGTTGAACAAGAGGTTACCGGTCATGGCCACCCTATCGATTGGAAGTCCCAATATAATCGATATATCTTATAGCGTCACCGTCATCTCACCAACAGATGGGTGGAACGTGTCTCCGACCTCCACCACTCCAAAAGAGCGGTAAGTAATGAATGGTATCATTTTACTTTGGCCATCATCGACATTCCATGGAAACTGGAATTTACAAGGTAGTTGTGTATACGTGGATGGGCCGACAAAGTCGTGTGCATTCGGAAACTCATATTTTTTCCCTCTCCCTTCCACACCACTTGAGACCTATGCTTTTCTTGCAGATTGAGTAGGTTTGGGTCTACTGGACCTGGACCTCTATGTGTGGCGGAAGAAGATTCACCTACTGCACGCAAAGAAGATGGTTGGTCGGCATCCATTTTGCTGTCAACATTAATAAATGATGTGTCATAAAAAAATTAATAAAGGATGTGTCAAGATAACAAAATTAATAAACCATGTGGCAACATTGATAAACCATGTGTCAAGGTAACAAAAAAAAGTCTCAATGCTCGTATCGAAAAACTACTCATAACAATCCCATATCACATCATCTCTATACACTATATATTTATATATAAACAAATCTCATATCAACATCCACTCATACATACACATAAATCTTCTTAACTTTTAAAAAATAATGCTTTTCTAGTTTATACAAAATTTTAACAACATCTAATATACTACATTGTCAATTCTAGTGTACACAAAATCTATTCGCATCCATTCATACTACTACTTATATCAATCTCCACAACATCTCATATATTACATTTTCAATATAGATCTCAATCAACAAAGTGAATATTTTCAAAGAAATTAAGGGTTTTCGAATACCTACCACAATTTCGGAATTAAGGTGAGTTGTAGAAAAATCAGCGCCAAAATCCAAGTGAACGAAAAGATGAGGGAATGAAAATTAGGGTTTATGGATGAGTATTTTGTGAATTTTTTTGGAATATGAAAGATGACAGATTGAAGGAGAAGAATTGGGATATAGGGTTTTAGAGATTGGGGTTTTGGGTTTCGGGAGTAAGAGGGAGAGAGAATGAAAGTGAAAGGGCCAGCATAAGAGGGTCTCACAATTTAGAATATTATAACAGATGTCACTATCCCTCATAATGACATCTGTATGAGAATGTCGTTCTTAGGGAAAACGACATCAGTTCTAACATGTTTTAACACTTGGAATTTTTTTTCCAAGTTATAGAGCTCACAATTGTATGCGAAATGTACTGATGTGTTTTATCAGAAAGCGACATGTTAAAAAAAGATTACAGATGTCGCTTTTGGTAAGAATGACATCTAAAAAACATATGCCGTTGTTTCCAAGCACGTTTTATGCTGACGTGTCCAAAACTGAATCAGTTGGGTAAAATTTTTCGAAAGTGGATCTGTTTTGTTAAATATTTTCAAAAAGTGGGTTTCCCTTCGACTTGTCGAATTTCATCCTCCTTTCTCCACTTACGACTGCACCTACTTCGACAATCCTCCTCCTCCTCTCTCCCAAATCAAGTTATTCTCCAACCTCCCAAAAAAAAAAAAAAAAAAAAAAAACAAACAACAACAACAACCTAAGAAGAAAGTTAGGTTTGAAGGGCAAGTGTTGAACGACTGTTGGCCGCCTTTCTCAAACCCATCAACAGAGACAGAAATGAATGAACTTGGATCAGTAGCAGCACCCAACAGTCAAAATCCCGCTGCTTTAATAGTACTACAACCCATGCTACCATCTCTTCTCCAAATCCAAAGCTGCCCACTTTCCTCTATTGGGTTTTACATAGATACAAGAAGGAGAAGAAAGAAGAGATAGATTCAGGTAATGAATTTTCTTTGTTTTTTTTTGCTTATTAATGTTTTGGATGTAGGATATGTATGATGTTAGGCTGTGGTTGATACTGTAATGGGTTGGAAGAGTTTTTTGTCCTTAGAGACTTTAATTTAAACAGTATGTGAACGAAGTCAGTAAGAATGTTCTTTTGATTGTTAGAGTTGCTAGTCGTAAATTTCAGCTTATGGTTGTGATTTATCAACTAGATGAACATTCCCAATTAGAAGATTAATTCGGTATCAAATGACTATACTTTCTGGCATGTGCTTTACATGTATAATCAGCATTGATTACATTAGAAAGATTATTGGACATGTCTATTGCACACTAACTAGTGGTGTTCGGTTTCTTGGTTGGTTTGGGGGTTTGGGTGCAGCTGGAGAGGTTTCGGGCATTTCTGTTTTCAAGTGTTTACTAGGTTAGGACAGTGGATACTTCGAGTATATTGGTATTGATTTGGCTAGTTGTGCCAACAAGGATAGGATGTTGAATTGAAGTAGATTGGATATGTATGCGTTAATGTTTCTCAATTTGAATTGGAAGGGTCACTGCTGAATGTTATAGCTGGATAGGGTTGCTGATATCTGATCACTTTCGTACTTTGCTCACCAGTTCAGCATGTTGATCTCAAAACTAAGAAGAAGTTATTGGTTGATTTAGCAGGCTTGTTAGAGTCGCCGCTTGTGGGTCTCTAGTTCTTTCTTGCATGCGGATTTGAACAATGTTTCGTCTATATTTATCTTTTATTTTCAACCTTGTACACTGAAACACTGGGAATGTTTTGTTTATTTTGGATTAATGGAGGTATTTGCCCTCTCTGTTTACCTCTTCCTTCTCTATAGAAACAGATTTGGAACATCTTCTCCATTAGCTTTTACTTCAACAACTCGAAAATTGTTCCTTGTTTATGTCTTTTTGTTAACCACAATGAAGATTTAGAATAAATGATCCTGAATTTGCGCTAATTTGTTGATCTTTATAAGCGGATCTGTGTTTCTTGTCAACATTAAAAGCACTGGAACTGGATGCTTCATTCTTAATTTAATGGAAATAATTATTGATTTTGTAGTGGCACCATATAACTAGATAACATAAGTAAACCAGAAAGGGGTTTAGAATTATGAAATGACTGCGTACAAGATATATATTTTTCATACTTTTTTTGTTCTTGTTAATTTACTTAAACACATGACTTTGAACTTATTATGGAGATACCGTTTTCAGAAGACGACATAAGTGTTGTTTAAAACTTTTACTTCCCTTCACTTAAAACTATGTATCTTCTAGCTGTCTAAGAAATTAAAAGTTTGTGCCTTTGAAGCTAAATCCTCCATGGCGGATTTGGAAAAGCCTTTGCTTGATCCTGACAGTTTCAATCGCAATGCAGTTGATTTGGTAAGTATAAATATACTAGGTACGATAAGAAAAACAGAAATCATATTGGTAGATTCAGAGTGTTTGTTTTGTATTATAGGAAAGCCTGCCCTTGGAAGAAGTCTTTGAACAACTGAGGACATCTCAGGGTGGACTTTCATCAGACGATGCTAAAGCACGCTTGATCCTTTTCGGCCCAAACAAGTTGGAGGAGAAGCCAGTAATTTTCTCTCTTTTTTTTACCAGGATTGATTAGGTCTATAAATGCGGCAAAAAATTCTTAGATTTATAATCTCAGTTCTTTTAAGGATCAAAGGGAAGAAGTGTACATTAAATGTAGGTTTCTCTTTTAGGAAACATAAATGCCTTGTCATATATATCTGTTTCTTGCTTACATCCTTAATAAATTTTGCATCAGGAGAACAAGTTTTTGAAGTTTCTTAGTTTTATGTGGAATCCTTTGTCATGGGTTATGGAAGCTGCTGCGGTGATGGCAATTGCCCTTGCTAATGGTGGAGTGAGTGTTGTCCTGACCTGTGAATTCCCTTTGATTGTGAATATCATTGGAGTTATGTATTTGTATAAATTGAATATTCACATAATTTTATTTTGTGCCATCTGTTTTTTTAGGCCGAGGGCCCTGATTGGCAAGATTTTCTGGGAATTATTTGCCTTTTAGTAATCAATTCAACAGTTAGTTTTATCGAGGAAAATAATGCCGGTAATGCTGCTGCTGCACTTATGGCTCGTCTTGCTCCCAAAACTAAGGTCAGCATCTAACTGCCTACTTTATTTACACCTTATCGTCAAAGTATGATGGCCTTCCATTTCTTCTGCAATAGCACAATTAGGATCTGCACAACAGGAAAAAGTGAAATCTTCAATTTTGATTATTAAAATAAATTAAGTGTGCACGTACCTGTTGCTGTGTATATGAATAGTGGTCAGTCTGACAATGACTTCCTCAAGTTATCATCGTCATTCTTACTATTCATATAGTTGAAGTTCATCCTACCTGGAACAATATGCCCGATTCCTGCAAAAGGGGAAAGGGTTTATATAATTGGGATAGGAAAAAAGTACTATCAGGGGTGTGCATGCTTCTCTTGTACATATTTACTCATCTCATTCACGGTCCAGGACTATACCTTAAAGTGTGAGTCTTGTATGTAGGTGCATTTCGGAAAAAGGAACGTTAGAATGGTTTTACCAACTCTGCTTCTCTACTCATCCACTCATCCTTGTTCCTTGAAGGAGGACAGGATATTTTCGAACCTCTGCTAATACATACTTTGAGGAGATTGGCATTTGGTTGCTTTTCCCGTATCACAATTTTTGTCACCAGTACATTGCTATCACTGTTAGCTGGAACCTTAAGTATCTTTTCGTTCATCTTTGTTGGATCTCCATCATGTGCAATAGGCATATTAAATTTTCAAGTTGAATTTTCTTATCCTTTTTCGTATAAATTCTTGGCATTGAATTTGAATTGTGCATCATTTAGTTGTCAGATATAGATCGCAAGTGCATTCAGTAATTAAAGAGTTAAAGAAGGCCATCAATTGTTTATGATTATTATCATGATTTCCACTATCAAAGTATTTCCCTTCGAATGGGTTGGCTATGGAGGAGAAGGCAACATGAAAGAATTGATAGATTTGATATTGACCTGACATCTACGTACTCACTGAACTGGTTCTAAATACTATTCCAAGAACCTATGAGAGGCTTGCCATATATTCTAAATTAGTTGATTATAAGTTTTGTGGTCAGGCAGTTAACAGTTAGGGTAGCTACATTATTCTCGTAAGTTTAAACTTGAGCAGTCAAATAGTAACCTTCCGAAATTCACATGATCTGAGTTGAAAGAAAAGAGAAGAAAGTGATAGATTTCAATTAGGTATAGAACAAAGTGTCAAACATAACTTATTCCTTGACAGCGATATTTTTGTTGTAATTAGTTTTAAATGAAATATGGATTTTATGATGGCTAATAAGTAATATATTTATCAGTAAATAATTTACTATAAGTAGTGTAAATGAAAATGGATTTCTCCTCTTTTAGTATGATGACTAGTAAGTTAAGGTATTTATCAGTAAATAACCAGCACTACTAAAACATGCCAGAGTATCCTTATCTTGATTTACGAAACATGTATATAATTAGGTTCTCAGAGATGGACAGTGGCAAGAGCAAGATGCTGCTATTCTTGTACCAGGAGATATAATCAGTATCAAGCTTGGCGATATCATCCCAGCAGACGCTCGTCTTCTTGGAGGAGATCCTCTGAAAATTGACCAGGTAATTTATTTCTTAATTAATTTTTGGCATAGTAGATTGAATTTTCCTTTGTCTCTATTCATAATATCTGGCTTTTATTATGGGGAATGTGATCCCAACTTGTCTAAGCATTGACTAGTCCTTCCCACTTGCAGTCAGCTCTCACAGGTGAATCTCTTCCTGTAACAAAGAGAACTGGTGACCAAGTATTCTCTGGTTCAACATGTAAACAGGGTGAGATCGAAGCTGTTGTGATTGCTACTGGTGTTCATTCTTTCTTTGGAAAGGCAGCACATTTGGTAGACTCCACGGAAGTTGTTGGGCATTTTCAAAAGGTAAAATGCAAGTTTAGCCATATACATAAATTGTGAATTGCATTTCCGGATCAACGCATTATCTATTGACCCTTATACTGAATTCATGATGATGATTTTCCAATTAGCAATTGCTTTTGGTTGAGAGAAAATATAAGGGATAATTTGAATTTGCCTAGTGTTGCTAAAGGTAATACGATAGCTCCTCTTGTCTACAAGGTGTATTTATTTTAGTTAAATAACTATATATATATATATATATATATATATATATAGAGAGAGAGAGAGAGAGAGAGAGAGAGAGAGAGAGAGAGCAATGTTCCATTGCAAACGGGCGTCGTGCAAACGGCGCCCGTGGCTGTTGGATCAGATCGATCAAGATCTAGCGGCCATGATCGCCCCCGCCCATTGAATGAACCAAGGCCATTGTTCTAAACAACAGCCTAGGTTGTTTAAAACAGCGGCCTTTTATAGCCTAGGCCGTTGTTGGAAACAATGGCCTAGGTTACAAAAGGCCGTTGTTTCAAACAACGGCCTAGGTTTGTACTTTTTACAATCTAGGCCGTTGTTTCCAAACAACGGCCTAGGTTCAAATTTGGGAGTAAGTGACAGAGCGAATGAGGCGAAGAGTTATTTGGGACGAAATTCCCAAATTACTCCACACAACTTAAGTGAGATGGCGATGATGGGCGGGATCGATCACGGCCAATCTTTATCCAATGGCCAGCAATGCCATCTGCACGGGTCTGTGCAAAATGCTCCATTTGCTCATATATATATAGGGAAGTCTTCCGTTGTGCACCACCTATGGTGCACACGGCACGTGCACTCGGTCTTCCTGCCTTCGTATCGACGATCCGAACCATTCACATTGATCTACACATCTAAATTATTCTAAATATGTAAAATCAAATCATTTAAAATTCATTTGCCCATCCATTGAAGTGTTACAAAATTGTATGGCTGAAAATCATTGTTTTTTATAGTCACATGATAGATGGGCAAATGAATTTCAAATGATTTTATTTTACATATTTAGACTAATTTAGATGTCTAGATCAATGTGAACGGTTTGGATCGTCGATACGAGGCTGAGTGCACACGGAGGGGTGGTGCACAATGGAAGATTTTCCTATATATATATATAATTTTTTATTTTTTTTTGCTTCGCTTTCACTGGATGTGCTGAACCTGCTCTCAGTCTGTAGTTTAGCAAATCAATCTTACACAACTTTTGAATTTGTAACAATACACATCAACGTTCAGGTTGTCACTTAAACTATTCAATAATCAGTGTAAATACAAGAATATGATGAATTACTTTATTGGGTATGTAGGATGAAATTGTACTGTTCGGACTGTTTGTATAACTGCAAGAATGATGTACAAAAAATTTCTTCAGTCTGATACGGATAAAGATGTACAATTTACAAAAATTTGTAGTAATAAGTTTTTTTCCTTTTTTTTCATTCTACTGTATTAATCCAGTACTTCCATTACTATGTGGATCAATATTTCTATTCCTATGTGAACCATTTAAGAATTGGTTTTCCATATTTTTTATCCTTTTTTTGTGTGTTGATAATACCATCTTTTTATCTTATTAATGTGAATCAGCGAAAGACACGGAGATATCCACTTCACATTAAGGAAAAAAAAACGGTTTTCTTGACACTGCCTTTCCTTTCCTTCAGTAACTTTAGATTTTTTTTCTTTAGAAAGATGTCCTTTTCTTTGTTTGTGTATCACATTATCAAATTTAGCCGCTCATGTAGGAATGTTGTTCAAATCTTTCAGTCTGTTAGATGCCTTAAGCAATAACGTTGTAGGTTCGGCTCTACAACCCAATTTAACACAAACGGCTTCATCAAATCTTTCATACTAGATAAGTAAATTGTTATGTTGATTAGGGCATTGTCTTGTGAGTTTCTTCTCTGGATTGTCAAATAAGGGAAGAAAGCCTTGGAGCAGGTCTTGCTTTTAAAAGCAAAAGATAGTTTAAGTTACTAAGTTTTCTGATGGACTTAGTCACACACACATACACACACACAGAGAAAACTTGTCTCTAGAGTTGTGGTACCAAGCGGTTTAGGCAAATATTTTTGATCACCATTGATAGCGTAACTCAGAATTATTAATATAATTAGTTATTGTTTTCAATTCCACAAAATTAGCGAGTGGTTTGATGTCTTTTTTTTTGTTAGAATACAAGTGCAATTTTCCTCAACTCTTCTACAACTTCGAAGTTTTAGTATAGTGACAGAGACTTTCACATGGTATTAGAGCAACCTAGGTTTGAATCCCACCGGCTACGCAATTTAAATGCGGATTTTTAAAAAAAATTACCGCTACGTATAGTCTAGGTCTCGGCCCATAATTTGTTGGGCATTTATCTTGTTTCTTTGGCCCATAAAAAAAGGGCTCTCAACCTGAAGGGGTATGTTAGAATACAAGTGCAATTTTTCTCAACCCTTCTGCTATTTCGAAGTTTTAGCTTAGTGGCAAAGACTTTCACATTTTTAAAAACTGTACTGTTGATTGGCATATAATTGAGAGATTTCTATATTCCTCATTCTGTCGCCCTTCTTTTTTCAGGTTCTTACGGCAATTGGGAACTTTTGTATATGCTCGATAGCAGTTGGGATGGTCATTGAAATTATAGTCATGTACCCCATTCAACGACGATCTTACCGAAGTGGAATCAACAATCTTCTTGTTCTTCTGATAGGAGGAATACCCATTGCCATGCCTACTGTATTATCTGTTACCCTTGCAATTGGTTCACACCGCCTTTCCCAACAGGTATTACCATTGTTTTGACTTTTGACTGTCAGAATAGCTAGTAGTTACATTTATTATTACATCTACATTTGTCTGCAGGGTGCAATAACTAAAAGGATGACAGCAATTGAAGAAATGGCTGGAATGGATGTCCTCTGCAGTGATAAAACCGGGACACTTACCTTGAATCGTCTCACTGTGGATAAAACCCTCATTGAGGTATTAAATTAGGAGAAACTACATCTTTTTCTTCACCTAGAAATAAGGTGCACAAGTTTCGGATTAAATAACTATAACGATGTTATTGAGTAATCCAACTTTTTAATAATTATTCCTTTTCTCTTTTTTTGCTTAACCACTTGTTACTTGTATTGTTTGTGTCATAAAAGACAGATAAAATAACCAAAAAAGTGTTGTTTTTGTCCATTAGCAGTCATTGACTTTCCTTCATCTTACAGTTTTATTACTCCTAATTATCTTAAGTGATAGTCTTTCATGTTATCCTCGATTGATGTTACTGCTAACTTTTACAAATGCACTCACTTATTTGTTGCATTTTCTCCTCTTCATTTTAAAAAATTCAGCTTTGATATTTGGAGAAAGGTATCTTTTTCATTCTAAATTAATAAAATTTTTCTTGTAGGTTTTCGGTAAAGACATGGACAAAGACACAATTATATTGCTTGCAGCCAGAGCATCAAGGCTTGAAAATCAAGATGCGATTGATGCTTCCATTATTAACATGCTTGCTGATCCAAAGGAGGTATTCTAATTGTAGCTTCAGAAAATTGGCCATGTCTACTAATGGAAATACTAAAAATTTAACTCCTTGTTCACTGGCAGGCACGTGCAAACATCACCGAAGTGCATTTCCTTCCCTTTAATCCTGTAGATAAAAGGACCGCAATTACATATGTTGATTCTGATGGGAACTGGTACCGAGTAAGCAAAGGTGCTCCAGAGCAGGTCATACTTATTAGATTAACCAAAATTTTATGAGTGTGTCCTGTTTTCTTTAACAGTCATCGTTGCATGTCTAAAGACAGAATCTTAGGTGAAATGCACCCCCAACAATTGTGGGATTTTTTTTCTTAGAGAATCAAATTTGCAAGCAACTCTATAGAACTTCTTTTCCCTTGCCTTCCTTCTGCACCACATCCTCTAACCCTCCATCCGTACATGTCTAACCAGGCTTTTATACTTAATGCACTGATCATGAAAATTATGTAATTTATGAAGTGTTTTGTGCCCGTTTTCACTCTTTTTTCTCATGCTAAATGAATACATAGCTTTGTACTGATCCAGAAGTTTGTCTCTTTACTTTCTCTTAGATTCTGAGTTTGTGCCATGATCAACATGAGATTGCTGAAAGAGTTCATGCGGTCATTGCCAAATTTGCTGGAAGGGGACTGCGGTCACTTGGGGTTGCTTATCAGGTATGGTTTTTGGCATTTTTATGTATTTGTAATACTTGATATTTGACATTAGAATCAGAATTTCTATCTTTAGTCTAAGTTAAACCTATTGTTTCCCAATCTCAATATATCATAAAATGTTGACATGATCTTGATTAATAAATTTCAGTCAATTCCGGAGAAAGCAAAAGAGAGCCCGGGTGGTCCATGGACTTTCTGTGGGTTGTTACCATTGTTTGATCCACCAAGACATGACAGTGCTGAGACCATTCGTAGAGCACTAAACCTTGGTGTCTGTGTCAAGATGATAACAGGTATAGGGATGCTTAGTTGAATTAATGAACCTGTTGAAGGTTATCCATGGTTCATTTTGCCAAATTGTGTTATTGGTTTACTACTTTCCTGTCCAATTATTCCAATGTGACCGAACGGTATCTGAATAACTATCCCTGCATTTTCATCTTCTTTTTATTCAGATTTTTAAAGAATTGCATTTTCTATTGTCATTAGCCTACCATGTTTAATTTCTTCTACACTGTAATAATCACCAAATGATTTTTCCAAAAATAGAACTTTGTATCCCAAGTACGTTTGTAAAGGATCACTTAAATATAACCAAAATTTTACCTTACCGAACTAATCAATTTCTGCTTGCACAGGTGATCAACTGGCGATAGCTAAAGAGACTGGTCGGCGCCTAGGCATGGGAACAAATATGTACCCTTCTTCATCACTGCTGAACCGTGACAAAGATGACCATGACGCACTTCCTGTTGACGAACTTATTGAAAAGGCTGATGGATTTGCTGGTGTATTTCCTGGTACGAGTATACATTTTTTTTCACTCTAACTGGATGAATCTTAATAAATAAGGTGATCTAAACTTAACCCTAAGTAGAGAATTTTCCAAGAATATCAAAGATTAAGTTTACTAACACGTAGCGCCGATTAAGTTAAAAATTAAAACTAATGATTGGTTTGATGGATTTTCAAGAGATGAACTAAGTTTAACAAGCCCAATTAAAGATTCAAGCCTAACAATCAACAAATATACTTAAGTGTTATTAGCAAGTAAAATATTCAATAATGATTCGTATGCTAATTGGCAAGTAGAAGCGCACACACTCAATATTTGTGGACGACAGATAATTCAGATAATATTATAGACACGAAAGGCAGTACCACAAATAATGAAGGATGGAAAAAAATTACCGGGGTTCGATGACAGTGTCGTTGTGATGTAAAACTAACCCTAAATAGAGAATTTTCAAGATTCTTAATGGATTAATTTTATCAACACGTAGTGCGGATCAAAGTTAGAAATTTTAAACAGTTAATCGGTTGGATGGATTTTCAAGAACTGTATCACGTTTAACAATCCCAATTAATAATTCAATTCTAACAATCAATAATAAATCCCCAAGTGTTCTTAGCAAGTAAAAGATTCAATATTGATTCGTACTCTAATCAAGCAAGTGGAACACTCGATCTCAATTGTTTTTGTGGACGACAGCCAAATCAGATAATATAATAGAGATGATAATTGATAAAGTAGTATAACACAAATATTTGTAAATTGGAAAGAGTATACCGAGGGTTCGAAAAACTCAGCGTAGATCTCGGGATTAGGGTTAGGTTGATTTGATTTGGAGATTAGGGTTAGGTTGATTTTATTTGGGGATTTTGAATTTGGGGGTAGATTTTAGAGTTAATCACTAACCCTAAAATTGTATTAGGATTTATCACAAACCCTAATAATTGGATCTCAATTGTATCACACAAAAAAGAGAGAAAGAGAAAACTCAACACAATAATTTTAATCAAGAATAGCATATCTTTCTCATTAACCTCAGGGCCTATAAATAGGCTCAAAATAAATCTTGATACAAATCTCAAAAGATTCTAAAAATCTCAAAAATATTCTAGTGCAAAAAAGAAAGATTACATATGGCTATAACTGCCAAAAAATAAATATGGTACTGAAATAAAATACTAAATTAAATAGAATTGATGTCCTCGTCACGTTGCCATGGATGGAGAGGAAGAAGACGCCAATCGTCAACGTCTATGATGTTGTACTCCCCAAAGCTCCTTTCCTTGATGTGAGAATTAGGGTTTCAGATTTGAAGAGGATTTGAGGATTAGGGTTTGGAATTTGAAGTGGATTTGGGGGATTAGGGCTTTAGGGAAGGTTTCGGTGGTGATGGAGGAGTTGGTAGAGGTGGTCGGAGGTGTGTTGGCATGCGGCAAAGTGGTCGGCGAAGGGAGAGGGAGGGGCGGTGTAGTCCAGGGGCGTCGGGAGCAAGAAGGTAGAGGCAGGGGTGGTCGGTGGTGAGAGAGAGGGGGTGCAGGTGCGGGTGCGGGTGCTGGTGAAGGAAGAGAAAGGGTGGCGATGGGTTGTGGGTTTCGGGAAGGGAAAGATAAGAGAGAAAGAAGAAGCATGAGAAAGAAAAGATGGCAGTTGTTGAAGGGATGTGTGTGTGTGGGGGGGGGGGGTGGTGTTGTAACTTAGGGTTTCTCACAAACCCTAATAATCTCTTGTGGTCTCACACACATAAGAGAAGAATGAAGAGCAAAAACTCAACACAATAAAAAAATTTCAATGAAAAAAAATCTTGTTTTCATTAGTCTAGAGCCATGTATATAGGCTCAAAACAAATCTCAACACAAATCTCCAAAATATCCATATGTGCAGAAAATAAGGGTGCAAATAGAAAAACCACTATATTTGACTAAAATACCAAAAATAAATCTAAGTACTGAAATGAAAATAACTAGGCTAATGAAATAGCCATCCCAAACGGTGCTTGCGCTGATAGAAGGGCCAAAAAGCTCCGAACCGATGTCCTCATCATAAGGTTTATTTGGCTTTAGAATGCAAGCAACTTGAGATTTCTATCTGACCACCATTAAACTTGTGATGTTTGAATTAACCCCCAGGTTCTGTTAAAATTTACACAATTAGTGCAGAAATCGGGAATACCCTTATCTTCTTCCTTCTTTCTCTTCTTTTATCCATTCCTTCCCCTTTTGTTCCTCTCAACTTCTCATTTTGAAGTATTTTGAGGGCTAGATTGGAGTAAAAGTTTTTGGGGGTTGATTAAATCCTAACAAATACTCCCTTCGTTTTAAAATATAAGTCATTCTAGGTTTCTACATGACCATAAAGAAACAACCTAGGATTGAGTAAAAATACTATATATTCTTGGTTTTTGAAGCTCATAAATGAGCCATCAATTATACAATATTCTATTTGCTCTCCTCTATAATTTTTTATTACTTCTCTTACAAAAAAGGACAAGGGTAAAATTGAAAATCTCATAGAAAATTAATGCATGGACATTTAAGAATGACAAGACATCTCATCAAAAACCTAAAGTGACTTATGTAATGAAACAAAAAAAAAACAAAAAGGCTATAATGACTTATATTTTGAAATGGAGGGCTATTGAATTATTATTTTTAACTATGAATCTCTCTTGAATCTGTCAATTTTTAGAGCACAAGTATGAGATTGTAAAAATTCTTCAAGAGAAACATCATATTTGTGGAATGACTGGGGATGGAGTAAATGACGCACCTGCTTTAAAGAAAGCAGATATTGGGATAGCAGTGTCAGATGCTACAGATGCTGCTAGGAGTGCTGCAGATTTAGTTCTTACAGAGCCTGGCTTAAGTGTCATCATAAGTGCTGTCTTGACCAGCCGAGCAATATTCCAAAGAATGAAGAATTATACGGTTGAGTGTCATTTTACTAACACCATGTTTTGATAAATAAAATAATTTCATAAAAATTTTGTTTTCTTATAATGATATTTTTACCTGTTATGCAGATATATGCTGTATCTATAACAATAAGGATTGTGGTACGTATAACTGTTTGGTATATGCAATTTAAAGGGTGAATTGACAGAGCTAATACTCTATAATATCTGCCATGCAGCTAGGTTTTATGCTTCTTGCAACAATTTGGGAATATGATTTCCCTCCTTTCATGGTTCTTATAATCGCCATTCTAAATGACGGTATATCTCTTCCTTGGCAAATAGTTCCCAAAGCATCTAAGATCATTTATTCTAAAATTGTGACTTCTTTTTTGTCTTACTTAAAAAAGTAATTAATATGGTTTGAGACTGTATCTCTTCCTACTTCTTTCTTTTATCAGGGACCATTATGACTATTTCCAAGGACCGTGTGAAGCCATCTCTATCCCCGGATAGTTGGAAGCTTAATGAGATATTTGCAACGGGGATCGTCATAGGGACTTACCTCGCATTAGTTACAGTCCTATTCTATTGGGTTATTAGTGAAACTAATTTCTTTGAGGTATGTAATAGCCTTCTATTAGATTAAATTAAAAGATGTCCTCATATCATGTAAAAATTTATGGAAACATAGATACTTTGGCTTAATTAACTTTCTCGTGATAATAGGCTCACTTCAACGTGAAATCTGTCAGCACTAGCCATGAAGAGATCTCCTCAGCTGTATATCTACAAGTTAGCATAATTAGTCAAGCTCTTATATTTGTCACACGTAGTCGAGGATGGTCTTTTATGGAGAGGCCTGGTTCTCTCCTAATGTGCGCATTCGTGGTAGCCCAACTGGTAATATTCCATTAAGATAATCAGACAAAAACTACAGAGAGTTCTTTTATTTTATACGATATACATTTTGCTTGCAGGTGGCCACCCTAATTGCAGTTTATGCTCATATAGGCTTTGCCTCAATTCGTGGCATAGGCTGGGGTTGGGCTGGTGTCATATGGTTGTACAGTGTAATATTCTACATTCCACTCGACTTGATAAAAGTTGTTGTTCGATATGCTCTTAGTGGTGAAGCATGGAACCTTGTTTTTGATAGAAAGGTCAATGTAACTTTTCTTTTGCTTTTTTCCTTGCCGCCTTCTGGTTTTATGTTCATGAAATCTTCAGCCTGTTGTTTACATTCGCTCTATCTTTCACTTCCTAACAGACGGTCTTTACTTCCAAGAGAAGTTTTGGGAGAGATGACAGGGAGGCAATTTGGGTACGTTCTCAGCCGAATCTGCAAGGGTTGACACCAGCTGATTATGTGCCAATTCGGAGACGGACAACTATGATTGCCGAGCAGGCAATAAGACGTGCTGAAATTGCAAGGTACTAATGTTAGATTACTCATTGGTATACAATATGCAGCTGTATATATACTCATATACACCGAAGGGTACACAGTGTGTATAATCTGTTTATGAAAATTATTTCTAGGGCTGTTGCTTTGATTCAGGGCCAACCCTAGACCTTACTCGGGCCCATCATTGGCTCTCTAAGTTATACTATTTAAGTATTATCTAACTAAAAAGTTTCAGTGTTGGATCCAAGTTTCCTTGTGAAGCACCCTGTCTAGGACAAAGTTGTAGTGCCACTTGAGCTATCTAGCAGTTCTTAACTTTTAATCAGTGCAGTAACAATTTTCTCATCTGACTATTCAGTCTCATTCCATCTGGCTCATATTAAGTTTATTCATCAGATCCATGTATACTCATGGATTTCACATGCTCCTTCCAATCAACCAGAACTACAGAATGCAGCACGTCAAATTCGACGGAAAGTTGTCAGATCATCAACAATCATTTCTTGATTCTTAGCATTTTTTCAATGGATACGTGCTAAAATTGCATTACAATCGACTACTTGTTATTTTTGTATAAAGAGCATTCACAAGATGATTTGATATGCAATTTTGCAGGTTGGGAGAGATGCATACTCTCAGAGGACATGTTGAATCGGCATTAAGGCTGAAGAAATTAGATGTCAATATGATTCAGTCAGCTCACACAGTATGACCAAGAGCGATTTGTTCATCTCTTTTGAAGGTTATCAAATTTTGATATCTAGAGATGTTACAGTTCAGGGAAAACAAGATTGTATTCTTTAAAGAAGTTGATCAAGTTATTGAAGTTATGGAGATGGAATAATGCGACCTTCATGATGGAAGATTGGATGAAGAGATGAGTGGCAAAACAGTGATACCATACTTTCTCCGTTGCCTTTTTTCTTAGAAAAAAAAATCTCCCCCTTTTATTTGTGTTATTGGAAAACAAATTCATGTCATTAGAGAATTAAATTACAGTCCTTGTGATAGGCTGATGTAAATTTTATGTAAGTTGGTGAATTCTTTACCTCATTGCAGTTTAAATGAGACTGATGTATTCATGTTTTAATCTCATAGCAGTTTAAATGAAATTTTGCGTATTCTTTACCTCATTGCAGTTTGAATGAAACTGGTGTTTTTTTGTTTATTTTTTTATAATAAAGATGATCCCGTCATTGCTTCATTAATGCAAAATTAACGAAACAAGTAGATCAATCGTTACGATCTATTGTTGACATTATGGAAATATTATACATCGTCCACAGAAAATCTATTGTTGGCATTATGAAAACACAAATCGTTACGATCTAACCATAAACCCCATAAAGTCACAGCAACTGATATATCCCCAGCAACCCTATCCTCTTTTCTAACACTAATGACTCTCTAGTGCATGAACACCTCAGGAAAAAAATTTAGGGCAAACGAACGTCCCAAAACCTAAACAGACCACCTCCCAAGATGATCTAGCATTAGGACAGATAAATAAAATGTGATTACTATCCTCATCTAAGTTATTGCATCTCGAGCATCTAACATCGATATGTTGTCCACGCTTTTGTAGATTAACTTTGGATAGGATTGTGTCGTTCTTAACTAGCAAAAGAAATACTTGAACTTTCAGGGGTGCTTGTAAATCACCCTAGAGGGGGTGAATAGGGTGATTGTGCGGAAATTAAAAATTAAAAAATTAAGTTGCAAAGTAAATGAGAAGAGATAGAGAAAGCAAACACAGTAAGCACAAGTGACACAGCGATATAACGTGGTTCGACCTCCAGGTCTACGTCCACACCACCTATTTGTAGCAATTCTCCGTCACAAGCGTTCCACTATACTCAAACCCTTATACAGTGATTCTCGGATTCAGGCCGAGAGACCTATTACACCCACATGACTTCTCAGACAAGCCCCATAAATCTCACCGAAGTGGAAGAAAAGAAAAACTCAAGATCTTTAATGATCCTGACTGAAGAAAACAAATAAATATCACACACTCGGATTGATTGTTGAATTGATTAGTTCAGAAGATTTTTCTTAGAGGAATATGCAGTGGGTTCGTCCAAATATATAGACGAGAAAGTGTATCTCTAAAAATAGAAACGATACATTCCAAAAGAGTAATCAGCATGAGGTACGGTCGACCACAAATAAGGACAGTCGATCGTTCATCTTTTAATCGAAAGTCGAAAGATGAATGGTCGACTGTCTCATCATTTTAACAGCGATGAGCGGTCGACCGTGGTGTGGTCGACCGATAATGTGGTACGGTCGACCGCAATCGTGCTGATTGTGACGAAACCACTTTATATTCTTACTATAAACTAATCAATCAAGAATCAATCAATTACATATATAAAATTCTCACATATTCGGAAAGAAAGATACTGATCTTGCTGGCTTTCTTGGGCATTAATCAACATGTTCTCTTTTTGAATAACTTCTTCTTTTGCTTGATTTTGCAATTCTACTTTATTACTTTCCTTCCTTTGCTTGATACTTAATCTTGATAACTTCATATAGATTTATTTTATTCCTGAAAATCTGAACATCTCAACTGAAACTTATTAGTATTTGTAAGCACGTTTTGTGCACACCAAACTAAGAGTCAACAATCTCCCCCTTTTGGTATGAACAAAACATACATTTGAATGTTTAAAATAAAGCAAATAAATACTCCCCCTTAATTCAATACTTCTTGTATCTAAGATTTTCATAAGAGATATATAGTATATATGAAGAAATAAGATGTAGACTAAAACATTCAAGAGAGATTTTCAGTATTTATTTTTAGTAATTTTCAGTTAAAACATTCAAAAAGATTCTCCCCCCTTTTGGAACACACCAAGAGGGGACTAGAAATGATAAATGATATATAAACAAGGTGTATAACATACTCCCCCTAAATTTAGTACTCCCCCTAAATTCATGCATGGAAAATATAGATGAACATACAATAAAAATGTGAGTGGAGCAAACATGAGAAGAAGCAATTTTGGGGAATATAACATTTTTAAAAAACAGAAGGAAAATCTACTGACATGATACCGTTGATCGCGGGACTCTTTAATATAGAGTGAGAGCTCTTCATGGTATCATAGATTTGAGATTTTTCCCAATACAAACGAGAGACAGAGAAAAAGATTAAAAAAATAAATTTCAAGAAATTTGAAACCATAGAAGAACTGTAAATAGATTTTCCTTACACACCCAAAGTAAGAAAAAACAAGGCAGAATCCAAAAAAAAGTCCAAAAAGACAGAGGCTAGACCGGTCGACCGCACGGTCGACCGCACGGTCGACCGCAAAGAATCCCAAAAATCCAGTTGAGCAAACAGTGAGGGAACCGATCGACCGCCCCGTCGACTGTACACCTTTATAGGCTAACAGGCGACTGAAAACACAAATTTAAGCAGAAATATCAATAACGTTTAATTCTCCCTTTTAAAAATGGAATCGTTTTTCATCTAAAGGCTTACTAAAGATATCAACAAGTTGAAAATCAGTGGAAACATATTCAAGAATAATATCTGCTTTTTGAAAATGATCTTTATTAAAGTGGTACCGAATATCTAAGTGTTTTGTACGACTATGTTGATCAGAATTTTTAGTCATATGAACAGTGCTAGTATTATCGCATTTAATCGGAATGTGAACAAAGAATACATTGTAGTCCTCTAAAGTGGTTTTCATCCATAATACCTGCGCACAGCAAGATCCTGTGGGAATATATTCGGCTTCGGTAGTGGAGAGAGTTACAGAATTCTGCTTCTTGGATGCCCCTGAGACAAGGCAATTTCCCAAGAAGTGACATGTGCCGCTAGTACTTTTTCTCTCTGTTAAGCTTCCGGCATAGTCTGCATCAGAGTACCCTATAAGAGAAAAGTTTCTATTTTTCGGGTACCAAAGTCCAGTATTTGGTGTGCCTTTAAGATATCGAATGATACACTTAACAGCAACCAAATGTGATTCTTTGGGACACGACTGAAAACGCGCACATAAAAAAACACTAAACATGATAATCTGGATGGGATGCAGTAATATAAAGCAAACTACCAATCATACCACGATAAGTAGAAATATCAACATTATTACCAGATTCATCGTTGGATAGCTTAGTGGTAGTTGCCATAGGTGTTTTGTAAGCATTTGCATTCTCAAGGCCAAACCTTTTGATTAGTTCCTTTGCATATAAGATGTCATCCTTTCTTTGTTGTATTTGAAGTCCAAGAAAGTAAGTTAGTTCACCTATTATACTCATTTCAAACTCATCCTGCATTTGCTTAGAGAATTCCTTGCAAAGATTTTTATTAGTAGATCTAAATATAATATCATCAACATAAATTTGAACAATTAAAATATCTTTAGAAACATGTTTTATAAATAGTGTAGTGTCTACTTTTCTTTTAGGGAAACCTATGTGAATTAGAAACGAACTTAGTCGTTCGTACCAAGCACGAGGAGCTTGCTTCAAACCATACAAAGCTTTATCAAGACGGAATACATGGTTTGGGTGTGTGGGATCAGTGAATCCCGGTGGATGTGCAACATAAACTTCTTCCGAGATAAAACCATTTAAGAAAGCACTTTTGACATCCATTTGAAAAAGAGTAAAGTCCATATAAAAAGTAAAAGCAAGTAATATGCGAATGGCTTCAAGCCGTGCAACAGGTGCAAAAATTTCATCAAAATCGACACCTTCTTGTTGATTATAACCTTGTGCAACAAGACAGGCCATATTTCTAGTGATAGTGCCCGATTCATCCAAGTTGTTCCTAAACACCCACTTAGTTCCAAGTACGGTCTTATTATGAGGTCTAGGAACAAGTCTCCATACTTGATTCATTTCGAATTGATTAAGTTCTTCTTGCATTGCAATGATCCAGTCATCATCTTGCAAGGCTTCCTTAATATTCTTAGATTCAAGTATAGAGACGAATGCGGAAAACACATGAAATTTTCAGCTTGTGTTCGAGTAGTTACCCCTTTCGACATATCGCTTTGTATAAGATTTGGTGGATGGCTATACATGATTTTACAGGCGGGGGGGGGGGGGGGGGGGGGGGGGGGGGGGCGCCTTTCATTGGTGGATAGTTGATGTTGTATGTGATCATCTTCCATGGCGTCAATTTGTTGTGTATGCATCGCTTCTATTTAGGATTTGGATGCATCTTCATCTTGAGAAGGCTTATGATTCTGAGAATCCACATTTGGTTCTTGGTCAATGTGTACCTATTTCTTTTCAACACGAACACCTGTCTCATCATCATCAACAACATGCAATATTTCTTTGGTGTAGGGATTAGTTTCATCAAATATAACATCAATGGATTCTTGAATGATGCATCTTCTTTTATTAAATACATGATATGCCTTGCTACTTAGGGAATATCCTAAGATATGCCTTCATCACTTTTATAATCAAATTTTCCCAAGTTATCTAGGGTATTTAAAATAAACACTTTGCACCCAAAGACACGAAAGTAACTGATATGGCTAAAAATGGGGTTAAATCGGAACCGTCCAAATTGGGCGCGAATCTTGAAGCTCAGGGGTAAAACAGCAATTTCACCTACCAACGGGTCTGAAGCGGATACTGGTTATCTTCCCCGAAGACCCACTTACCCGCAAACGGATCCACCTCAACCGGGTGCGGGTCTCAACCCGCAGCAAACCCGGTCCAGAAGGGATAGAATTAGGGTTTCTGGTTAAATCCTAATCAATGGCCCTGATTCATATCTATCCCTTCACTGGGGATTAGGGATTACATTCCTTATCTAACCACAGGGGGATTACATTCCTAATCTGATCCAAGCGGCGCCTATAAATACCCCCCATCCATCACCATTGAGAGGTAATCAATCTTTCACCAGTTTTTGCGCTCTTTCATAATCTTCCCTGATTATTGACTTGAGCATCGGAGGGTGCGTCGCCGGGAACAACCCCGGTGTCTCGCACTTTTTGCAGGTATACGGCGGGAGTCAGCGTCAAACTCCGACGGAACAGGTATACAGGTTGTTATTCAGTTTTCCTAAGAATCCACAAATACTATCTGCTTGCCCCCACACCAAATTTAGCGGCAACAGATTAGCGCCGTCTATGGGAAACTAACGAATAGCAACCTCCCATTTTCCCGTTGGTCAGATCTTCTCCGGCCATGCCTCCTAGGAAAGTCAGATCCAGAGGGTCCAACAGAGGACCCAACCCCGATCAGCAGCAAGAAATTCCCATCCAACCTACCCAACAGCAGGGGCAACTTCCTCCTCCAGTGGAAGATCCGCCCCAACAGGACCTTCCTCCTCCTCCTCCGAATCAGCCACCTCCTAAGGGTCCTAACCCTCAGAAACAACCTCTCCATCTAGACCACGTCTCAATCCACAATGCCTCTTCTGATTCTATGGCTTCCCATAATCCCCGTGCTTTTGACTTCCAACAAAAAGTCCCCAATCGGTCGAAAGATGTGGATCTTCGCCACTGTCTGGATGAGAAGCGGGCCCGAGAGGGAGCCTCCCGCCAACAATGTCCGGATGAGCGAAGCCCCCACCGCCGAGACTACAGAAGGTCCCCTACCAGAAGGGGGCAGAGAGAGTCCCCCGAGAATCACAGAAGAAGACCACACTCCCCTGCAGGTCGGCAACAGCCTAGGACCGATGAGGCACCCATCACCCGTGCCGAGTTCCAGCAGTTCCAAGCAACCATCCTGCAAGCTCTCAATCTTCGTCCCAACACCAATGCTCCAAAGATTCCCTCTCCTCCTTCGGTCCGAAGTCCTCACCAGCGGTCCCTAACTCCTCCACAAGCTCCTAGTAACCCCCGCTACATACCAAGTCCTCGCCGTTCCAGGAGCTACCATCGTCGTAGCCCCCGTTCTCCCTCATATGAAGACCAGTCAAGAGCCTCGCCAGATTACCATCGGAGGGACGATGCAGTCTATCGCCGTCTCCATGAGATGGAGAGGCGCTTGGGTCAGTTAGACCGAGAAGAAGAGCTTAGAGGGAGGACCCTTCGTCCTAGCAGACCTCCTTTTTCCCGAACTATAATGGATGCACCCGTACCAATCGGCTTCAAGCCTCCTCAATTTGAGACCTACTCCGGGGAGACTGACCCCGTCGATCACATCGAGAGCTTCAAGACCCTAATGCTCATCCACCAAGCTTCCGATGCTTTGCTCTGTAAAACCTTCCCCGTAACTCTCAAGGGTCCAGCTCGAGAATGGTACTCTCGCCTCGCCCCCTCCTCAATATTCTCCTTTGAGCAATTCGAGACCTTCTTCATCACCCATTTTGTAAGTAGCCGAAGAACTGAGAAAACCAGCATCTCGCTACTATACCTCCACCAGAAGAAGGGTGAGAAGTTGAGAGACTATGTGAAGAGGTTCACAGCTGAAGCCAGGTCCATAGCGTCCCTCGACCAATCGGTCGCTGTAACAGCATTTCAATCCAACGTACTCAATTCCAACCTCCGTTCCTCCCTCGCCAAGAAGCCCCCATAGAACTTCTCTGACCTCCTCCTCCGAAGTGAGAAGTATATTCGGGCAGAAGAAGCTGAGCACCGCCCCAACCTGGAGGGGTCTTCCTCCGGGTTTAAGAGGAAGGGAACAGAAGAGGAAGGAGCCAAGAAGCTCCAAAAGGATAATGCCGGCCAGCGCCGACCTCCCCCCAGATTCGAGAAATTTACTCCTCTCACCACCAATGTCTCTACCATTCTGATGGAAGTTGAGAAGGAAGGAGTCATACCCCCTGCTCCGAGGATGAACACCCCCCAAGAAACGGGATAAAGAGAAGTGGTGCCGTTATTACCGGGACCACGGCCACGACACAAATGATTGTCGGGCCTTAAAGAATGAGATAGAAGCCCTCATCCAGAAGGGGCAGCTGACCAGATTCGTGAAAAAGGACCGAGCCGACCTTCCTCCCCTGCCTCGGGGGGCTAATAAGCGTCCGGAACGCGATGAAATGCCCGACTTCGAAGAAGAGCGTGTCCTGCACCTCATCCATGGGGGCCCAATGGAGGGCTCCTCTAACTCCTCTCGAAAGGCATTTATAAGAGAAGTCAATTCGGTCTGCGCCATCCCTCCTCCAAAAGGCCTCGGAGTGCCCGTCACATTCTCAGACGAAGATCTTGAAGGTGTCCGAATGCCCCATTGTGACGCGCTTGTTATCAGTCTTCACATGGCAAACTTCAAAGTGGAGAGGATCCTAGTGGACAATGGCAGCTCCGTTAACATCCTCTTCCTCGCCGCTTTTAAGGGTCTAAAGCTCTCCCGAGACAGACTAAAGCCCACCAGCTACACGCTCCATGGATTCACGGGAGTGCCAGTGACTATCGAAGGGGTAATCACCCTCGACGTAACTGCTGGCAAAACTCCTACTACCTGAACGGAAGCAATGGACTTCATGGTTGTAGATGTCCCCGCAGCCTACAATATCATTCTGGGTCGGCCCGGCCTAGCTGCCCTTGAAGCCGTCCCCTCTACCTATCACCTCAAAATGAAGTTTCCAACTCGGGCCGGGGTAGGGGAGGTAAAAGGCAATCAGGAAACAGCCCGCAAGTGCTACATGACCTCTACCCTCGTTCCAGTCCTCTCCTTAGAAACTCTGGAAATCCCCCAAGATGCTGCCCGACCGACGTCCGAGCCGATGGACGAATTGGAGGAAGTGCTCTTCTCTAAGCAGGATCCAACTCGCAAGTTCTTTGTTAGCAAGACCCTCCCGTCCGCCCTATGCTCGGACATTGTACAGTGCATCCGAAGGAACCGAGACCACTTCGCTTGGTCAGCTGCAGACATGCCCGGAATTTTCGAAGAGCTCTTAGTTCATCACCTCAGTGTTACCCCGGGGTCAAAACCGGTTCAGCAGAAGAGACGCAAGTTTGCCCCCGAGCGCCAGTTAGCTATAAAAGAGGAGGTGGACAAGCTCTTGAAGGCCCAGTTCATACAAGAGGTGAACTATCCTGAGTGGTTGTCAAATGTAGTGATGGTGAAGAAGTCCAATGGGACTTGGAGGATTTGTATTGATTTTACCGACCTTAACAAGGCTTGCCCCAAGGATCCCCTCCCTCCTCCGAGTATTGACACTCTGATCGATGTCACCTCGGGACATGAGCTCCTCAGCTTCATGGACGGCTTCTCAGGCTACAACCAGATTCGGATGTTCCCTCCGGATATCCCGAAGACCTCATTCGTGACCGACCAGGGCCTCTATTGATACAGGGTCATGCCCTTCGGTTTGAAGAATGCCGGAGCCACATACCAACGCCTCGTCAACAAGATTTTCCAAGCCCAAATCGGCCGCAATATGGAGGTATATGTTGAAGACATGCTTGTAAAAAGCATTCGAGGTCTTGATCATGTAACCGACCTCCAAGAGGCGTTTGATTTCTGAGAAAGTACAACATGAGACTCAATCAGAACAAATGTGTGTTCGAAGTCTCGTCAGGACAGTTCCTCGGCTTCATGGTTAGCCAACGAGGAATTGAAGCAAACCCCGAGAAAATCAAGGCCATATTGGACATGGCCCCTCCCAAGAATGTTAAGGAAGTTCATATTTTAACAGGCCGCTTGGCCGCCATCGGGCATTTTCTCTCGAAGTCCGAGGAGAAATGCCTCCCCTTCTTCAAGGCCCTCAGGGGGGCTAAAGGTTTTGAATGGGGACAACAGCAACAGGAGTCCTTCGACCAGCTCAAGGCTTACCTCGTCAATCCCCCTCTCCTCAGCAAACCAATTCCTGGTGAATCCCTCTACCTCTACCTGGCAGCCTCCGAGCTGACCCTCAATGCAGTGTTGGTAAGGGAAGAAGACCGGGCTCAAAAGCCCATTTACTACGTGAGCAAGGTACTTCGGGATGCCGAGCTCCGCTATCCGAAAATAGAAAAGATGGCTTATGCCCTGGTGATGGCCGTGAGAAAACTTCGCCCGTACTTTCAGTCCCATTCGGTGGTCGTTCTAACCGACCAACCGCTGAAGCAGATCCTCCACAAACCAGAAACCTCGGGTCGCCTTATGAAATGGTCTATCGAGCTGAGCCAGCACGATATAACTTATCAGCCTCGGATTGCATTCAAGGCTCAGGCCATAGCAGAATTCATAGTTGAAAGTACCATCCCCGAGTCCAGCCAAACAGTGAGGGGACCACCAGTCTAGTCGGTTTATGTGGACGGATCCTCCTGCAATGAGGGAAGCGGGGCAGGGGTCATTCTGGCAGGCCCAGATGACTTCATCCTCCAATACTCCCTCCGTATCAACTTCAAGGCCTCGAACAACGAAGCAGAATATGAGGCACTCATAGCCGGCCTTGGAATGGCTCGAAATGCAGGGGCCCAACGCCTCCGGATCTTTAGCGACTCTCAGTTAGTCGTAAATCAGGTCCTCGGCGAGTATGAAGCACGTGATGACAGGATGGTTAAATACTTAGCCAAGGTAAAGAGCCTCATGGCACTATTTGAAGAAGCCTTCATCCAACGCATACCCCGGGAAGAAAATGCTCAGGCCGACGCCCTCTCCAAACTAGCCTCTTCCTCCCTTCAAGGTCTCGAGCAGACCGTCTTGATAGAGGTCCTTCTGAAGCCGAGTATTGAGGATGAAACTCCCGACTCTATGGAGTCGCTGCCTGTCCTGCTCGAAGACAATTGGATGAAACCCCTCGTTGAATTCTTAAGGGATTGACTCCTCCCCAAGGATCCCAAGGAATCTCGAAGAGTGAGAACCCGAGCCGAGCGATACACACTAATTGGAGGTGTCCTATATAAACGCTCCTTCACACAGGTGGACGGCCGGCCTTACCTGAGATGCCTCTCCCCCGGACAAGCCGACTACGCCCTGCAAGAAATTCATGAGGGTATCGACGGGGCACATTCGGGGTCCAGAGCCCTAGCGCGCAAAGTGTTGAATTACGGATATTTCTGGCCCACTCTCCTCCGAGATGCCGAACGGCACGTTCGGCAATGCAGCTCCTGTCAGAAGTACTCCGACATCCGACGTCTCCCACAAGCTCCACTCACTTCCCTATCAAGTCCAATCCCCTTCGCTATGTGGGGGATGGATTTACTAGGGCCATTTCCCCCAGCTCCTGGTCAGTTCAAATTCTTAGTCGTGGCGATCGACTACTTCTCGAAATGGATATAAGTCGAACCCTTAGCCACAATCACCGAGAATAAGGTTGTTCAGTTCTTTTGGAAGAGCGTGATCTGCCGATTCGGCGTCCCTAGGGTCCTGATAACCGACAACGGAACACAGTTCACCGGAGCTGCCTTCCGAGCTCTATGCGAAGACCTTGCCATCCAACACCGGTTCTCCTCCGTTTCTCATCCACAGTCCAATGGCCAAGCCGAAAATGCAAACCGACAGATCCTCTCCGGCATTAAGAAGAGGTTAGATAAGTGTTCCAAAGGCTTATGGGTCGATCAGCTTCCCAACGTGCTGTAGAACTACCGCACCACCAAACGGACCCCCACAGGAGAGAGCCCATTTAATCTCACCTATGGGTCCGAGGCCATCATCCCCCTAGAAGTCGAAATACCCTCTCCTCGTCTGATAGCTTATGAAGAAGAGCAAAACGCCAGAGATCTCCGAGCAAGTCTAGACCTGATAGATGAGATCCGAGAAAGAGCTACCATTCGTCAACAAAGCTACCGAAGAAGGATCGAGTTGGCATACAATAAGAGAGTCCGCCCCACGGACCTCAAAGAAGGGGACCTGGTCCTCAGAAAATTGGCCATCTCATTCCCAGGACAGAAGAGCAAATTGGCCCCAAATTGGGAGGGACCCTACAAGATTGCCAAAGTAGTCCGCCCCGGCACATACAGACTAGAAGACCTCGAAGGCAGGGAGATCCCTAGGACATGGAATGCCGACCATCTCTTAAAGTACCAAAAGAGAGCACCAACGCCTCTCTAAGCACTTTGAGATGTCGAACCGTTCCTCTCCCATTACTTGTAATAATTTTCTCTTATTTTTCTCTTGTAATAACGGCTCGCAACTTTAGAAGCAGCCGGCTTAGTCATCAATAAAGAAAGTTTTTTTATATTTTACTTGTAAAGATTGCATACATCTCTCTGCCTTTACTCTTCACTTAACCGATAGTTCGGAGTCCAACACTCGGCTCGATTCTACTTCGCGAGTTCGCTCGTAAGCGAGCTAGAAGTAGGTCGCCATTCGGAACTGCTCCCACAACCGTTGAACAACTATACCGATGGTTCGGAGTCCAACACTCGGCTCGATCCTACTTCGCGAGTTCGCTCGTAAGCGAGCTAGAAGTAGGTCGCCGTTCGGAACTGCTCCCACAACCGTTGAACAACTATACCGATGGTTCGGAGTCCAACACTCGGCTCGATCCTACTTTGCGAATTCGCTCGTAAGCGAGCTAGAAGTAGGTTGCCGTTCGGAACTGCTCCCACAACCGTTGAACAACTATACCGATGGTTCGGAGTCCAACACTCGGCTCGATCCTACTTCGCGAGTTCGCTCGTTAGCGAGTTAGAAGTAGGTCACCGTTCGGAACTGCTCCCACAACCGTTGAACAACTATACCGATGGTTCGAAGTCCAACACTCGGCTCGATCCGACTTCGCGAGTTCGCTTGTAAGCGAGCTAGAAGTAGGTCGCCGTTCGGAAATGCTCCCACAACCGTTGAACAACTATACCGATGGTTCGGAGTCCAACACTTGGCCCGATTCTACTGTGCAAGCTCGCTCCTCGGCAAGCTATAAGTAGGTCGCCATTCGGAACTGCTCCCATAACCGTCGAGCAACTCTAACGGTGGTTCGGAGTCCAGAATTCAGCTCGATTGCTCAACCCATACACCCCGAGCCGAGCGGACGAGGAACCGACCCTCGTATATGGAGAAAAATTCCGCCGAACCAATTTCACCGTTGGATCATCTCAAAATGCGTACTAGAACATGATGAACAGATCTGATCGTGCCACATGTCCACAAAATGACAAGATAGCATTTTCTTGGGACTCGTGCCTCCCACCTCGTGATACGTACCGCGATCAAGATCGACCGTCTAGATTGTGCCACGTAGACTGAGTCAGAAGACTGAGCTGTCACACCTGGAAATGCAAAATTGCCTCGGTATATTCCGAGCAACAAAACTCAAGTTCCACAGCTGAAACACTCGAAGAAGATAACTATGGGTCCTTATGGTTTGAGTAGGGCAACTACGGCACAACGATGAACAAAAACAACTTCGATTTTATTAAAACACTTGGTAAATTTACAAGGCAGACAGTTACAGCAGGAAAGCAACTAAATAAATTTACAAGGCGTGTTATTACAACAACATCGTCTAAGCAAGGAGCAAACGGCCGATGCAACTCATTCAGTGCCTCCTCGGGACAGGGACGTTTCGATTAAGAGACAACCGGGGTTTCTGCCTTTTTATCTCCGAGCTTGTCTCTAGGCCGACGAACTGCGACGCCGCCTCGCCACTAATCCTAACGGTGGCTCCGACCGAGGCTCCACTCGAGCTAACAGCTACTCCGCTTTGTGCGTCGGCTGCTGTCCGACCAATAACTTGGTCGCGAGTCGCTAGCTCGTAAAAGGTGATCCCCCGTTCTCTCTCCTCGCGAGTGCAAGAAGTGCTGCGGACATTAGCCCTCACAGGCTGAGGCTTCAGCCGAGCCACCTCCTCCTCGAGTTCGACGATCCTATCCTTTAGAGTGACATCCTTAACCATTATCTTGAACCGAGGGAGTTTTGCCGAACCGGGGTACTCAGCGCTGTCGGATATAATACGATGTAAGTTAGTCACCTCGATGCTCTTGTCGATCGTGACCCTGTGCAGCTATTCGACCCTCTTCCCAAGCTCATCTCGCTCGGCCAGCACCGAAGCAAGCTCTGCCTCTTTCGCCGATAGCTCCTCCTCGACTATCCGGAGATGGTGCACCTCGGCCAGAAGCTCGCTGTTCTTCTTCTCCACATTGAACATCAACCTCCTGGTGAGCTAGATTTCACCCACGAGACGAGCCTCGCGAGATTGCTTAAACAGCTCGGCGCGACGCCGAGCTGCTGCGGTATTTGGGGGGTGTTCGAGAATCTGAAATACAAGAACATCGCAATTGGAAAACTATACACCGACCCAAACACTTGGACGAATTTGAAGTAAAATTTTCATTCATAAAAAGGAGCGGTGGCCAGTCCGCAAAAAGGCGTTACATTTTTGAAAAAGAAAACAAAAACTACAAAAAGACGAGAAGATCAGGGGTCCACCTGCGTCGCCGGTTCAATCACAAGCGCTTCGTCAGATGGCCCCTCATCTCTCACCCCGATCTGGAGGTTGGCCACATCCACCTCGGCATTCACCCCGTCATCTCCGTCGCCCTCACCTTCCTCCTCTTCGCCTTCCTCCTCCTCGCCGTCTGATGCAGACCCGGGCCACAGCCTGTAGCCGACCCGCTCGAAGCCGGGGACGCAGGTCCTGAACATGGTCGAGTGCCCTCTAGTAGGACTTCTCCATGTTCGAGGCCATGTGTTTCTTCACCTCGGCCTCGACCTCAGCCTTGATCTTCGTTGCCAAGGCCTCCTTCTCCGCCTTCACCTCGGCCAGTGCCTTCGTGTCGTCGCCAGCTCCTCGGCAGCCTTGGCGGCTTTGGCAGACTCCTCAGTGAGCCGCCCCCTTACTCGCTCCAGGTCGGCCACAAGATCGGCAACCTGGACCTCCAGGCCATCGGCTCACCTCTGCTCAGCCTCGAGCTGCCGAACCGCCTTAACTTTGTCTGCCCTATCCTTATCACTGGCGGCCTTCAGCTCCTTCTCATGCTCGGCGAACGCTTCGAGGAGATGGTTAAAGTGGCAGGTGGCCTGCCAAAACGAAAAGATAGTGAGAACAAAGTAACTGCCGAACAGTGAACTTGAAAAAGAAAATTCTCAGAAAATGTAAGACACTTACCGATACGAGCGACCGAGCGACCTCATAAGTATCGTCGCCGACTATCCCTGCCGCCGGCGCGGCTTAGTCCTTCGGGGTCGCCAAGTGTTTGACGACTTGCATCGACATCTGCGAGTTCCTGAGGAATCCATCGTGATTCTTGACTCGCCAGTTCGGAACGAACAGCTGCTTGTGCTGCTCGGTTAAGATCACCTCGGCATGAGCAGTCAACGGCGGAGCCTCAAGTGACAACGCAGCCGAGATGTCGAATGCCTCGCCGACTGGGGTGGAGGTGACAGGAACCGAGGGCTCATCCACAGCAAGCACCGTCGGCGAAGGGACCTCACGAGGAGGAGGTGGAGTAACCGCCGAGGCAACTTTGGGAGGTCGACCTGTCGAGGCGGTCATGCTCGGCCTCTTCCTCTTCCTTCCATCGGCCACCTTACCCCTCTCGTTCATCTTGGCCGTAAAATCCATCTTCGGCGCTTCTGTACCAAACAACAAACAAATCAAGTGTTAGCGAAACGAGCTAAAGACTTAGAGAAAAATAATAACACACGAGATGTCAGGAGTGTACTCGGGTCGATCGGACTAAGGCCTGACCCGTACAGCACCTCCTCTGTCATCTCCCTCCAACTCAACATCGGGAGGGCCACTATCTTCCTCGCCACTTCCTCCTCGGCCTCGATCAGTTCCGGGTCGGTCCTCACGAACGTTGGCACCTCTGGCTTCCACCGACTCGGAATTTGCAGCATCGATGGCTCCCTCAATATGAAGAACTTCTCCTTCCACCCTTTGATCGAATCTGGGTTTTCTATGATCCGAACGCCTTTCCTCGGTGCCAAGTAGTATCGATGCTCAGTCTTGTGCATCTGGTTTATCCGATACATGCTCCGGAAGACTGTCAGATCCGGCTCGACCTCGGCGTTGCGGCACTGGAGCAGGAAGGCGTTCACATGACGCCACGTGTTCGGCATGAATTGGGTCGGCGCGAGGCAGTACCATCCGAGGACCACACGAATGAAGGGATGCAGCGGGAAGCACAGTCCGGCGTTCAGAGAGTCGTAGTCGAACATGCACATATCCGACGACAACAGCTTCGAGTTCGCTCGCATCCCGGGGCCGGGGAGAATTAACTTATACTCCGGAGGGATGGCGAACCCTTTTCTGATCCGGAGCAGGTCCCTCTCGGATAGCACCGATCCAATTTCGTCCGCCTCGGTGGTCAGAACCGGGTTGTTCTCTTCGTATACTTCCGACTGACCGAAGACCGCCTTCTTCAAGAGGTCCCCCTCATACTGCCTGACCCCAGCGTGCCCGGACAGTACACAAGGGTACCGGCCTGACTCGGGGGCTTGCCTCAGATTCTCCACGATCACCTCGACCACAGGAGATTGTGCCGCTACCCTCCTCTTCTTCTTCTCCTTCCTCGCCTCGGCAACAGACGGTTCGGCTACTTGCTTCCCCTTCCTTCGGATCTCCATCCACCTCCTCTCCTCGGCACCACTATCGCCCGAGGACGAGGCCTCACTCCCCGAGTTCACCCTTGACATCTCTAGAAAAAAGGCTAAGGCAAGTAAACTGACCTTGAAGTGACGTTCACGGTCGGAATAATATCGCCGGAAATCACCTGGCCCACGCGACAGCTAGCGTCACCACCTTGGAGCAAAGATCGCCGCTAGCAGAGAGCGCAGAGAGTGAAAGTAAAAATTTGGAGTAAAAAGTGAAATGAACTTAGGGGTGGGGGAGTGAGAGCTTATAACTCCTGTATGATGTTGGGCCTCCAAGGGAATCTAAAAAGCCCACTAAGAAGCCAAAGTGCCAAGTAGAGAGTTGCGACGTTTCGAAAGCGAAGACGCTTCAAATCCAAGATGCTTCAAAACGTCTAACTCCATGCCTCGGCTATTGGCACCGAGCTTCCGAACCGAGGAGACGAGGAACCGACCCTCGTATATGGAGAAAAATCCTTCCGAGGTCAAATCACCGTCGGATCTCTCCAAAATTCGTGTCAAGACACGATAGACGGTTCAGATCACGCCACGCCCACAAAACGACAAAATAACGTTTTCTCGTGATCTGAACCCAGTCCTCGTGATCCACGTAATGATGGACGCTCCAGATCTGACCACGTGTACCTTCCGAGCGACGTACCATCGGTCTGCCTGGCCGAGCTACCAAACAGCCTGGCCAAGCAGCCGAGCTACCGAGCCGGAGGACGACGACGCTTCAAACCCAAGATGCTTCAAAACGTCTAACTCCATGCCTTGGCCTATTGGCACCGAGCTTCCGAACCGAGGAGACGAGGAACCGACCCTCGTATATGGAGAAAAATCCTCCCAAGGTCAAATCACCGTTGGATCTCTCCAAAATTCGTGTCAAGACACGATGGACGGTTCAGATCACGCCACGCCCACAAAACGACAAAATAACGTTTTCTCGTGATCTGAACCCAGTCCTCGTGATCCACGCAATGATGGACGCTCCAGATCTGACCATGTGTACCTTCCGAGCGGACGAGGAACCGACCCTCGTATATGGAGAAAAAAACCGCCGACCCTCCTCAGCCATTGGATCTTGTCAAAAAGCGTGCTCGTCATGATGGACGGCTCAGATCTTGCCAACGTCCACTAAACGACAAGATAGCATTTTCTGGGGATCCACGCTGAGGTGGACACTCGGGATCACGCCACGTAGTTCTGCTGATTCTGAGCCATGCGCCGACCTACTGAGCCGAGGGGACGAGGAACTGACCCTCGTATATGGAGAAAAGACCCGCCGACCCTCCTCAGCCGTTGGATCTTGTCAAAAAGCACGCTCGTCATGATGGACGGCTCAGATCTTGCCAAGGTCCACTAAATGACACGATAGTGTTTTCTGGGGATCCACGCTGAGATGGACGCTCAGGATCACGCCACGTAGTTCGGCTGATTCCGTGCTAGGTGCCGAGCGGCCGAGCCGAGCGGCCGAGGAACCGACCCTCGTATATGAAGAAACTATCTGCTGAGGAGTATGGATCGTCTGATCGCCCAGAAAACCGTGCTCGGCGCTGATCAAGGGCCCAGATTGCGCCACACCATAAATCGGTATTAAAAATTAGTTTTTATTTATTTAAATCGTTTTATTTACTTAAAAATTGCAAAAAAAATTACTAAAATTTCGGGAAAATTAACTAAAATTCTAGAAAATAATTACAAACTCAGGGGAATGCTTTTGAGCCCCTGAACGAGCAATTATTACCTAGAATGTGTTGTTAAGACCCCCGAACGACTAGTTAACACATCGCAAAATTAAATGAATAATCCGAGAAAAATAGATAGGAACCACCAAATATCCAGAGAAGCTTAAAGATAGCCTACAGCTTGAAAAATCACCTCACTACCCCCTTCGAGACTCAAAACCCTCCATTTAGACTCCGATACAACTCCACTAGCCATTAAAACAACTAAACTACTCCTCAAAGGCTGATCAAACTCAGTCTTCAGGAGTGGGGGGCTCGTGATATGGCTAAAAATGGGATTAAATCGGAACCGTCCAAATTGGGCGCGAATCTTGAAGCTCAGGGGTAAAACGGCAATTTCACCTACCAACGGGTCTGAAGCGGGTACTGGTTATCTTCCCCGAAGACCTACTTACCCACAAACGGATCCACCTCAACTGGGTGCGGGTCTCAACCCACAGCAAACCCAGTCCAGAAGGGATAGAATTAGGGTTTCTGGTTAAATCCTAATCAACGGCCCTGATTCATATCTATCCCTTCACTAGGGATTAGGGATTACATTCCTTATCTAATCACAGGGGGATTACATTCCTAATCTGATCCCAGCGGCGCCTATAAATACCCCCCATCCATCTCTATTGAGAGGTAATCAATCTTTCACCAGTTTTTGCGTTCTTTCATAATCTTCCCTGATTACTGACTTGAGCGTCGGAGGGTGCGTCGCCCGGAACAACCCCGGTGTCTCGCACTTTTTGCAGGTATACGGCGGGAGTCAGCCTCAAACTCCGACGGAACAGGTATACAGGTTGTTATTCAGTTTTCCTAAGAATCCACAAATACTATCTGCTTGCCCCCACACCAAATTTAGCGACAACAGTAACTCAAGTTAGGAATTTTGCCATAATATAGTTCAAAAGGCATTTTCTCAAAATATTTCCTAATGATTACTTGGTTAATTGTATAACATGTTGTATTGACAGCCTCTGCCCAAAATGACTTAGGTAAATCATTTTCACTGAGCATGGTTCGGGCCATTTCTTGAAGAGATCGATTTTTTCTTTCAACAACCCCATTTTGTTGGGGAGTGCGAGGACAAGCGAACTCATGTTTTATTCCCTTTTTTTCACAAAATGATGTAAAGAGTTCGTTTTGAAATTACCCACCATGATCACTACGAATAGTAACAATGGTGAGGCTTTTCTCATTTTCCACTGTACGACAGAATTTTTGAAAAACATACAATGTGTCATCCTTTTGTGACGAAAAAGTAACCCAAGTGAATCTACTATAGTCATCTACAATTACAAAGGCATATCCTGCACCTCCATTACTACGTGTTTGTGATGGTCCAAAAAGATCCATGTGCAAGAGTTCAAGGGGTTTAGAAGTTGATGCCATTTTCTTGGGCTTGTGAGAACTTTTAGTTTGCTTACGGAACTGACACGACTCAAAAGGTTTATCTTTCTCAAATTTGATTTTGGGAACCCCCCTCACAATCTCCTTGGTAACAAGTTTGTTGAGATTATCCATGGCTGTATGTCCAAGTCGCTGATGCCATAACCAACCATCCTCATTTCTAGCAACAAAACACCTTATATTTTCCTGTGCTAATTCATTAGGGTTTATAACATATACATTGTTACATCTGTTAGCGAGAAGTAAATATGATTATTGCTATCTAGCACAGTGCATACATTTTTATCAAAAGTAACAGTATAACATTTGTCACATAATTGGCTGATGCTAAGTAAATTGTGTTTCAAACCTCTTACCAATAGAACATTCTCAATGGAGCATAAGGAACCAAAGTTTATTTTACCTTTTACCGATGGTTTGACCAGTGCTATTATCTCCAAAGATGATGTAACTATCGTTTTTGTAATTTTCCATTTTCTCCCTTTTTGTAATATTTTAATTGCGATTTTATAAAAAACCCTATTTTCTTTCGTTCTCGATTATTTTAATTAAGAATTTCTTGAAAATTCCCGTTCTTCTTGTTAGAGCTTTTCTTGTTGAGCTCATTAATCTACCTCTTAATTGAACCCTAAAACCCAATTTGATTGTTCTTGACCCAAAATCGCTATTATTGAACCCTAATTGTACCCTATAAATACAACTCTAATGCAAACCCTAATTTTTGCACACAAATTGAAACCATAGCCGTCTAATATCTCTCCTATTCTCTCTCCTACCATTCTCTCTCTCTCCCCCGTTTTTTTTTCCCACCAGAACCCCCCAAAACCACTCCGGCATCTTCCCCGGCCATCTTTGGCCACCCCCTTGCGCCGCCAACCCCCTCGATGCCGCCAACAACCCAGGCACCACCCTGACCTCCCCTTTCTTGTTCTCTCCATTAAACAGAGCACCGAAACCCTACTTCCTCCCCTCTATGTTTCGATCGGCGATGCCACCAGTGCCGCCACCGTTGCGCTCGTCGATGTCGACCTCGCCTCTGTTCGGTGGCACCGCCCCCTTGCGCTGGCCATTACTGAAGGTTACTGCTATCTCTTTGCTAGTGTTGATGCAGTCTCTGTGTGTTGGTTTCTTTGAGTGCACGTATATTGCACGTATTATTGGTGGGTCGATTTAGTTCGTGAGTTCATTTCTTCGGGATTCTTATCCCATTATTCTTGGTATTCGTTTTCATCGATTAACAGGCAAGTCACCGTCCTCTTGAATTGCTAATTGTATCAAATTCAAGTGTTATTGAAATTCTTGCAAGTGGATCTCTTTGTTATCGTATTATCCATTGTTCATCTCTTCGTTGGGTCTATTGAGGGTTTACACGAGCTAACCCCAATATTCTTGACATCGTGCTACTTTTGACTCTAAAGTTTAGATCTTTCATGAGTGCATATAGAATTGATACTAGGGTTGCTCATATAATTGACACACAAATAAACTATTGTAGAGACAATTGCTAGGTTGTATGTTGGTTGATTGATTGAAGATAAATTAATGTATGAGCATGTTCTAATTTTATTTGTCATGTTTGGCCACCCAGCATGCTGATTATACAATTTATTGATTAAAGAATCGATACCCATCATGTTTATTTAATTTATTTTCAAGAAAAATACCCTAAAAACTGTATATGCTTGCTGACCTGAACATTGACCGTTTTTTTCGAACCAGTAAATGACCTTAAAATGAAATACTTTCTAAATATGAATTGTTGCCATATATTTCAAGTTTCCAAAACACCCTTGAATTTTGAATTCTGAATTTTGTAGAAAAAGTTATGCCCGTTTTACTACGGGTGTGTTTTTACTTTTAGATTTTCAGATTCTCGTACGTTTCATGTTTAAACAGTAAAAAGGTTGATCAAATGAAAAAATTTTGCTATGACAATTACCAGATTGTTGCTTAACATGTTTAGGAGTCTAGATTATTTTTTTACTCAATTTAATATTGAGTTTTTGCTGATTCAAAAATTAAAACAACAAGATGTCGAATTTCTGCCTGAACATGAAACCTGTAAAGAACCATGTGTTTGACCTAGCTACTGTAGTTAGAATTTTAACTTTAAATATGAGTTGGAACTATGTGGAAGTCTAGTTTCCAGATTGTCTTACGAATTCAACTATGGATTTCTGAGTCGGCGGGAAACTGTATTTTTGTACAGGTTGCGCTTGCTGTCCAGAATTTTGGATACCACTTTTTAATGAATTAATTATTCCTATATCGTAATATTGCATGAATTGATGTATGTATGTTACATTGCATGTTCCTAATGAGTTATTGTCATCGTTCTAATTGTCTTATTCCATGTTATCATCCTATTGTTCCCCTATTGATACTATTGTTCATCTTATATCTTATAATTGCATATTGTATTGTTGCATTGATAAATAATTAACAAGCCAGAGTTTAAGGGATTGGCTAGAGTAGTTGATGATATGGGGACTGTACTCGGATGATGGCCAGTGATTATTACCGTTATCGGCATCATGTAAGAAATTATACATGTTCAGTGTTTTTACCGTTATCGGCATCGTGTAAGAAACTACACATGTTCAGTGTTATTACCGTTATCGTCATCAAACCCAGCACATGAATTATAAAATCTACCACTGTAGTCTAAACAAAATTGATTGTGTGCATCGAACCTGTGGTACGAAACAATGGGACACAGTAGTATGTGCATTAGTTAAGAGTTAAAATGATTAATAAACATAAGGATTACACATCGACATTGCATATTGTTCATCATTGTTCCTATTTGTATCCAACATTGTTTAAGTGTTACTGATATTAACTGTTGATTACCGTTACCGAATACTGAATCATTGTTACACTGTTGCATTGATTACTATGTTATTGATTATTACTATCGTGCCACATTATTGATTCCTATTGATCCATTGATTTATTGTTATACCGTTATTCCATTGTTCCCTACTTTCTTTACTTGCTGTCCATGACGTGCTCTAAGGATATTTTTTCTCCTCTTTTTAGATGAAGTGTATACAGGTAATGAAAGAGAATTGCCTGCTGGAATTGGAGAACAGACATTCTGAAGACTACTGCTTTTAAATTGCTTATTGCTTTAATAAACTTAATGTATTGAGACTTGTTATTATTTTTGGATTGGATTATTATTGTTTTGGACTTATGTCCCGAATTTTATTATTGTTTCGAGACGTTGGATTATTATTATTGTAGTTGGATATTTATATTGCCTTATTCCAAGTATTTTGGTTCATGAGATTATTATTATTGCCTGCGCAATTGTTCTGTATTGATTATATTATTGAGTTGATCGGATAAACAGCTTATGGGTGACGTTAGTCATTCGCTGGGCCAATGTCATGTACTCGTATTCCGTATTTTTGGGAAGCGGGGCGTGACAAGGTTTTTAGTGGTATCAGAAGCATGTTTGGATAATATATCAATCAAACGTGACTAACGAAAGGAAGTTGGCTTTGATTGATATATTAACCAGATTCGGGCCTAATCAAGTTAAGTCAATAGTATGAGCAATACAGTGATCGCATGAACAATTGATATCCAACTTATGATCTGGACGCTAACTATTTGACTCGAATTGCAGACCATGGCTAGGAAAGGTGCTTCTTCTTCCCGTGCTGATGATGATCAGCCTGATGCATCCACTGTTGCGCAATTGATGCAAATGCAACATGAGCACAATGAGCTGGTGATGCGGATGTAGCGGGAACATAATGAGCAGTTGAGAATGGCTAATGAAACTGCCAATAGGGAACCCGTTGTGCCTTCCCCCATCGTGCTGCCACCGAGGCCTGGTAATGTAACAGATTTCATGAGGCTTCACCCGAATAAGTTCTCAGGTACTGAAGGTCCACTTGTAGCCGAGCAATGGCTTATCAGGACTGAGCAGTTGTTGATCACAGCACGTATTGCAGATGTGGAACGTGTGGATGTTGTGAGCACCCAGCTTGTTGACCTTACCCACATTTGGTGGCAGACTGAGGCTGAACGTTTGGGCCGACCCATTCCTTGGGCTGCTTTTTCTTAGTGCTTCCTCACAAAGTTCTTCCTGAATGTCACCAAGAATGAGATGGAACGACAGTTTGTTTCTTTAACTCAGGTTCGTCAGATAGTGTTTTATTATGTTTTTGTTTTCGTTGTTATTTCATAAAGTATCGATATTAAACTAAACACTGTCTTGAATCAGGGAAATCGTACCGTGGATGTGTACGCTGCAGAATTCGCTCGACTGAGTCATTTTGCTACTGTTATGGTGGCAAATGATGAAGATAGAGGCCGTCGTTTCCTATCGAGCTTGGACATTGAGATACAGGACCGTATTGCTGCCTTGCGACTTCGCTCTTATGATGATATCCTGAATGCTGCAAAAATTCATGAACAAACCAGTTCAAGGAAGTGTGTCATTCAGCATTCTGTTGCTGCTAGGCCTGTTGTTGGGCCTATTAGGAGGCCAGCTCTGCCCCTTCCTGCTAGGGCTTCGCCTTACCCACCTGCTGTCCAGAGGCCGAACCTTCACTGTCATAGGACTGGGCATCTCCGTCAAGATTGCAGGGTAGCCAACTGCTAGTGCCTTGCTTGTGGAAGTGTGGACCACATGATTCGTGATTATCCTAGGGCCAGACCCCAGGAACCAGTTGGAGGTTCCACTCCATAGGGAGCGCTTGTTCGTGGTCAGGGTGGACCTCTTCCCCCGCAGAGGCAGATCTTTGAGCAGAGGAAAGCCACTCCTCGGGGTAATCTTTCTGCAGGTCATGGTCAGGCTTACAACTTGACTACGCAGGACGCTAAGACTGCTTGGGGATTGTTGCAGGTATATCTTTTGTTGTTTTCATTCTGTATTTCATTTTTTTTCCCTTGCTACTTTATTCTTCTATCATGTTGTTGTTATTCATGTTACCTTCCATTCATGCATGTTTCTTGCATTTTGTTTCCACCTTTTATGTTCTCACTTTGACTTCTTGCTAGGCATCATCCTTGTTCATTCATTTTCTGCCCATGCTCTCTTTGATTCTGGTGTAACTCATTGATTTGTATATATATATATATATATATATATATATATATATATATATATATATATATATATATATATATATATATATATATATATATATATATATATATATATATATATAAGGTGGTAGTTGGTTGTGGAAATAATCTTTGATGACATAAAGGTAAATATCTTTGATTAATGAAAATGAAAATGGTATGAATGGAGTGGGGGTCCCACAGGAATAAATAGACAGCAAAGAAGTTGCTACCTTGTTTGGAGAATGCCACGGTGACGTGGCATGGCTTGGGGGGGGGCACTGGCCATAGGGTCTGCTGGCTTCATTTCATGAAGGAGAAAAGGTAAAGTGTTAATATATATAGTCCCATATCGGGAGTGTGGATGAATATAATAATATATAAATAATATAGCCTATGATCAAGAGTCACCTAACCGGTTAACCAACTTTTGAGAAGCAGCCTGTGGTGGGCAGTTGTACTACATAGTATCTAATTTGTCTTATAAATTGTATAAATTGTCTGAGCTAGGGGCACGAACGTTACAAATGGTATCAGAGCCGACTTTCGACACTGAGTATGGAGCATGTAGTCGGGCGATGTACTTCGGGTCTATAGACCCAGTCGAGTGGTGTACTCCGAGACTATGGTGAGCCCTCAATTAAATTCGGGACTGTTATTGATCAGGCGGTGTACTCCGGGATCATGAATAATTGGGCGGATAGAAGAGCAGATGCTCCACAACTGCTAGAAAGTAGATCCTGCACTAGGTTGTGCATGCCCGTGCTTAGGGAGGATGCTAATTTCTGAAAGGGGGGGGGGGGGGTGTCTGTAACACCCCGTGTTAAAAATCTAATATATATATATATATATATGGGTTTTGCTCCATTGAAAACGGGTTCGTTTTCAATGGGTTGGAAAACACCCATCCTGGCCGTTGATCAAGATCTGATCTTGATCAGCGGATCAGATCTTGATCCGCTAAGGTCTCCTACTAAGGCTCTCAAAAGCGGAGGGGTATTTTCGTCACTTCACGCCAAAAAAACGTTTCAGACTTAGTGTTTTTTTGGCGTGAACTTTTTTTTGTCGAAAAAAACACCTAGGCCGTTGTTGGGAGCAACGGCCTAGGTTGTTTTCTTTAACAAAAAAACATACCTTGGCCGTTGTTCCCAACAACGGCCTAGGTATGTACAAGTGTTTTTCGAAACACTTGTACACACCCAGGGCTTCATCTTCCTCACTTCGTCACAAACGCTCTCTCTCTTTCTCTCGTGCTCTCGAAACCCATCCCCAAACCCTACTTCACTCTCCCAACTCCTTGCCATCGATTTCTTAGCCGTCTCGATCTCCGCCCAACTGAGCAAAGCTCCCTATCTCTCTCTCTTCCTCTCCCGAATACAGCAAGATTCCAATTACAAAAAAACCCTAACCCTTACGAAATCTACCCAACCCTAAAACTCTAATCCCGAATAAATTAGCCAAACCCTACTCCCCTTCCTTTCTCTACAGCAGTGCGCAGCGGCCTCCCGAACACCCTCATTGTTAAAGGTACTAATTTGTCCTACTTGAGTAAATTGATTGGAAATTTGTCCTAACTAGGCTAATTGATTGGAAATTTTTCTTCAATGTTTGAGTGTACAATTGCTATATTATGCGTAGGTATTTATAGAGTAGGTAATTCTAGTTTAATTGGGGAAGTAGACGTAGTACTAGTTGTTGTTAGTTTTTATTCGATGTTAGTAATAGCACACAAAGCGAACAAAAATTTGTGGAACTTTGCGATTACGTCGACCTCGCCATACAGAAGCCAACGCAATTCGTAGAAGTTTGTTTGGATTCACGGTTTTAAGTGTACGGCCGTGTATCGCTTTCAATTCATTCCCGTGAGTGAAAGCGATACATCGGCGTATTTTGCAAACCGTTAGCCGAAACTCACCTCTACAAATTTTGTTGGCTCATGTGTTTTGGCGCCGTCCCACTCCCAAAGTATAGGGATTTATTGATCTCGTTTGTGCGGATTTGTATCGTATATCAAACAACAACCTCAGTTCAAGAGTGAGGGGAATGCGAGCGAGATACGGCCTTATCTTGCAAACCGTGGATCGGAACTTACTTGTAGAAGTTCCGTTACCTTGGGTGCGGCTGGCCGAACCCAATTGATAGATATTTGTATTTATATGACGTCGTTTTCGACGTTTTGTCACTTATTATATATATCGCAATCGTTTGTTAACAAGCTATATTATATATAATGTGTATATTAATTGACCAATAATATATTTTGACCCCAGATGAACAACGATACAGAGAGTTCTGCTGCCGGCGATAATTTTGTGCGGGCAGAACCAATCACTGATTCCATGCCGATAGTCGAAGACCATCTGAAACCAAAGTTAGGTATGACATTCCCCACTTTAGTTGAGGCCGAGAAATTTTATTCTGCATATGCTCGTTGTGGGGGTTTTGCAATGCGTAAGGGTGGGAATAAATTAAAGGGGGGAATGGAAGTAGATAAGTCATATCTCTGTAATAAAGCTGGGTCGTCGCCGGGTCAACATAGTGATGGTAGACGTGGAATAACCAGTAGAACGGGTTGCAAGGCTTGCGTTCGTGTAAAATTGAACGAAACAAATAATACGTGGGTGGTGTATTCATTTCACGAAGAACACAATCACGAATTCACCTCACCCGGTAGAAGGCACCTTTTGCCCCAGAACAGGTCCGTGTCAAATACGGACAAAAGGATTATAGACCAAATGAACCAAGCTAATATCCAAACATGTCGACAAATGCTCTTCTTCGAAAGTGCTAGCGGTGGTCATGATCAAGTAGGATTCACAGAAAAAGATGTTAGAAATTTAGTTAGAAACTCGCAAGAAGCATTGAAAGGACACGATTCTACAATGCTAATTGATTTTTTCGAATCTAAGAAACAGACGGATCCTTCATTTTTTTATGACATTCAAGTCGATCCCGAAGGGCGGTTGTCACATTGTATGTGGGTAGATGGTATTTGTAGGATGAATTACGAAGAATTTGGCGATGTAGTTTGCTTTGATGCCACGTACAATACGAACCGTTACGGAATGTTATTTGTTCCGTTTGTTGGAGTGAATCATCATTGGCAATTGACTTATTTAGGAGGTGGGTTCATTCCAAATGAGACGGCCTCTTCGTTTGAATGGTTTTTTGAAAAGTGGTTAGGGGTTATGAATCGTGCTCCATCCGATATTGTCACCGATCAAGATCGTGGGATCGCCGCCGCAGTTAAGAAAGTTTTCCCCCAGACTCAGCATCGTTTTTGTATTTGGCACATTCTGGATAAGTTACCCTAGGAGGTTCGTCTTGGTTTCGATGTCGACAAGTTTAGGGAGTCCTTGAAGAATGTAATCTACAATTCGGAATATATACATGAATTTGTAGAAAAGTGGAATATTTTGATTTCGCAATACGGATTAGAGAGTAACAAATGGTTGAACGATATATTCGATATCCGTGAAAGTTGGGCACCCATCTACGCTAAAGAATTATTTTGGGCCGGCATGTTGAGTAGCCAACGGGTTGAGTCGGCACATTCTGCTCTGAAGCATCATACAGAAAAAAAGTATTCCCTGCACGAATTTGCCGTCATCTTCGATCGTTTTTTGGGAAGGAAAAGACACGATGAATTGAAAGAAAATCATCGTAACCGTGAGAAGAGACCGAAGTTCAAGAGCGAATGAGCTTTGGAGGCACAAATGGCAAAAACATATACTTTGAAAATATTTTACAAATTCCAAGATGAAGTCACAAAAAGCTTCATGTACAATGTGACATTTGTTGCCGATCTTGAGACACCGGATAGTTCAACCTTCCATGTGATACTATGTGGAGAATCAGAACCGGCTCGCCTTCTTCAATTATCCAAAATCAATGGAATTATTACATGTGCATGTCACTTGTTCGAATTTGTTGCCATTCCTTGCAGGCATATTTTAGCTGTACTTCGTTTCTCCCATCACACATCCCTCCCAGATGTATATATTAAAAGAAGATGGACAAGAGATGTGATGAGAAGAAGTTACACATCAGCTCCAACCGAACCCAACACCGAGAATTTTGCTTCTCGATTTTGTGAGTTGAGCTACCATGCAAAACAGATTGTTGATCTCGGTTGTTCCTCCAATGAGAGTTACAAATACACGTTGGAGAATTTGCAGAAGATCATTGACGGGGTTTCTCGGCTACAACCAGGATCAGGTGAACAACCGGAACAGGCCTCACAACCACATGAAAGTGTCGAAGCTGGAGGTAGTTCACAACCGCATCCAAGTGCACAACCTCATGATCAAGGGAGTGGACACATACCTACATGCATTAGTGACCCGCAGCAGTGCACGACAAAGGGAAGGCCTCGCGCCAAAAGATTGAGGCCGATTAGAGAGCAACTCCGCATAAAAAAACCGAGAAGGTGCCGAAGATGCGGCATTGTCCAAATGAATCATGATTCAAGAAATTGTCCAACTTTATTTGAGGGGTATGACTCGTAACTTATATGCTTGTCACTCGTTTAAATTTATTATACTTTATTTGTGGCAATTGAGTTTCTTACTAACTAAACTTAATCTTTCAATGAAGGCAAGAAGTAATTCCTTCCGAAGAAGACAGTTCCGAGTCGAGATATGACGATGCACTATGAATTGTAATTTTTAAAGTGAAATTGTTGGATATATATTCAAAACTCTTCATGTCACTTGTTTATCTATCTTCGATTGGTAACTGTAAATGTAATTCTCGAGACATAAGTATAGTTTGTTTGTGTCGTTTGTTAATGTTGTTGTGATACGCAAATGTTGGTTTGTTACTCAAATGTATCAGCTGTAGCTGTATCTGTATTTGTAAATATTTTTTTTTTTTTAAACCATGGCCGTTGTTGGAGACAACGGCCTACCTTATTTCATGAATTTGGTTTTTCATTCAATATAACAAGTTTAAAATGAGTTGATAACCTTAGGCCGTTGTTTATAGCAACGGCCTAGGTTATAGTCAAAAATTTGGGATTTTGGAGGTGCTCTCTGACTTGGAGAGCACAAAAGGCTTAACAAGTCAGAGAGCAATCTAATTTTTGATAAATAACTAAAGCCGTTGTCTCAGACAACGGCCTAGGTTATAGCCAAAAAATTGGGATTTTGGAGATGCTCTCTGACTTGGAGAGCACAAAAGGACTCAACTAGTTAGAGAGCAATCTAATTTTTGATAATTAGCTAAAGCCGTTGTCTCAAACAACGGCCTAGGTTATAGCCAAAAAATTGGGATTTTGGAGGTGCTCTCTGACTTGGAGAGCACAAAAGGATCAACAAGTCAGAGAGCAATCTAATTTTTGATAATTAGCTAAAGCCGTTGTCTCAGACAACGGCCTAGGTTATAGCCAAAAATTTGGGATTTTGGAGGTGCTCTCTGACTTGGAGAGCACAAAAGGATCAACAAGTCAGAGAGCAATCTAATTTTTGATAATTAGCTAAAGCCGTTGTCTCAGACAACGGCCTAGGTTATAGCCAAAAAATTGGAATTTTGGAGGTGCTCTCTGACTTGGAGAGCACAAAAGGCTTAACAAGTCAGAGAGCAATCTAATTTTGATAAATAGCTAAAGCCGTTGTCTCAGACAACGGCCTAGGTTATAGCCAAAAATTTGGGATTTTGGAGGTGCTCTTTACTCTTTACGTACAGTCTCTGTGGAAATTTATACAAAAGATAGTTGATCTACCCATGTATATCTTTCCGCTATATTTTTTTTAAGTGCCGATTACTACCACCTTTCAAACCAATATATAATCATGGTGGTTAAATATGTAAAAAAAAATTAATAAAACATAATTCATAATCTTCCATTTTTTTGTTTTTTCAATTTTCTCTTCGCTCTTTGCGTACAGTCTCCCTCGAACTATATACCAAAGACAGATGATATTCCCGTATCTATTGTTTATAATTTTTTTATTACGTTACAATTTTTTCCCTCTCTCTAACCAATATAAAATTATTAAGGTAATATGCTTGAAAATAATTCTGAATTATATAAAGGAATAAGTTTACATGTATAAGGTTAGGGTTACATGTGTGGATGTACATATTGCTTTTTCAATATATAGGCTACACATGGGTGCTTGGTGCTTGTTGGAGACTACATGTTGTTTAGCTTGGTGGAAATTTGGGTTAATTAGAGTAGGGCAGAATCATGTGTGCATTGGTGGAGAGAAGTGGAGAGAATTCACAGGTTCTAATTAATAAACTAGAAGTAGGATACATGTTAGTGTTCCATTACAAAGGGAATATGTTCATCTTTTTCCTGTTATTTTCATTACGTTTGTGATCTTTTTAAGTATGATATTTATAGATTTGATTATGCTATTATAATACCCACATATCCAAAAATATAGGCCGGGTTGATTTACAAGTATAAGGTCAAGGTTAAGGTTAGGGTTGTGCTAACCCCACGATAACCCTAACCCTAACCCTTAACCCTACTCTGCTAACCGATTCAATAACCCTAACCCTACATTAACCCTAGCCCTAACCTACATATCATGTTTTATTGATTTTTTGTGGTTATATACAGAACACGTACAAACTTTTTTTCACAAACTTATTACCTGTATGATCCCAACAACCATTAATTAATGAGCAGCCAAAACCAGATATTACCGCTAATATCTTTCTTGAAATAAACTAGACCCTACAATAACCCTAACCAAACCCTTGCTCCCCCCTATCCCTAATCCTACCCTTAACCCCCGTTAACACAAATTACAAACGTGATTACCCTAACCCTAACCCTAACCCGAGCCAGGTCGGGAACACCCCAATTGAAGCCTTTTTGACCTAGGCCGTTGTTGCAGGCAACGGCATAGGTTGAATACCTTAGGCCGTTGTCTATAACAACGGCTTTGGTTTTAGTTTCATACTTTTAAAAAGCAAAAAGTCATAAAGGACCCCTTTATAAATTTGCCTTAAGCCGTTGTCTCCAATCACGGCCTACGTATGATTTTTTGTGGGATTTTTACAATATTCTCTTGACTCTTTGCGTTCAGTCTCTGTGAAAATTTATACAAAAGATAGATAATCCACACTTGTATATCGCCAAAATATCTTTGTTTATTTTTTCATTACTTCCACCTTTTAAAGTGACTCGAAGAACTGCACACAATTACTTCACGACGAGATTCCACATCCCAAATTTCCACAGAAGCAACAGTTGGCAGTAGTGTTTTAGAGTAATCTTTGAACTTTTTTGGAATACTCTTCACATTGGTTTATACATGTGGTGAAATATACATGTGGTTTTCTGTTATGGTTTCCCATTACATGATGGTCCCTATTTACAGCATTTTTTTCCGCCGAAAATAATCATATCTTGTTCTTGATGGCCAAGTAGTTTGATCTGATTACTCTTCGCTCATAAGCGAATCGAATCTTTTTTTATTTTTGATTTATTCTTGTCCATCATAATTATTGGATATTTTTGAATATTCGGATATGGGTTTTGGGTATTTATAGGAGGGTTTTTTCGGAACAGTGCAATAGATGAGAAAACTACATGTGGGTTACAAATACATGTGATTTTTTCGTTTTTGGCCTAAAACGACATGTGAGAATGCACATATGTGTTTTTCCACATATTTAGGGTGCTTGTGGGGAGGTACATGTGGTCATGTAGTTTAGGTTTTTTCCATATTGAAGTGTCTGCCCTTCTGTCTTTATTAACTGAGGATCTGCACCACTCTGTACATAATATCTCTAATGTACATGTGAGGATCTGCTCTTTCATTGTACATGTGGTTTTTTCCAATTATGATTCACATGTGGGGAGCCACATGTTTTTTTCCCGTTACATGTGGGGTTTTACCTTAGACCGTTTTTTCCATAATAAACTTGTTTTATTACATGTGATCACACCTCTTCTTCCCAATCTTGTGGAATTCTTTCCAGTTGCATGTCTGGAGAATGTCTACAGGAACGTCTTCATTGTAAACAGTGTAAAAAATTAGTCAGATCCAGTTCTTGTTGGCCAAGTATTTTGATCTGATTACTCTCCGCTCAGAAGCGAATCGAATCTTTTTTTTTTTTGATATTATCTTCTCCATCATAAATACTGAATATTTTTCATACGTGGAGGTGGGTTTTTGGAATTTTAGGAGAGTATTTTCGGAAGAGTGCAATAAATGGGAAAACTACATGTGGTGGTGTACATGTGAATTAATGATAGAACTTAAATATCCATAAACCCTATACTGGAAACTTACTACCTATCTACTCCCAACTACGGAAAATCCTACCCTAACCACGACGAGATTCCACATTCCACATTTCCACAGAAGCAACAATTTACATGTAGTGTTTATTGGTAATATATTTTAATTTTTGAAGGGTATTATTATTCAAAAATTTAATAACATACAACCGAAAAAACGGAGAAGGGTATAATATATTCTTTAGTTAAGTCCCTAAAAATGGAATTGAAAAATCAAAATAAACAAGAAAAAAGTCATATGAACGTCTATTTTGTAGAGTTCAGAAGGCAGTGCACGTAAAGAGGGGAGAGACACATGTCATTAATGATAGAACTTAAATATCCATCAACTCTCTACTTGAAACTTATTACCTATCTACTTCCAACTAAAAATAATCCTACCCTAACCCCTACAATGAATCCAAACCAAACCACTAACCTTACAGTAACCCTAACCCTACCCTTAACCCACTTTAAAACTAACCCTAGCCCTAACCCTAGCCCTAACGAATCAAATAGTTATTTTTTAAAAATATTTTCTGAGTTGTTATGTACATATTAAAACGACGTGATTTTGTATAACCGCACATTTTTGGCCCTATAAACTATATTGAGGGGTAATCTTTGACCAGTTGCTATTTTTAAATACCAACAATTTCGACAGCATTACACAATTTTCCAACTTTTTCACCTACAACTGAGGCCGTTGTCCCCAACAACGGCCTTGGGTATTTATAAAGTGGAGATGCTCTCTGACTTGTTGGCTATTTTTAAAGCCAACAAGACAGAGAGCAAGACAACTTTTCTTATTTTTTCACATACAACTTAGGCCGTTGTCCACAACAACGGCCTTGGGTATTTATAAAGTGGCGATGCTCTCTGACTTGTTGGCTAATTTTAAAGCCAACAAGATAGAGAGCAAGAAAACTTTTCTTATTTTTTCACATACAACTTAGGCTGTTGTCCACAACAACGGTCTTGAGTATTTATAAAGTGGCGATGCTCTCTGACTTGTTGGCTATTTTTAAAGCCAACAAGACAGAGAGCAAGACAACTTTTCTTATTTTTTCACATACAACTTAGGCCGTTGCCCCCAACAACGGCCTTGGGTATTTACAAAGTGGAGCTGCTCTCTGACTTGTTGGCTAATTTTAAAGCCAACAAGACAGAGAGCAAGACAAGTTTTCTTATTTTTTCACATACAACTTAGGTCGTTGCCCCTAACAACGGCCTTGGGTGTATCTATAAAGTGGAGCTGCTCTCTGACTTGTTGGCTATTTTTAAAGCCAACAAGACAGAGAGCAAGACAATGTTCCTAATTTTTTCACCAACAACTTAGGCTGTTGTCTCCAACAACGGCCTAGGGTGTATCTATAAAATGAGGGTGCTCTCTGACTTGTTGGCTATTTTTAAAGCCAACAAGTCAGAGAGCACAACAAATTTTGTATATTTTCCTTCTACAACCTAGGCCGTTCTCTTCAACAACGACCTAGGGTATATGTTTAAACTGGGTATATCCAAAAACTGGAACAATCATAACCTTCTATAACGTAGGTCATTGTTTGGAGCCACGACTTAGGTTTAAAAAAAAAAAAAAACCCTACAGTTATACTGAGCAGCTGAAGCTGCTACACTTGTACACCACCAAATTCCAAACACTTTGCCCTCATCTACATTCTCCGACTAAATTCATATATACAACCACCAAAATTACCCACCATAATTGACTATCAGAAATTAATAACAACTACATCAACTACACTTACACTTAAGAACCACATTATCCAATAATTAGTTACAAAAGGTTAAAACCCACAAAATCAAAAAAAAATTACAACTTCCCAAATGCATTGGCTAAGCACCGGGCGTGTAATGCTGTGGTGCTCGCCTCTTCCGGTAAGGGTTTCGGCGCCGCATCATGGTTGGCGAGTCGGGGATTTCATCTTCGCCACCCTCCTCTTGTTGTACGTCACCGACAACCCTCTCCCCGCTCTCTTCATCCTCCAGTTCTTCGTGAGATTCTTCGTGAGATGGATGTGAAGTTGAACCTTGTCGTTCTCTTATCTCACGATCCCGTTGCCCCAGCAATGAACTTGGCCTACCCCTCACACTTTTGCGTCGGCCCCCCCCTCGGTCCGTATAATGCTCGATCCAAACGATCGACACATCCCAAAGCATCCATATTGCTACGGCATCCAAGGAGCATCCTCCGAGAAAAAGTCTTCATAGGCGCACCCACATTACTTTTTAGTACATCCGCGCATTCTTTTGCCATGTCCATCGTGTTATCAATCTAAATTAGAAAAAACCAACAAATTAAATAATTGAAAGAATTCATTCACTTCACGTACGAAGAATTTTAAAATAAATATGAAGATTGAAGTTACCACTGTACGTATAGCTGTGGCCTTCGGTTGGAACATGGGTTGTGAACTGAAATATGCGGGTATTGGTTCAAGCTCCCTCTCCTCAATTTCTCGCTGGATACTAGCAGGTAGTTTCGTTTCAGGAGAGATGTACAATCGTGTATACTGTCAGAATCAAGTCATGTACTTTCCTTGAGTCTTCCATCGTACTCCGGAACATTGACGAGTACAAGTGCAAACCGTTGCTCGTTCTATTCTGCAACGTGAACACGATGGTAATCTGCCCAATCATGAGTAGGCAAGCGGCCGGTACCCCTAACGGCGTGTAACTCATGATCGTATAGGTTTGCGCAGCTTGGGGGACTATCTTGTTCAAGATTGAACTGACGAAGGACTCTTTCCGGTCGTGGATGCTCGACTATACCAAAGTTGATGAGGGGAGCCGTCGTCAGCCACAACTGCGACCCGGTGGTGCATATTGGCGGTAGTCTTCCCACACGCTCGGGTGTATACGACGCCCAAACCACGAACTCTTCACGTAGTTGGTCGAGCTCGTCTCTGTAGTACGTTATTACACCCTTGGGGTTGTCTTTGTAACTCCTTGTACCAGCCCAATATACCCCCAATGGTGCTAACATAGCAGGATCTTCAGGTTGGGCCATCCAACCAGCCTTGGGTCTCTTAATGCGAGGACGACCCAAGTGCAGTCTCTCCCAGGACCAAATCTGTAACAAAACCATCGGTTCGGTCATTTCCGATGATTCAAGAGCTACATTACACAATGCCCTGTACAGCGTTGCCAACGCGCAGCTTCCCCAACTGTACCGGCCAGCTATGCCTAGGTCGGCGAGCAATCGTAGGTATATGAGGTGCACCGTATCGCCCGATGAGTTAGGCAATAGAACCCCTCCGATCACCGTTAGAATGTAGGCTCTGGTGTAGGACTGTACATACTCGTCGGGCGATTCGTTGGTCAGCGTCTCATCAAAATGTGCCTTCAACCAAGATAGCCGGATTGACTGTCCTTGGAAAATGTCACCATTGTCTCCATCCGCCTCATCAAACTCTGTACCGAGCAGTTCGTTACACATCTCTATTTTATCAAAATTAATATTGCCCGTCACGGCCAACCCATCTATTTGAAGACCGGATATCATTGCTATATCCTGTAGCGTCACCGTCATCTCACCGACCGGTAGATGGAACGTGTGCGACTCTGGCCTCCAGCGCTCCATGAGTGCCGAGAGAAGTGCTCGGTCGAGTTTAACATTCCCCATCATGCTCATTCCATAGAAACCGGCCGCTACAAGGTACTCGTGGGTGCGGGCATGTACCTTGATGGTCTTGTGGGTGCGGAAATTACACCTACGCGTCGTCCCACCCCACACTTCCGTGGATCTGTGGCGATCTTGCAAGGTCAGTTCGCCGGGATTTATTGGTCCTGGACCACGATGTCCTGCCATCGAAGAGGATGCACCAACCTGCACGAACCAAAAAATATTATTATTATTAGTCACAAATCAATATCACTAAATACAAAATTATGGACATTACAAATTATTAGTTCTCACATTCTCTGTGGAATGTTCCCCCTGTGCTTCGTGAGATGTCCTTCCCCTTCCGGTTCCCCTCATTCTAAGTATTTCTCTGTAACAAAGTTTGCATATATGACACTAATTAATCGGCGAAAATTAGTAAACACAAACCAACGAGATGAAAAAATTTCAAGAGTTCGCTTATACGCGTCAAAACAACACAAACGAGATGCAAAAATTCCTAAATTTCGCCGTCAACTAGGGCACACCAAACACAAGCCAACGCAACTTGTAGAGGTCAGTTCCGACCCACGGTTTGAAATATACGCCCGTGTATCACCTTCACTCTTTAAAATAGAGCGGGAAGCGATACATTGACGTATCTCGCAAACCGTGGGTCGGAACTCGCAAATACAAGTTCCGTTGCGTTGTGAATGGTTAGCCCAACCTACGTGCACCATTTCGTAATTTTTCAACTTCGTTTAAGCATTTTTTTATTGAGACCGAACTAAAAAAATTTCGAGGTAGTTTGAAGTTTTTTCATATATGCGTGAAAACAACATAAACGAGATGTAAAAATTTCAAATTTTGGCCGTTGGGCCTGGCTCCCCACCCACAAGCTAACGCAACTTGTACATGGGAGTTCCGACCAACGGTTTGAAAGATACGACCATGTATCGTTTACACTATTGAAAACTGAACGGAAAGCGATACATAGACGTATCTCGCAAACCACGAGTCAGAACTCGCATGTACAGGTTTGTATGACTTGTGAGTGGCCAGACCAACCTACTCGCAAAGTTTCGCTTTATTTGGACTACGTTTAAGCTATTTTCAACTCATAACGTATTCCACAAGTTCCGAGGTCGATTAAAGGTTTTTTTATATACGCGTTAAAACAACAAAAATGATAAACTTATTTCCTAAATTTGGGCGTCAACTCTGGCACACCAAACACGAGCCGCCGGAACTTGCAGAGGTGACTTTTGACTCTCGGTTTGAAAGATATGGCCGTGTATCACTTTATATCCGTTGTATGGAATTGAAATGATAAACGGACGTATCTCACAAATCGTAAGACGGAAATCGCCTATACAAGTTCCGTTACCTTCTACGCGGCGAGTCCGACCTACTCATACAAATTTAATTTTTTCATCTCGTTTTTTTTCATCTCCTATATTCCACCACTACAACTACCACTACTTCGTAGAAAATGTACACAACATACATGATCAGAGCTAATTATATACTCTCTAAATTATAGACTACACTACTACGCATATTACCAAAGAAGACAAATCCAAAATTGGAAAAAAATTCAATAGATTCAAAGAGTTCATTATAGTAGATTGGAATTAAGAAAATACCTGGTCCAAAGAGAGAGTGATAGAGAGTTGGCGAAGATGTGAGAAGCCGCTGCACGATGTTGTAGACAAAGGAAGACAATTGGTGCTAGGGTTTAGATGATTTGGGAATTTGGATGTGAAGTTAGGGTTTGCTGTATTCGGGAGAGGAAGAGAGAGATAGGGAGCTTTGCTGAGTTGGGCGAAGATCGAGAAGGCTAAGAAATCGATGGCAAGGAGTTGGGAGAGTGAAGTAGGGTTTGGGGATGGGTTTCGAGAGCACGAGCGAAAGAGAGAGAGCGTTTGTGACGAAGTGAGGGAGATGAAGCCCTGGGTGTGTACAAGTGTTTGGAAAATACTGAGTTCATACCTAGGTCGTTGTTGGGAGCAACGGCCAAAGTATGTTTTTTTGTTAAAAAAAACAACCTAGGCCGTTGCTCCTAACAACGGCCTAGGTGTTTTTTTCGACAAAAAAAAACTTCACGCCAAAAAAATGCTAAGTCTGAAACGTTTTTTGGCGTGAAGTGACGAAAATACCCCTCTGCTTTTGAGAGCCTTAGTGGGATGCTTAACGGGTTCAGATCTCAACCGCTGATCATGATCAAGATCAGATCGACGGCCTATATGGGTGTTTTCCAACCCATTGAAAACGAACCCGTTTTCAATGGAGCAAAACCACATATATATATATATATATATATATATATATATATATATATATATATATATATATATATATATAAGATGACATAAAGGTAAATATCTTTGATTAATGAAAATGAAAATGGTATGAATGGAGTGGGGGTCCCACGGGAGTAAATAGACAGCAAAGAAGTTGTTGCCTTGTTTGGAGAATGCCACGGTGTTGTGGCATGGCTTGGGGGGGGGGGGGGGGCGCCACTGGCCATAGGGTCTGCTGGCTTCATTTCATGAAGGAGAAAAGGTAAAGTGTTAATATATATAGTCCCATATCGGGAGTGTAGATGAATATAATAATATATAAATAATATAGCGTATGATCAAGAGTCACCTAATCGGTTAACCAACTTTTGAGAAGCACCCTATGGTGGGCAGTTGTAATACATAGTATCTAATTTGTCTTATAAATTGTATAAATTATCTGAGGTAGGGGCAGAGGCGTTACAGCATCTTTTGGCTAGCAGCGCTATGCTAGTGGCTTAGAACATTTATACAGGTGGTGGTGTTGTCGTGTGTTCTCGGATTTGTGAGCGGAGTCCCTTGGTTATTGGTGGTGTCGATTTTTTTGTCGATCTGATTGTCATTGGCAATTCTGGTTTTGATGTTATTCTGGGGATGGACTGGCTTAGTGCCACTCCTGCTGTGATTGACTACTGTAAGAAGAATGTGGTGTTTCGAATGCCAGAATGTCAGGAATTTGAATTCTGTGCTGGTGAGCCACCGCTTGCTTGTGTTGAGAAGTTGGCTAATCAGAAAGCTGGAGTTATGGGAAAAGTGCGTGCTGATGATGTTGTTACACCTTCAGTTGTGCGGGATTTTCTGGATGTTTTTCCTGAGGAATTGCCGGGATTACTGCCAGATCATGAAGTGGTGTTCAATATTGATATTCAGCCGGGTACAGCTCCAATCTCTAAAAGTCCGTATAGAATGGCTCCTGTTGAACTAGCTGAGTTGAAAGAGCAGATTCAGGAGTTGTTGGATAGAAGGTTTATCAGGCCAAGTGTTTTGCCTTGGGGAGCTCCAGTTCTGTTCGTCAACAAGAAGGATGGTAGTCAGAGGTTGTGCATTGACTACCGCGAGCTCAATAATGTCACAGTGAAGAATAGGTATCCATTGCCAAGGATTGATGACCTATTTGGTCAACTGGGAGGTGCTTCAATATTTTTGAAGCTGGATCTTCGTTCTGGTTATCATCAGGTTAAGGTGAAATCCGAGGATGTACAAAAGACTACTTTTCGAACGAGATGTGGGCACTATGAATTTTTGGTGATGCCTTTTGGAGTTACTAATGCTCCAGCTGTATTTATGAGCTTGATGAATCGGGTTTTCTCTCCCTTCTTGGACAAGTTTGACGTGGTGTTCATTGATGATATTCTTGTCTATTCTCATAATCGGGATGAGCATGCTGAGCACTTGAAGGTTGTTCTGCAGACTTTGAGGGATCATCAGTTGTATGAGAAGCTTAGCAAGTGTGAGTTTTTGTTGGATCGTATGGCATTCTTGGGGCATATTATTTCTAGTGATGGTGTTTCTTTCGATCTGTCCAAGTTTTCCACAATTCAGGATTGGCCGACGCCAAAGTCTGTATCGGAGGTTCAGAGTTTTCTTAGTCTAGCGGGTTACTACAGGAAGTTTGTTCGGGATTTCTCGAAGATTGCAGGGCCGTTGACCAAGTTAACTGGGAATGATCAAAAGTTTGTGTGGGATGAGTCTTGTGGAGAAGCCTTTGTTGAATTGAAGAATCGGTTGACATCAGTACCTGTGTTGACTATTCCGGATGGATCAGGAGGTTTTATAATTGACTGTGATACTTCATGTGGAGGTTTGGGTGCTGTTTTGATGCAACAAGGCAAGGTTGTTGCTTATGCATCTAGGCAGTTGAGGCCGCATGAGAAGAATTATCCTACACATGATATGGTGATTCATGAGGATGGATCTCTTCGCTTTGGGACTCGTCTTTGTGTTCTGAAGGGGGAAGTCAGGCAGAAGTTACTTAAAGAAGCTCATTGCTCGTCATACTCTATTCATCCCAGTGGTTAGAAGATGTATCGGGATATGAAGTTGCATTTCTGGTGGCATGGTATGAAGAGAGCTTTTGCAAGATTTGTTTCTCGGTGTCTGATCTGTCAGCAAGTGAAAGCAGAACATCAGAGGATTGCTGAATTTCTTCAACCGCTTCCTATTCCAGAGTGGAAGTGGAAGAATATCACTATGGATTTCGTGACTGCTTTGCCTAGAAGTCCCAAGGATCACAATGCCATTTGGGTTATTGTGGACCGCTTGACGAAGAGTGCTCATTTCATTCCTTTCATAGTTGGGCAGTCTACAGGGAGCCTGGCAGAAAGGTATATGCAGGAGATTGTGAGATTGCATGGTGTTCCTGTCAGTATTATATCAGTCAGAGATACTAGATTCAGATCTTAATTCTGGGAGAGTCTTCAGACCAGTCTTGGGAGTAAGCTGAAGTTCAGTACTGCTTTCTATCCACAGACAGATGGTCAATCAGAGAGGACTATTTAGACTTTGGAGGATATGTTGAGGTCCTGTGTGCTTCAGTTTTGGAGGTCCTTGGGAAGATCATCTACACTTGGTGGAGTTTTCATACAATAATAGCATCAAGCTAGTCTCCAGGCAGCTCTGTATGAAGTCTTGTATGGTCGGAAGTGTAGATCACCAATGTGCTGGGATGACATTGGTGAGAGGAATCTTTTGGGGCTAGATTTGATCACAAATACTGTTGATGTAGTGTCCTAGATCAGGAAGCATTTGCAAGCCGCACAGGATAGGCAGAGAAAATGGGCAGACATGCACAGGAGACCGTTGGAGTTTAAGGTTGGTGATCATGTGTTCCTCAAGGTGTCTCCATGGAAAGGTGTGATTCATTTTGGTGGTGGGGGCAAGTTGAGCCCTAGATTCATTGGTCCGTTCGATGTGGTGGAGCGATCAGGCAAGGTGGCCAATAGACTCGCGTTGCCGCCAGCTTTTGCTGGGGTCCATGACGACTTCAATGTTGCTCAGCTCAGGAAGTATGTTCGGGATGATAGTCATGTTATTGATTATTCGGAGTTGTCGGTTTGACCAGATTTGTCTTGCGAGATTCATTCAATGTTGATTGTGGATCGACGGGAGAAAATTTTGAAGAATAAGGTTATCAAGTTAGTTCGTGTTGCTAGGAATCCTCACTCTCCTGGTGAGTCGACTTGGGAGCTTGAGAGTGTGATTCAGAAGAGATTTCCCCATCTTTTTGAGTAGTTCTTGTTCTTTCCTTTTCCTTGGGGTTACCCTAATACCACTTGCTTAAATTTTGAGGACAAAATTTTATTGTAAGGTGGGGAGGATTGTAACTACCATTTTAGTAATTTTCCATTTCCCCCCTTTTTGTAATATTTTAATTGCGATTTTATAAAAACCCTATTTTTCTTTCGTTCTCGATTATTTTAATTAAGAATTTCTTGAAAATACCCGATCTTCTTGTTGGAGCTTTTCTTGTTGAGTTTATTATCTTTTATTTGATTGTGGGTATTTTTATTTGAACCCTGTTGATTTTGATCTACCTCCTAATTGAACCCTAAAACCTAATTTGATTGTTCTTGACCCAAAACCACTATTATTGAACCCTAATTGTACCCTATAAATACAACTCTAATGCAAACCCTAATTTTGCACACAAATCGAAATTCTAGCCGTCTAATCTCTCTCCTATTCTCTCTTCTACCGTTCTCTCTTTCTCTCTCCCGTTTGTTTTCCCGCCAGAACCCCCCAAACCCACTCCGGCGTCTTCCCCGGCCAGCTCCAGCCACCACCCTTGCACCGTCAACCCTCGTCGATGTCGCCAGCAACCCAGGTACCTCCCCCGGCCTCCCCTTTCCCTGTCATCGCCATTAAACAGAGCACCGAAACCCTGCTTCCTCCCCTCTCTATTTCGATCGGCGATGCCACCAGCGCCGCCACCGTTGCGCTTGTCGACATCAATATCGCCTCTGGTCACCGGCGCTGCCCCCTTGTGCTGGCCATTACTGAAGGTTGCTGCTGTTTCTTTGCTAGTGTTGCTGCAGTCTCTGTGCGTTGGTTTCTTTGAGTGCACGTATATTGCACGTATTATTGGTGGGCCGATCTAGTTCGTTGCTTCGGGATTCTTATCCTGTTATTCTTGGTATTCATTTTCACCGATTAACAGGCAAGTCACCGTCCTCTTGAAATGCTAATTGTATCAAATTCAAGTGTTATTGTAATTCTTGCAAGTAAATCCTTTGTTGTCGTATTATCCGTTGTTCATCTCTTCGTTGGATCTATTGAGGGTTTACACGAGCTAACACCAATATTCTTGACATCATCCCACTTTTGACTCTAAAGTTTGGATCTTTCGTGAGTGCATATAGAGTTGATACTAGGGTTGCTCATATAATTGACACACAAATAAACTATTGTAGTGACAATTGCCAGGTTGTATGTTAGTTGATTGATTGATGATTGATTGATGATAAATTGATGTATGAGCGTATTCTAATTTTATTTATCATGTTTGATCACCCATCATGCTGATTATACAATTTATTGACTAAAGAATCGATACCCATCATGTTTATTTAATTTATTTTCAAGAAAAATACCCTGAAAACTGTATATGCTTGCTGACCTGAATTTTGACCGCTGTTTTCGAACCAGTAAATGACCTTAAAATGAAATACTTTATGAATATGAATTGTAGCCGTATCTTTCTAGTTTTCAGAACACCTTGAATTTTCGAATTCCAAGTTTTGTAGCAAAAGTTATGCCCGTTTTACTACAACTATGTTTTTACTTTCAGATTTTCAGATTCTCATCCCTTTTATATTTAAACAGTAAAAAGGTTGATCAAATGATAAACTTTTGCTATGAAAATTTTCAGATTGTTTCTTAATATGTTTAGGAGTCTAGATTATATTTTTACTAAATTTAATATTGAGTTTTTGCTGATTCAAAAATTAAAACAATAAGATGTCGAATTTCTGCCTGAACATGAAACCTGTAAAGAACCATGTGTTTGATCTAGCTACTATTATCGGAATTTGAACTTTAAATATGCGTTGGAACCGTGTGGAAGTCTAGTTTCCAGATTTTCTAACAAATTCAACTTTTAATTTCTGAGTCAGTAGAAAACTGCATTTTTGTACAGGTTGCGCTTACTATCTAGAATTTTGGATACCACTTTTTAATGAATTAATTATTCCTATATCGTAATATTGCATGAATTGATGTATGTATGTTACATTGCATGTTCCTAATGAGTTATTATCATCGTTCTAATTTTCTTATTCCATGTTATCATCCTATTGTTCCCCTATTGATACTATTGTTCATTTCATATCTTATAATTGCATATTGTATTATTGCATTGATAAATAATTAACAAGCCGGGGTTTAAGAGATTGACTAGAGTAGTTGATGATATGGGAACTACACTCGGATGATGGCCAGTGATATTACCGTTATCGGCATCGTGTAAGAAATTACACATGTCTAGTGTTTTTACCGTTATCGGCATCGTGTAAGAAATTATACATGTTCAGTGTTATTACCGTTATCGTCATCAAACCCAGTACATGAATTATAAAATCTACCACTGTAGTCTAAACAAAATTGATTGTGTGCATCGAACCTGTGGTACGGAACAATGGGACACAGTAGTACGTGCATTAGTTAGGATTTAAAATGATTAATAAACATAAAGATTACACATCGACATTGCATATTGTTCATCATTGTTCCTATTTGTATCCAACATTGTTTAAGTGTTACTGATATTAACCGCTGATTACCATTACCGAATACTGAATCATTATTACACTGTTGCATTGATTACTATGTTATTGATTATTACTATCGTGCCATGTTATTGATTCCTATTGATCCATTGATTCATTGTTATACCGTTATTCCATTGTTCCCTGCTTTCTTTACTTGCTGTCCATGACTTGCTGTAAGGATATTTTTTCTCCTCTTTTTAGATGAAGTGTATACAGGTAATGAAGGATAATTGCCTGCTGGAATTGGAGAACAGACATTCTGAAGACTCCTGCTTTTAAATTGCTTATTGCTTTAATAAGCTTAATGTATTAAGACTTGTTACTATTTTTGGATTGGATTATTATTGTTTTGGGCTTATGTCTCGAATTTTACTATTGTTTCCAGACGGTGGATTATTATTATTGTATTTGGATATTTTTATTGCTTCATTCCAAGTATTTTGGTTCATGAGATAGTTATTATTGCCTACGCAATTGTTCTGTGTTGATTATATTGTTGAGTTGATCAGATAAACAGCTTATGGGTGACATTAGTCATTCGCTGGGCCAATGTCATGTACTCGTATTCTGTATTTTTGGGAAACGGGGTGTGACAGATGATGTCCTAGTGATGCAAAGTATCTATTATCACCTGTCATATGGTTTGAGCATCCACTATCAAGGTACCACCGATCTTTAGTCTTAATACGTTGAGGTACCTACATCAAGATTAGTAGGTATAATTTTGGGTGCCCAAGTTTGTTTTGAACCTGCATTTACATTCTTTCTTACCCAAACAAAATTAGTATTTCTTTTTTAAAGAGAAATTATAAGAAATATGCCCTATTCTACAGCAGTGGTGACATGTGATACGATTATGCCTTGGGTCATGCACACTTGCATAGTTTTGTGTTGATTTGTAATTATGTTGGTGACTATGCATATGTGTATGACATGATGACTTAGAGTTTTGATGGTGTATTGGCTCTTCGTAGCCAAGCCCTCGATGATCATGATAAGATCTTGAATTATTTGTAATAAGGTAACTGAGCCCTTCTTATTTTTCAACAATTTTTTCGAGCTCAATTACTCTTTTACAAAGTCTTTTCCTAGTCATTTCATCGTCTTTGTGTTCCAACGAAGAGTGTCTAGGGTAGCATCAAGTATTCTATTTTGTTCAAGAGCTTCATTACAATCTTCCACTACCTCATCAAATTTTCTTTTGCATTATTTTAAATCATCAGTGAGTTTAGCAATATAAACAGATTTCTCATGAATTTCTCTTAGGTTTTCATCATGTGTTGCTAAGGATTCTTGAATTTGTTATTTTAAATACTCATTTTCCTCTATCAACACATCATGGTCTTTTCTAAATGACTCGAATTTTTCCATAATCAAAGAATTTTTATTTTTCAATTTTTTATTTTTAGCGATGCAAGAGTCATGTGATTCATTTGAAATTTGCTTATATTGTCTTAATTCACGACTCAATTTCTTAGCATAATCTTTAATCCATTACACATGTCTACTAAATCATCGTAAGTGGGTTCTTCGATCACCTCTTCTTGAGATGATGATTGCACCTTACCATTCCCAAGAGCCATGAAACCAAAGTCGTTGTGGTTTTTCTCTTCATCGCTGAAGTCTGAATCTATCCATGTTGCCTTTAACACCTTTTTTCTTAATCCTGAATTGGAGTGATAGTGGTCCTTGTTCCTGTCCTGTGAGATGGGACAATTTGCACAAATGTGTCCAGACTTCTTGCATTTGTAGCATATATCGTCTTTGTCCTTTTCTCTTTCTCCTTGATACCTGCCATATTTTTTATGTTTAAGATACTTACAAAATTGCTTAGTCAACAAGGCGATATCTTCATCAGACTCCACACGATCTGACTCTGCTTTTGCTGATCGAGATTTTTCTGCTTTCAAGGCAATGGTCCTCTCTTCAGTTTTTGGTTCAATCCCGATGTTCTGCCTGTATCTTTTGGTTTCGGTCATCTCCATCTCGTATGTCTTCAGTTTTCCTTGGAAGGTGTAATAGTCGAACCCCTTTTCCTTAAGAGTCTCCCTCATTGCAGCAGCCTTTACGTCCCATTCTGGCGTGAGACAGCTTATGAGTTTTTCGACCTTTCGGTCATCATCCAACCCCTTACCTAAGCTATCAAGCTCATGTTCGATAATATCGAAATGACAAGCATTTGATCTACGTTCTCTCCTGACAACATACAAAAAACATCAAACTTATAAAAACATAAATTAACTTTTGCTTTTACCTTAGATGCAATTCTCTCATGCCATTTCAGCAAGTTGTTCCAAATTTTGTATGCCGTCTTGCAATTTTGCCCACATCGTATTAACTTCCTCATTGTTCAATCCTGCATAAAGAGCTGTCATAGCTTTGGAGTTTGCGATTTTTAGTGCTAGCTCTGCTTTTGAGAAAGTCTTCTTTCCATCGCTGACAGGAATATCTGTTTTGTTTATGCACACATTCCATACTTCTTCTCCAAGCATCTGCAAGAAATGAGACGTATGAACTTTCCAAACATCATAGCATTTTCCATCAAAATATGGTGAGCGTGTTAGACTTGTCCCATTGGAGATGAATGGCTCCGATGAGTACAAATTTTCGGGAGGAGGGATTTCGGCCATTGGACCTTTTGCTTAAGCTTTTAAGCTTTTAGTAAGCACCTCGCTCTAATACCACTGTAAATCACCCTAGGGGGTGAATAGGGTGATTGTGCGGAAATTAAAAATTAAAAAATTAAGTTGCAAAGTAAATGAGAAGAGATGGAGAAAACAAACACAGTAAGCACAAGTGACACAGCGATATAACGTGGTTCGACCCCCAGGTCTATGTCCACACCACCTACTTGTAGCAATTCTCTATCATAAGTGTTCCACTATGCTCAAACCCTTGTACAGTGATTCTCGGATTCAGGCCGAGAGACCTATTATACCCACATGACCTCTAAGACAAGCCCCGTCAATCTCACCGAAGTGGAAGAAAAGAAAAACTCAAGATCTTTAATGATCCTGATTGAAGAAAACAAATAAATATCACACACTCGGATTGATTGTTGAATTGATTAATTCAAAAGATTTTTCTTAGAGGAATAGGTAAGGAATATGCAGTGGGTTCGTCCAAATATATAGAAGAGGAAGTGTATTTCTCAAAAATAGAAACGATACATTCCAAAAGAGTAATCAGCGTGAGGTACGGTCGACCACAAATAAGGACAGTCGACCGTTCATCTTTTAATCGAAAGTCGAAAGATGAATGGTCGACTGTCTCATTTCTCATCATTTTAAAAGTCGAAAGATGAATGGTGCGGTCGACCGACAATGTGGTACAGTCGACCGCAATCGTGCTGATTGTGATGAAACCACTTTATATTCTTACCATAAACTAATCAATTAATTACATATAAAATCCTCACATATACGGAAAGAAAGATACTGATCTTGCTGGCTTTCTTGGGCATTAATCAACATGTGCTCTTTTTGAATAACTTCTTCTTTTGCTTGATTTTGCAATTCTTCATTATTACTTTCCTTCTTATGCTTGATACTCAATCTTGGTAGCTTCGCATTGATTTATTTTATTCCTGAAAATGTGAACATCTCAACTGAAACTTATTAGTATTTGTAAGCACGTTTTGTGCACACCAAACTAAGAGTCAACAGTGCTTTGGTATTCCAAATGGTGCTTGCATCCTTACATCTTAGACCCCCGTCTTTGAGCATCTTGTACACGACTTGACAGTCTGGGAGGGGTCTAAAGTCCAAATTCTCTCGTCCTCATCCTCGTTCATGTACCTTCCTTCTGACCTAATATAGTTATTCAAAATTTGCAGTTTCTGAATACTCTCTAGGTCTAATACATCCACAACCTCGGTTCTCAGTGTACCATTTCTCCACACATTTGCCACCACCATGTCAATATTCAATGTAACAGCTGCCACACATGGAAAATACTAATGAGAGTATTCTCACCACACATTTATCCTTCCAAAATCTAGTATCCCTACCGTTAGTGATCCTGCACTTCGTATTTGTGTTGAAAATGTCCCCCACCTTTGCCACCCCTTTCCATAGAAAATATGATTTTCCATGGCAACTTCTCCCTCTGAATCAAAATTCCTTTCTAGCATGATATCTCGAGAAAGATTTGCACCGCCAATTATTACGTCTCCTTTTCATTTTCCACCACCACTTACTCATCATAGCACTGTTCATGTCTCTTAAGTCCATGATTCCTAGGCCTCCAAATTCTTTCTTCTTACATACCCTACCCTACCTGACAAGATGAAATCCTTTATTTGCCTCATCAGCCCCTTTCCAAAGAAATATCTTTCTGGATTTGTCAATTTTGTTGATAACCCATCTCGGGAGCTCGTATATGGACATGAGATAGAGCGGCAAGCTACTTAGCACCGAGTTAAGAAACGTAATTTTTCCACCAAGCGAAAGAAAGCGACCTTTCCATCCAGATAATTTCTTCTGTATCTTTTCTAACAATGGATACCAGTCCTCTCTGCTCAAGCTCCCCGGTCTAATGGGAGTTCCTAAGTATAGAAGTGGATACTCCCCCACATCACATCCGAATAGCCCTTTAATAGTATCAATTGAAATAGACAATTGATCACTAAGCGGTTGAACTTTGCTTTTGTAGTGGTTCACCTTCAACCCTGCCCATACCTCAAAACACTTTAAAACCAAACTAATAGCAGTGATTTCCTCTTCAGTCGTCACTCCGAACATGATCGTGTCATCCGCATATCGAAGAATAAATATAGAATCTGGAATTCCTTTGACCACCACTCCACGAATAACAGTCGCCTCTCTACCTCTCTTAATTATTTCAGCCAAGCCAAACGCAACAATGGCAAATGACATGGAAGATAAATGATCCCCTTGCCTAAGACCTTTGCAACATTTGATTTCCTTCCCTACAATCCCGTTAACATGAACAAATGATTTCCCTCCTCTGACGCATGTCATTATCCATTTTCTCCACTTGTACACAAAACCTTAGAGCACCAATGCTTCGTCTACAGCCTCCCATTCGACCAAATCATACGCCTTTTCAAAATCCAACTTTAAAAGAAAACCATCAGCCTTATCCTTGTTGCCCCTGTACACCACTTCATGTGCAGAGGCAACACTATCCATAAAGTCTCTTCCTCTGATGAACCCGCTTTGAGAATCTCCCACTACGTCGTTCAGATGTGGTGCCAATCTTTGAGCCAGCACTTTTGAGATGATCTTGAAGGAGCCATTTAACAGGTTAATAGGTTTTAAATCTTCCACTCTAGAAACCTCGCTCTTCTTTGGGATTAAGATGATATTAGCGTAGTTGATTCTGTCTATATTTGCCCTTCCTTCAAATAGCTCTTGAAAAATCTTCATCAAACATCCCTTAATAATTTTCCAATAATACCCTTAAAAGAAAATAGAAAGACCATGAGGACCTGGAGCATTATCCTGACCTAATCCTTTGATAGAAAGACGCACTTCTTCCTCTATAAAGTTGTTCTCGATTTTGTCACTTCCATCAATCTTGGATGAACTCCACATCTCAGTGGTCATCTTACATATATTAACTTTGCACGTCCCGGTAAGTCTTTGTACCTTTCATCTATATGCTGTCTAATTTCTCCATCATTTTCGTTCCATCTATTCCCCACCATTAACCCATAAATCGAATTCTCTCTTCTTCTTCCATTAGTCATTTTATGGAAAAATTTAGTGTTGGCATCTCCCTTTTTCAACCATTGAACCCTTGATCGCTACCTCTAATATTGTTCCTCTATATCTCCTATAAGTTGAATCTCCAATCTACAATTTGACAACTCCTCACTTTCTGTCCGTAGCAGATCACTCTCCTCTTGAATTATTTCTAAAGCCTTCGCTCTATTACCCAATTCTTCTCCCTTTCTTGTGATATGGCCAAATTCATGTCTTGCCCAGTCCTTTAATCTCTTACGAAGTCTTCTTGTTTTTTCAATCCAAATTCCCACCGCTGACACCTCTTTGGTACTGGCTATCCATGAATCTTCAATGACCTTGCGATAATTGTTGTCCAATATCCATGCTTTCTCAAACCTAAATGGATGACAAACTATCCTTGCTCTCCCTCCGGTATCCAAAGCAAGCGGCACGTGATTGGACGTGAATCTTGTCATAGATTTAACAGCCGCTAACGGGAAGGCATCCTCCTAATCAGTGGATACAAGAATCCTGTCCAACTTTGCCATAGTTGGATTTGCTTGCATATTCGTCCAGGTAAACCTTCTATGTGCTGGCTCGATCTCCATAATCTCTAATTCGTCGATAATGGAATTGAAGTTATCCCTATCCCTGAGAACTCACTCATGTACCTTTATGCTCAGACTGAAATATGGTAATATTGAAATCCCCACCAATAACCTACGGACCCGGACAACATCTTCTAATATATCTAATTTCGTCCCACAGTTAGCCCCGCCTACCTCTATGAAACTGGTGTATTCAGTGAAGACTTTTAAGATTTGAAAATGAAAGAAATCCATCAAATGAAATTAGCCCAGTAATTATATATTTACACTTATCGGTCGAAAGAGAGGTGCCTCCAATTGTAAGGTTTGATTTCATATGTTCCTAGAAAATAGGTGCAGACAATTTCAAGCACAGGTCTCATAATATTTTTTTCTTTTACTATATTGACAATGTTACAGAAACAACTCAGCTCATATTACAAAAGAAGTAAACAAAAAGAGAACATTGAGTGAGAAAAAAAAATTGTGCGAGAAAAGAAAGAGAGTGTGTGTGTTTCCTTTCCATTGGAGGCCGGCCAAAGCAAGAAGAGGAGGAGAAGGCTCGGGTTCATGCTAAGCTAGGAGGAGGAGCTCAGTTTTGCACAAGCTAGGAGGAGACGGGGAGACAATCGTGCTTTCAAGGAGTTTTTTAGGAGTTTTTCTTTGTTTCTTCCATAAGGTGGGTGATTTCTCTACTTCTAATATAAATACCATGCTAGGGATTTTAATTTATGAATATGTTGGAAACAAATAGAAAAATTTGCCATATACTTGCTTGAAAAGATTAGGGAGAAAAAAAAAGGAAACTCTTGTTTGTCTACATGAGAAAATTTGTAAAATGAATTAAAATTTGTTGAGTAAGATTTGTCATGATGTTTTATTAATATACTTTCATGCTAGAATACAAATAAATTGATGAATCATGCTTGTATGAAAATTGTGCTTGTAAATGGATTGTAGAATGCAAAATTACACCCATGGATTGTGAAATAAACTGATCAACATGGAAAAGTTACAATAAGTGTTAAATTTTAATTGTAATGTATGAGTAGTATTATATTCCCTTGATTGTCAAATACATTGTCTCTTTGAATCATAAGAAATGAGTTAGTTTTGTAGAAGATAAGATTAGCTTAAGGGCATTGACTATGTTAAAGAGTGAAAAAAAATTGTGTAAACACATTGTGAATAAATGAGGAATACGTAGATAAAAGTTTCATCAAGAATAGAAATTTCAATGTCGAAAAATATACTAATGTTCCACTTTTCAAAAGAAATAAGAAGAATAGTTATATTATATTGTTGAAAATAAGAATTTGCAAATTAGATAAATATACTGTACTGTTTTTCAAAGAAATAAATTCTGGAAAAAGATTTAGATTTTTAATAAGTACAAATTGATTGAAAAATCGAGTTTATTAAAGGAAGAGTTAAACACAGTACGGTTTATACAAAAAGTATTTAACCAGACTTGTATCGGTTAGTCACTCAGGACCTAGTGGTCTTCGGGTGCGCTTTGGGTCTGTTACTGTAGCTGGGCGGAGGCTCTAGTCGTGGGTTCGAGTCTTGCAAGGGGCTCTGTTTTACTGAAATTTTGATTTTTAATCAAATCTCGAAACCATACTTTAAATATAATTCTAGTCCACCTTATATCGGTTAGTCACTCAGGACCAAGTGGTCATTGGGTGCGCTTTGGGCTTGTTACTGTAGCATAGCGGGGGTGTTGGTCTGGGTTCAAATTTGACCCTTCCTTTTTGTTTTTTTTTTGTTTTTTTTGTTTTTTTTTATTTTGTTTTTTTGTTTTTTTGTTTTTTTTTATAATTCGAGTTTGGGGGTATTTTAATAGTTTTAAGAGTAAAAAAAATTTGAGAAAAATACCAATATTTTTCTAAAATCACCTAGACTTCATGAAAATTATTTCCACAATATTTGAAATATTATAATGAGAATTAGAAGTAATTTGGGAAGAAGAAATCGATAAATTTCTCTTGGAATATGACTTGATTAATTAAAGGAAAGAAATATTTTGAATATAAAGAAATTTTGTGTAGAGATAAAAATTATGATTTTCGACATGGAAAAAGTGAGCAAGTTAATAAATGAATATGATGTTTAATATATGCAAGTGTGCATGGAAAATGAAATAAGGAGATCCTGATGAAATGTGGAAATTTGCGAATATAAACACTCATCTTTGGTGAACATGAAAAGAGATTGAAACTGGAGTTTAGCTAAGTCCTTACATCGGTATGAACGAAATTTTGAAAGAGAAGTGTGATAATAAAAGACCAAAGTTGGGTCGTGGTTAGCAATTGATGTTTATGACCGGTGTAGAGGTAACGCTAACTCTAGGGTATTAATTTTATTCATGATTCAAATATCTAAGGACTACACTATAGTGAAGATGTGATGAAAGTAAGAGAAAAACACAAGTATGAAGGCCTCGAATCTACGGTGTGAGAGTGTTCACAGGCTGTCTACATGATGCGTCATCTCATGACGTGGATACATTTCTGGAATTATCGGGATCGTGGCGACGCTTGTAGGGTATTTGGTGACTACGTAGTGTCATCGTTCCATGACGGAGGTGAATTATCCATAGGTTGTCTGCATGATGCATTATGTCATGACATGGGATTCCCCTTCAGGGTGTCTGGACATGGGCTCGTAACTCATAGAACATCTAGGATACTTGCCATAGTTACCGTAGTAGTTAACTCATAACGAGGGATCCAACCCTACAAGATGAAGAACGGTTAAGGGCTTGCCCTCGGATTTATGGAGAATGGGATGCATAAGTTCGAACAAGTGCACATTAATGTCATGAAATAATAAATAACTGTATTTAAGACTAAGTGCACATTCACACATAACATCAATAAGATAGTCCCCTCTTAGCTTTGTTTGTGAACAAGTGTGTGCTTTCCAAGTAAGAGAAATTGATGTATTATATCCTAGTGTCAGTTGTATGCAACTGACGTGCCCACAGTTTTCATGCAGGACACAATTAATGAAAGGACTAAAGAAGAAATGCTACTTAAAGAAATGTTCAAATTGCTATTTATTTCATGTATCATGTTGGAATTTTAATTCCGCTGTGTTGATGTAAAATATTGTTGTATAAAAAGTTTTAAATTCCTTGTAAAATTGTATGAAGTGAAGTATAAAGATCCTGTGGAACTTCGAATTCAGACTTATTTGGAATTCGGGGTGTTACAGAGTGGTATCAGAGCCATGCTTCCAAGTAGTACAAATTTATAAGGAACGACACCCTAGAGTGGACATTAGAGTGTGAGTTGGGTATAGAGATTTAAATGTAAGCTGCTTACATTTGTGTTGCTCTATGATTGATGCTTCTTCTTCTCCCTTCCTAAAGATGGCGAACCACCACGACCCAGCAGACGATGATGAATGACACATAATTAAAGAGGACTACTACTCTGAACAAGGAGATTCCGATGAAGAAAACCCCGAGGAGTATGAAGGAGAATGACCCGAGTCCCGAGAGATCACTCGGCCTCCAGACTCATCAGACATTTCATCTGACGAGGAAGAACCAGTTCCGAAAGGTCACATCGAATCTCTTCAGAGGTAGGTGGAGACTCAGAATGAGAGAACAGACCAATTGCAGGCCCAGTGTACGAAATTCAAGAAGAATATTGCAACCCTCAGTGATTGTGTTTGGGAACTCGAGAAGAGAAAGAACATGTATGATGTGCTGAAGGAAGAAGTAGCGGAACTACGGGAAGAGCTTAGGAAAGCCAAAAGGAACCATAAGGATTAGAATGTTGTATCATCTCAATGTTTTTCGCTTGATGTTAGAAGATGTTTTAAATTTGAATGTACAAAGTTTGAATTCAATGAAATGAAGAGTTGATTTAAATTCATGTTTTCTACTTCGAATTTAATGGATCTTTTGAATCAGAGTATGGCTGGAAGGAGAGCAAGGAGTGGAGAAGGGCCCAGTTGTGGACTCAACTTGGAAACAAAGTTGGCCAGAGTCTATCAGACCCTCAACACCTTTGCCATGAACCAGAACCATAGGGGGATGCCTGCAAATCCAGTTCATGAGGCGATCAAACTTGTGGAGTCATTCAAAAGGATGAAACCATCACTGTTTGAAAGGAAGTCAGACCCAGATGCAACTGACAATTAGATTAGGCAAGTCAAGACTATTTTTGAGGTCTTGGAAACTCCAGAAGGTAGCAAGGTGAAGCTGGCTACATTGCAACTTGAGAAGAACACAGCTGTATGGTGACAATCCATGAAGCGGACTATGGAAAATGGTGTTATCGGCTGGGAGGAATTCTTGGAAGATTTTTGTAGTCACTACTTTCCATCTGACGTCCAAGAGAAGAAAGCGAAGGAGTTTCTGGCTCTGCAGTAAGGAAGCATGTCTGTCAGGGAGTATGAGACAAGGTTTACTTAACTTTTGAGGTATGCACCCAAACTTGTGATGGACGAGGAGAAGAAAGCTCGGAAGTTCAAGCACGGATTGAGGCCGAGTCTAAGATCAAGGATGATACCCCTTGGTATCAGGAGGTTTGACACGCTAGTCAAGCAAGCTGCAGCTACAGAGGAGGATATGGAGCAGTTTCATGCTGCCCAGAACCGGAGGAACAATTGGAATGTCGGGAAGAGGCTTGCAGTTTCTGGGAATGTCAGGGGGTATCCTCTAGCTCAAAGGTTCAAACCTACGGAAGCGAATGCTGTCAAAGTGGCTGGAAGGCCCGGAAATGGTTGGATGAGACCTCCTGTGGTGACTTGTTTCAATTGTCGAGAGACAGGTCATTACAGATCTCAATGCCCCAAGCTGCGAGATGTCGCCCGGAAGGCACCAACGCAGCAAGTTGGGAAGAAGATGTCCAGAAGGGGAGAGTATTCGCTTTGACTGAGGCCGGTGCTGATGAAGTGGATCACGTCATTACTGGTACGGAGGCGAATGTTTAGAATTTCCTGTTGCACTTTTCCCTGTTTATTTCGTAAACACTGTTATGTAATGGGAGTGTATTATGTAACAGGAGAAATTTTATTAAATGGAAATAAAGCTGTTATTCTGTTCGATACTGGATCCTCTCATACCTTTTGTATCTCCTAAATTTTCTAAAGTCTTGGGAGTCGAACCAAAGGTCTTTCCAGGCAAGGTCCAAGCAATAGCTACTCCATCAGGGGAGACTTTAACCACTGATCGGTATTATGCAGACTGCGAGACAGGATTTTCGGGATTGATCTGATCGAGCTGGATATCCTAAGGGTCGATGTTATCATTGGCATTGATTGGATGTTGGTGTACAGTGCGAACATCGAGTGCAAGACTAAGGAGGTAATAGTGAAGGCTCTAGGAGGCCCTGTAGTTACTTTCCAGGGAAAGAAGAGATGTTCAAGTTTGGTGGCAGCTATCAACAAGAAGAAGGTTCCGGTGGAGGTGCAGCAGATTCTAGTGGTTCGGGATTACCAGACTGTATTGTTGGAAGATTTGCCCAGATTATCCCCCGCATCGTGATGTAGAGTTCAGCATCACTATCCAGCTAGGGAGTGCACATATTTCCAAGGCACCGTATAGGATGGCACCTGTGGAGCAGGATGAAGTTAAATGGCAGATTGAGGAACTTTTGGGGAAAGAATTTATTCAGCCGAGTGCGTCACCTTGGAGAGCACCGGTATTGTTGGTTAAGAAGAAGGATGGGTCGATGAGGATGTGCATCGATTACCGGGAGCTGAATAAGGTCACGGTTCAGAATAAATATCCAATTCCATGAATTGATGACCTGTTCGATCATCTACAAGGAGCAGTTGTTTTCTCTAAAATAGACCTTCGATCGGGAAACCATCAGGTTTGAGTGAAAGTAGAAGATGTGCATAAGACTGCTTTCAGAACTCGATATGGGCATTACGAATTCTTAGTTATGTCATTTGGAGTGACGAATGCACCTGCAATCTTTATGGACATGATGAACAGAGTCCTGAGGCCTGTTTATTGATTCTTTCGTCGTGGTGTTTATCAACGATATTCTTGTGTACTCCAAGTCAGAAGAGGTGCACACTAAGCATCTGGCTGAGGTTCTGAAGAAACTTCAAGAGCATGAGTTATATGCCAAGTTATCCAATTGCGATTTCTAGAAATCTGAAGTGGCATTCCTGGGTCACATCCTTTCTAAGGAGGGAGTGGCTACTGATCCTCGAAAAATAGAGGCAATGAAGGATTGGGAAAGGCCTACTATAGTGAAGGAAATCAGAAATTTCCTTGTGTTAACTGGATACTACAGGAGGTTTATTCAAGGCTATGCTCAGATAGCTGTGCCACTCACTGGTCTGAGCAAGAAGAATGTAAATTTCAAGTGGACTGAGCAGTGCAAGGCAAGCTTTCAGGAGTTGAAAGAGAAATTGACTACTACTCCCATCTTGGCTTTGCCTAGAGCAAGTGTTGAGTATGATGTTTATAGCGATGCTTCACATCATGGACTTGGGTGTGTCTTGATGCAAGAGGGAAAAGTAATCGCTTATGGGTCTAGGCAACTAAGACCGCATGAGAAAAATTATCCGAATTATGATCTGGAGTTGGCTACGATTATCTTCGCCTTTGAAGCAATGGAGGCATTACGTGTACGATAAGAAGTTAAACATGTACACGGACCAAAAAAGTTTGAAATACATCTATCAGCAAAAGGACCTGAATATGAGGCAACAGAGATAGCTGGAAGTACTTGAGGACATGCGTCCTGAGATTAAGTACCATCCGCGTAAGGCTAATGTTGTTGCGATGCACTTAGCCGTAAAAGCAGCTTGGCCAGTTTGATCACAACCCAGAGACAACTTGCAGAGGAGTTGGATCATGCTAGAATTGAGGTAACTTTGCAAGGCTTGGGAGCATCTTTGGCTCAGCTGAGGCTTCAGCCCACACTGAATGAAAGGATTTTAGCAAGTCAAAAGGAAGATGCAGAGATTCAGAAGATGAAGGAGCAGGTTGGTGCAGGCAGACTTTCACAGTTTTAGATCAAGGATGAAGTGTTGTGGTTTGGAGAGAGGCTATGCGTTCCGGATCAATAAGATTTGAGGGAGAGTATTCTTCAGGAGGCACATGTCACTCTTTTGTCTGTACATCCTAGGAGTAAGTGGAATGTGGCTGAGTTTGTCGCGAGGTGTGAGATTTGTTAGCAAGTGAAAGCCGAGAATCAAAAGTCCAGAGGTTTGTTACAACCGTTACCCATTTCGGAGTGGAAGCGGAATAACATTAGCATGGATTTCATCACGGGTTTGCCCAAGAGTTTGAAGGGTAATGATGCAATTTGGTTCATAGTCGATCGACCAAATCAGCTCACTTTTTGGCAATGAAACTCACGTCGTATATGGACAAGTTAGCCGAGCTGTATGTTGGGGAGACCGTCAGGCTTTATGGTGTTCCGTTGACCATTGTGTCTGATCGAGATGCGCGGTTCACTTTGCATTTTTGGAGGAGTCTTCAGTCAGCTTTGGGTACTAAGAAGGATTTCAGCACTGCCTTCCATCCTCAGACTGATGGGCAGACAGAGAGAGTTAATCGAGTTCTTGAGGATATGCTTCGGTGTTGTGTTCTAGATTTTGGAGGCAGTTGGGAGAGGCATCTAGCTCTGGTAGAGTTTGCCTACAACAAAAGTTTTCAGACTAGTATTGGGATGGCGCCGTTTGAAGCTCTGTATGGTAGGAAGTGCGGAACACCAGTATGCTGGTTTGAAGTGGGGGAGCGTAGATGTTTGGGCCTGAGATCGTGCAGCAGACCTCGGAAAAGATCGATTTGACCAGGAAGAGGTTAGTGGATGCTCAGAGTTGGTAGAAGAGTTATGCCGACAACCGGATGAGGGACCTTAAGTTCGAAGAGGGTGACTTTGTCTTTTTGAAAGTATCACCTAGTAAAGGTGTGATTCGTTTTGGCAGAGGTGGAAAATTATCCCCAAGGTTCATAGGCCCATATAAGATATTGAAGATGATTGGGAAAACTGTTTACCGGTTGGAGTTACCGGAAGAGTTGTCTCAGGTGCACAATATCTTCCATGTGTCTATGCTGAGAGGTTACATTCCAGATCCAAATCACCATTTGCTCGAAGTGCCAGAGGGTTTGCAATTAGACCTAAGCTACATTGAGCGGCCGATTGAAATCATGGATTGTTGGGAGAAAGTCTTGAGAAATAAGACGATACTGATGGTCAAAGTAGTCTGGAGAAACCAGTTGGTTGAAGAGGCTACTTGGGAATCCGAGGAGAGGATGCTGAAGGATCATCCCGAGCTCTTTGTTTGATTGTATTGTTTTTCTTTCTTCTTTTATGTTTTGTTTTCTCACACTTTAAACGTAGTTCCAGGGATGGAAATATTCTAAGGAGGGAGTGTTGTAACATCCTGTATTTTCAAATAATTAAATTTGTTTTCACATGTTTCGCACGTGCAAATTAATGTATGTTTTTTGGCTTTAAAAATTATTTTTATGGCAAGAATTAACATTTTTCATTCTCTTCTAAAAAGCGTATTATTATTTATTACTAATTCTTAGGCCCAATAGTCTAATTCTAGCCCATATAAATATAAATTAATTAATTGATTAAGAGCCCATGGATTTAAGCCCACCTAAATTAGCCCACTAGTTAATTCTAATATTAATTAAGATAACTTGTAGGGTAGACTTGGTCATGTAACAAATTAATTAACAATTGAATGAACAAACAACTAGTGTGCATGTGATGGCACGAGCATTGCACATGCACGTGCAATGGGACACAAGGGGTGGCCGGCCATAAGCTTGAGTGGGAGAGATGGAGAGAGTGGAGAGTTGGTTACTTGATGATGGGTAGTTCTTCTAACTCCCAAATGTATCCTGGCCTTTCATCCAAACTCATCTCAACCCTTCATTCACTCTTGAGATGTGTATAAATACCCCTCCCTTGTCACTCTTGTCATTTGCATTTAGAATTTTCAAAGAGAAAGAGAAAGAATAAAGGCATTTGTAAGGAAAAACATTGAGTGAGAAAAAAATTTTGTGTGAGAAAAGAAAGAGAGTGTGTGTGTTTCCCTTCCATTGGAGGCCGGCCAAAGCAAGAAGAGGAGGAGAAGGCTCGGGTTCATGCTAAGCTAGGAGGAGGAGCTCAATTTTGCACAAGCTAGGAGGAGACAGGGAGACAATCGCGCTTTCAAGGAATTCTTTAGGAGTTTTTCTTTGTTTCTTCAATAAGGTGGGTGATTCTCTACTTCTAATATAGATACCATGCTAGGATTTTAATTTATGAATATGCTAGAAACAAATAGAAAATTTTACCATATACTTGCTTGAAAAGACTAGGGAGAAAAAGAGGAAACTTTTGTTTGTCTACATGAGAAAATTTGTAAAATGAATTGAAATTTATTGAGTAAGATTTGTCATGATGTTTTATTAATATATTTTCTTGCTAGAATACATATAAATTGATGAATCATGCTTGTATGAAAATTTTGCTCGTAAATGGATTGTAGAATGCAAAATAACACCCATGGATTGTGAAATAAATTCATTAGCATGGAAAAGTCAAAAAAAATTTTGAGAAAAGGAAAAGTCAAAAGTTACAATAAGTGTTAAATTTTAATTGTAATGTGTGAGTGCTATTATATTCCCTTGATTGTCAAATACATTGTCTCTTTGAATCATAAGAAATGAGTTAGTTTTGTAAAAGATAAGATTAACTTAAGGGCATTGACTATGTTAAAGAGTGAAAAAATTTGTATAAACACTTTGTGAATAAATGGGGAATAAGTAGATAAAAGATTCATCTAGAATAGAAATTTCAATGTCGAAAAACATACTAATGTTCCACTTTTCAAAAGAAATAAGAGATAGTTCTATTATATTGTTGAAAATAAGAATTTGCAAATTAGATAAATATACTACACTGTTTTTCAAAGAAATACATTCTGAAAAAAAGATTTAGATTTTTAATAAGTACAAATTGATTGAAAAATCAAGTTTATTAAAGGATGAGTTAAATACAGTACAGTTCATACAAAAAGTATTTAACCAGACTTGTATCGGTTAGTCACTCAGGACCTAGTGGTCTTCGGGTGCGCTTTGGGTCTGTTACTGAAGCTGGGCGGAGGCTCTAGTCTTGGATTCAAGTCTTGCAAGGGGCTCTGTTTTACTGAAATTTCAATTTTTAATCAAATCCTGAAACCATACTTTAAATATAATTCGAGTCCACATTATATCGGTTAGTCACTCAGGACCAAGTGGTCGTTGGGTGCGCTTTGGATTTGTTACTGTAGCAGGGCGGGGGTGTTGGTCTGGGTTCGAATCCAACCCTTCTCTTTTGTTTTGTTTTGTTTTTTTTATTTATTTATTTATTTATTTTATGTATATATATATATATAATTCGAGTTTGGGGGTATTTTAATAGTTTTAAGAGTATAAAAAAATTGAGAAAAATACTAATATTTTTCTAAACTCACCTAGACTTCATGAAAATTATTTCTACATTATTTGACATATTCCGATCTTAAACATCAATTGTTAACCATGACCCAACCTTGGTCTTTTATTATCACACTTCTCTTTCAAAATTTCATTCATACCGATGTAAGGACTTAGCTAAACTCTAGTTTCAATCTCTTTTCATGTTCACCAAAGATGAGGGTTTATACTCACAAATTTCCACATTTCATCATGATCTTTTTATTTCATTTTCCATGCACACTTGCATATATTAAACATCAAATTCATTTATTAACTTGCTCACTTTTTCCATGTCGAAAATCTCAATTTTTATCTCTACACAAAATTCTTTATATTCAAAATATTCCTTTCCTTTAATTAATCAAGTCATATTCCAAGAGAAATTTATCGATTTCTTCTTCCCAAATTACTTCTAATTCTCATTAGAATATGTCAAATATTGTATAAATAATTTTCATGAAGTCTAGGTGATTTTAGAAAAATATTAGTATTTTTCTCAATTTTTTTATACTCTTAAAACTATTAAAATACCCCCAAACTCGAATTATATAAAAAGAAATCAAAAAAAAGGGGGGGGGGGGGGGGGGGGGGGGGGGGAAGGGTCAGACTCGAACCCAGACCAACACCCCTGCCCTACTACAGTAACAGACCCAAAGCGCACCAAACGACCATTTGGTCCTGAGTGACTAACCGATATAAGGTGGACTCGAATTATATATAAAGTATGGTTTCATGATTTGATTAAAAATCAAAATTTCAGTAAAACAGAGCCCCATGCAAGACTCGAACTGTAAACCCTGTTTCCCTAATATGTTTTTTCTGAATATTTTTCGTATTTTGATTTATTATAAATTCAATATTATTTTAAACTCGATTTGTGCCTTCTATTAAAATCTTTTCAAACTGGAAATTGTATTTTCTTCGAATAGTACGTAGTATATTCTAATTTTAATGTTTGTTTTCTATATGATCGACTATTGATAATATATATTGTTTGGATTATTTTGATAAATTTGTTAAACTCGAATCCCATCCTGATATATATATTATTTTATTTACTGTTATTGTTACTATCGTTATTATTACTATCATTGTTACTATTATTTTTATTGTTATTATTATCATTAAACTTTTTGGTTTATTAATTTTAGAAATCCTGTATATCGTAATCTATATTTTGTGATTATTGGAATATGGATTTGCATACATTTTGATTTAAATAAATTAATTACTGTTTAATATATTTTAGCCCAAATTAATCCTGACTATATATATACCGTCAATCCGTATAATCTACTGTATTATTAGTATTTTGGTATTAACCTAAAGTATACTATTCGATTCATTGTACTATTGTACTACTATTTATTTATTTAATTATTTAATTATTTGTTTTTAAATCTAAAAACCCTTATTCATACCCAAAATCCATAACCCATTTTCTTGGATAATCCAATACCCTATAACCCTAAACCCTATAACCCTATCTATATAAACCTACTTAACCCTCATAACCCAAAACCTAATTCATTGTTCTAACCTAATTCTACCTAGCCGCATATTGTAGCGCCCCGAATTTCTAATATGAGAACTTAGAAAATACGTGGCACATTCCCAGCGATCCACTTCAATGTAACAATATGCATAGCCCAAAAACTCAAATCATTTTATTCCAAATTCTTATTACAACATTCTTTTACAATTGCAGCGGAAATACAAAACACCTTAAAATACATTTAACTGTTACAACCCTTTCTCTTTACAAAATTACCCAAGGCTCTATTATATCACTCTCTAAAATCCAAAGCTAATCCAAGCCTCCAACTCTAAGCAACCTGCATCACATGAGGCTAGAGTTGAACCCTAACCCCCAAAACTACGGGGTCAGCCATAAATGGTGTGAGTGATATAAACAACAAACATAAACAAAACAACTAAACATAAGCAACATGTACTGAACAAAAATACATAAACTGAACATGTAATCTGAAACAAGAACGATAGGCCAGTACATGAGTGAAGCCGAGTCAAGAAACAATACCAACGATCAAGTATCAATCAATCAATCACTCTCAACATAGTACAGCTCAACTGCACTGTACAGTCGACTGTATAATGCACCAGTCGACTGTTCTGAACAAACAGTAATCCCCACAACTCAGAATATGTCCAACTGTCAACAATTCTCAGTACCACAATGTATGTCCAACAATCGATCACCAATAATGCCATAGACCGGATAACAATATATCCATCTACAAAACTAAAGATAATATAGATCGAATACGAACCCGGTATGCCAAGACACCGACGAACATATCCATCTACAAACAAACTAAGAGGGTATAGATCGAATACGAACCCGGTATGCCAAGACACCGATGAACATATCCATCTACAAACAAACTAAGAAGGTATAGATCGAATACGAACCCGGTATGCCAAGACACCGACGAACATATCCATCTACAAACAAACTAAGAGGGTATAGATCGAATACGAACCCGGTATGCCAAGACACCGACGAACATATCCATCTACAAACAAACTAAGAAGGTATAGATCGAATACGAACCCGGTATGCCAAGACACCGACGAACATATCCATCTACAAACAAACTAAGATAACAAGAACCCTCAAGATCATGAAACTCATCAGCATCGGTCGACTTATTCTATAGTAAGTCGACTGCCCCGAGAACCAATATCCAAGATTTTAACGAGTGCAGTAAGTCGACTCAAGGAAACCCATCAGTCGACTTACCCGAGACAATTATCAATAATTCTCAAGAAACATTCCAACACTATAGTCGACTTAAAGACATCATCAGTCGTCTGTCCCGACGAGAAACTGAGACACTTTACAAACCAAATATTCAGCAGACCAGTCGACTGAATAGGGTCTCAGTCGACTGTCCCGAACGAATCCTCAAAAGACTGAAGGTACAATATTAGGGTCGTACCAGTCGACTGATACATAGTCCCAGTCGACTGATACATAGTCCCAGTCGACTGTCGGCCTACAGATCTCACAAATTAGGTCTGTAATCAATACTCAATATTGGAGTTTATCTCAATACCAAATCTCTTCCTCAACTCAAATCTGATCCAATTCGTAATAACAAGGTCCAGAGATTCCTCCATCCAATTTCTTATCTTCAATAATCATAATCAAATCTTTAACATGTTTCAAGCAATCAAGAATTGTCAATCGAGATCTACTAATCTTTCATGGATCTCACATGTATATTACGAACAACAATCATGGCATCGATTTCATACCAGATACGAAAAACATCAACAAAGCAACATGCAAATCATACACATGAACAAAACAAGTCTATATCACTCACCTTTAGAATCGAGAAGAATCCACAAAAGCCTTCCTTTGCTAGATCCAAACTCCTTCTCCAAATCGCCAAGAAAATAATATAATGAAATCTGAGTTATGCCGCGAATGACGGCTGCGACTCTACTTATATAGGCCGAGAATTAGGTTTTAGGGTTTCCAAATACATTTGCAAAACAATCCCCTTCAAAATACAAATTATATATATATATATATATATATATATATCTATCTACTCTTGGAAACTCATCCAAAATTCATTAAAATTAGGATTTAATAGAAAATATACTTCTAAATCTTAACCAATACTGTTTAAAACGTCCAGAATGCCAATTTTGCACTTTAGCCCTTAAAAATGTCAATTTCACAAAAAAGGTCCTTCTTTTCTCAAAATTTGCGAATAGTACCAATTAACTTCAGAAAAATCTGGAAAAATACTAAATAAATCCCAAATAATAAATAATGATTTTTCATAAAGGAATCTTAATTTTTCAAATATCTCAAAGTCGTTTGCACGTGTTTTGCACGTGTACAAAAGATAAATCTTTTAGAAAATACCAATTAAATCTCCAAAATAAATTTAAATTCATTTTCAAATAATTAAAATAATATTTGAAAATACGGGGTTCTACACATATACTCCATCTTCTACCTCTTCAACTCCCTTCAAACTCCTAACCCATCCTCCCGTCCTCCTGTCCCTCCAGCGACGCCGACCTCCCCGCCGCGACCCCGACTGCAGCGCCTTCCCTTGGCATCCTCCCCTGTGCCGCAACGCTACAAAGTTGCAGTGCCGCCCTCCAGTCAGTCGCGATGCCGCGACTGCAGCGCCGCCCTCGTCTACCTCCATCAGTCGACCACCCTCCCCCTCTCTCTCTCCCCTCCTCCCGGCGATGCACCACAGCCCACAACGCTAGCCAGTTGCTCCGCCTAACTAGTGCAGACACCAGCCTTGCGCTGCCCTCCCTCTCCGACGCAGCCACAGCGTCGCCGGTCCCCCTGGCCACCGCCGACAGCCTCGCTATGCCCTCTGCAGCGACCTCCCGTCGCTGTTGTGCCCCACCAGTCGCCGACCACAGCACAGCCGAAGCACCGTTGTGGTTAATCATGGGTTTTAATCGTGTCGATTGTGGGTCGTCCATTCGATCAGATCTTGATCTCTTGATCCTGGCCATCCGATTCTCTGATCATCTTGATCATCATGATCATGTCCCCTTTGGTTTTGATCCTGGTCGTCTGATCCTCCATTTGATCATCACCAAGCCATTGGATCTAGGCCGTCCGATCGTTGATCATCGCGATCGTGATCATCATCTCCATCATCATCAAGATCTTGATCTTGACCGTCAGATCTCTTTTGATCACCATGGTCGTGATCATCATCTTGATCTTCAATCTCAATCGTCCGATCGACCGATCACACTTGATCTCTGCTATTGATCATCTCGTTCGTCTTCTACTTGGTGAGTTAAACATTTGATCCACTTTTTATTCTTTTTCATCAATCATCAATCATGGTATATTTACTCTTTTGGCACTCTTCTAATTCTTATATATTTTATGTTCGATCTCGGCCGTTGGATTCACTTGATCTTCATCTTGATCTTGATCATTATCGAGATCTGTGCCCGATCGTGATCATCGTGATCGTTGCTTGTCGCCGTGTCGCCGTATCGCCGTGTCGCCGGGATTCCGATCCCGTTATTCTTTCGTCGGATTCATCGTCTACACCCCAAGGCAAGTATCTCTTGTACATTTCGTTTTCTAGTACAAGCTCTTCCTTGAAAATACTGCAAATAGTTTGTGAATGTGACTCCTCTTTGTTTATCGTTGATGATCTCATGTTTCTCCTTATATATTACATGAACTAAGAGTCACAACCCTTCGTTGATATACTTGTTCACAACTAGTAAGATTTTGATTCATTTCATACAAAAAGTGTTTTAGTTGGTTTCTGTTTCTGTCTTGCCTTACTGTTTCGACCCCGATAAAATCAAAATCTGAACTTGAGTCCTGAATGTGAAATATAGCCCTAAGTGTCTAGTTGTCATTAACATCAGAATTTTTGAATTCCGAGTTAGGATCTAGGAGATATCGCAGTTTTACTGCTGCTGTGTCGGTAATCGCAGATTCACAAAAATTACTGCACCACCTTTGGTTTACTATTATTTTAACTATGCTACCAGTAAGTAAATGACTTGAAATTTTGCATGCTATTATTGGAAACCCTAGAGAATATTTCAAATTTTCTCAGAATTAATTAATAATGTTTCAACCCTGTTTCATATGTATAAACTCAGTTTTACAAATTCTGGCTGAACACAAATGTTGTATAGTTTGCTGTTTTGACATCAATTGCTGCAACTTTTATATGTCTTAATTATATACATTGGAACCGGGCAGGAGTCTAGTTTCTAGACCTTCTGACAGATTCACATTTGCTATCTTGTAGCAACGGGAATCGCATTTTTTGTGCAGCAACGTCATGCTGTCCAAATTTGGAATTCTCGTTGTTCTGGATATTTTGATTTGTTTTGACCATCGAACATGTATCCTACCTAGCCTAAACTTGTTCAATGTTCTTGATTATGTTTACTTGACTTATTTCGCACACTTTCATGTTTGCTTGATGATAATAATAAATAATAAGCCGGGGTTTAAGGGAAAGACCATAGTAGTGGACAATATAGGTAAGTGTACTCGGAGGAGGGGCCCGTGTTTCTCTATTTATCGGTCTATTGGTATATCAGTCTATCAGTCCATTGGTCTATCGGTCATATCGGTTATCGATTAATTGTAGATTACTGACTACAGTATCTTGATTGATTCGGTCATCGGTCATTATCGAATATTGTTGCCTGAGTACACCGCTTTATAAAATCCACCACTAGGCCTAAACGAAATTGCATTGACTATAGCAACCATGTGATGAAAGGATGGCACATGAAGTGCTACCTAGATAGTAATAACTACAAGACTTGATACATGATACTTGAACATGATACATGCTTACTTGATACTTGATTACTTGATACATGAGACTTGATACTTGAGCATAATACTTGACACTTACTACTTGATACTTGTACTTGACAACTTGACACATTAGACTTGTTACTTGTTACTCGATACTTGTACGTGATACTTATTACTTGATGATTGACACTATTACATGTTCACTAGCCACTTGTTCTACTACTAGTATTTGTTACCCAATCTTGTCTCTCGAGTTGTCTTTCTTGCTAGCTAATTTTTTGAATCCCCACTACTTGTTGTATCCCTATTACATTCATGATTCCAAATCTTGTTCCATGTTGCTTGTACATATTTTACTATTTGCGGCCCTAATTTGCACTAAGGGTGTTTCTCTTGTTTTCTCTATTTTCTCCTTTTTATATTTATATATACAGACTTTGGAGACGTGTTGCCTGCTGGAATTGGTGAGCAGACATTCTAGGCTTCGCTTGGAGCAAGGACTTGTTTTAATAATTTGTCTTCTTGAATTATTCATTTCTTTTGATACTTAAAAACTTGTAACAGGCTTATATTCCCGAGTTTTATCTTTTGTTCCAGATTTGAAAACCATTGAGATATTATTATTTGGTTTCAATTGTTTCTGTTGTTTAATAAATAATTCATGCATGCGTGGTTGTATATATATTTTGTTATATTCTTGTTATGATGCTGAGTCGATCCTACAGCTCATGAATGATGAAAATCATTCGCTGAGCTTTGTCACGCGCTCTTATTCCGTGTCTTTGGAAAACGGGGCGTGACACGAACCCAAGACTAGAGCCTCCGTCCTGCTACAGTAACAGACCCAAAGCGCACCCGAAGACCACTAGGTCCTGAGTGACTAACCGATACAAGTCTGGTTAAATACTTTTTGTATAAACCGTACTGTATTTAACTCTTCCTTTAATAAACTTGATTTTTCAATCAATTTGTACTTATTAAAAATCTAAATCTTTTTCCAGAATGTATTTCTTTGAAAAACAGTATAGTATATTTATCTAATTTGCAAATTCGTATTTTCAACAATATAATAGAACTATTCTTCTTATTTCTTTTGAAAATTGGAACATTAGTATATTTTTCGACATTGAAATTTCTATTCTAGATGAATCTTTTATCTACTTATTCCCCATTTATTCACAATGTGTTTATACAATTTTTTTCACACTTTAACATAGTCAATGCCCTTAAGTTAATCTTATCTTTTACAAAACTAACTCATTTCTTATGATTTAAAGAGACAATGTATTTGACAATCACGGGAATATAATACTACTCACACATTACAATTAAAATTTAACACTTATTGTAACTTTTCCATGCTATTCAATTTATTTCACAATCCATGGGTGTTATTTTGCATTCGACAATCCATTTACAAGCACAATTTTCATACAAGCATGATTCGTCAATTTATATGTATTCTAGCATGAAAGTATATTAATAAAACATCATGACAAATCTTACTCAACAAATTTCAATTCATTTTACAAATTTTCTCATGTAGATAATCAAGAGTTTCCTCTTTTTCTCCCTAGTCTTTTCAAGCAAGTATATGGCAAAATTTTCTATTTGTTTCTAATATATTCATAAATTAAATTCCTAGCATGGTAACTATATTAGAAGTAGAGAAATCACCCACCTTATTGAAGAAACAAGAAAAAACTTCTAAAGAACTCTTTGAAAGCACGATCGTCTCCCCATCTCATCCTAGCTTGTGCAAAATTGAGCTCCTCCTCCTAGCTTAGCATGAACCCTAGCCTTCTCCTCCTTTTCTTGCATTGGCCGGCCTCCAATGGAAGGGAAACACACACTCTTTCTTTTCTCACTCAATCTTTTCCTTACAAATGCCTTTATTCTTTCTCTTTCTCTTTGAAAATTCTAAATGCAAATGAGAAAGAGTGACAAGGGAGGGGTATTTATACACATCTCAAGTGTGAATGAAGGGTTGAGATGAGTTTGGATGAAGGGCTAGGATACATTTGGGAGATAAAAGAACTACCCATCATCAAGTAACCAATCTCCACTCTCTCCATCCCTCCCACTCAAGCTTATGGTCGGCCACGCCTCCCATTGCACGTGCATGTGCAATGCACGTGCCATCACATGTACACTAGTTGTTTGTTCATTTAATTGTTAAATAATTTGTTCCATGATAAGGTCTACCTTACAAGTTGTCTTAATTAATATTAGAATTAACTAGTGGGCTAATTAAGGTGGGCTTAAATCCATGGGCTCTTAATCAATTAATTAATTGATTTTTAGATGGGCTAGAATTAGACACTCTATTTCAATTTCAATCTCTTTTCATACACTTCCTGTAGCTACTCCAGTTTTAATCTCTTTTCATATTCACCAAAGATGAGTGTTTATACTCACAAATTTCAATTCACTTTACAAATTTCGAGGATGCAACGGAAGCTAAGTAGATTCCGGGACTATAGACCCAGTTGGGCAGTGGAATCCGGGACTATGATGAGCGAGACAAGCCTCAATTAAATTCAGGACAATGATTGATCGGGCGGTGGATTTCGAGATCATGATTATTCGGGCGGATATATAGGAGAGCAGATGCTCCACATCTGCTAGAAATTAGATCCTGCACTAGATTGTGCATGTCCCGTGCTCAGCGAGGACGCTAATTTGTGAAGGGGGGGTGTATGTCACACCCCATAATTTTTATATACATACATACATATATATATATATATATATATATATATATATATATATATATATATATAAGGAAAGCTTCGGTTGTGCACTCCTCTAGTGCACACGACGTGTGCACTAGGTCTTCGGGCGTTCATATCGACGATCCGAACCGTTCACATTGATCTACACATCTAAATTAGTCTAAATATGTAAAATCAAATCATTTGAAATTCATTTGCCCATCCATTATGTGACTATAAAATCAAATCATATATATATAGTTGTTGTATAGTTACTTCGATGTGAATATAAAAGTATAAAATATATTGTTTTACCTGATATTCAGGGTCAGGAATAATGCTCGATGTGAATATAAAATATATAGTTGTTGTATAGTTACTTCGATGTGAATATAAAAGTATAAAATATATTGTTTTACCTGATATTCAGGGTCAGGAATAATGCTCGACAGTCCAGAATCGGATAGGTGAGGATTGAGCTCTGCGTCCAATAAAATGTTGGCTGACTTGAAATTTTTGTGTACAACAGATGGAGAGCAAACCTCAACAGATGGAGAGCAAACTTCATGCAGGTATCTGGAGATTGATTATCGATTATTCGCAGTTTCAGAATTATGACCCAATCAATGTTTTGTGTTGCAAAAGAGTGGAACCAGAATCAAAAGAAATAAAAAGAAGAATATATGCATTTAAAAAATGTCAGGTAAATGTAGCATAATAAAAGCACGGAAACAACCTAGTTGAAGAAGCAAAGAACAAATGACAAGAAGGCACATCAATATCAAAGATACTACCACTGAATTGTAGCTAAGATAGTAAGGGTTTGGGATTGGTAAAGAAAGGTGCTCGAGACCACGCTACGTCATAGCCGGTATTCCAAATAATAAATTTTTTTTGTTTTAAATTTAAAAAATCAAGGATAATATTATGCTACATTTACCTCACATTTTTAAGGATACATACTGATTTAGAAGAGATATATTTGTTCCCATGCCTAGGCGATGACCGGCCTTCAAGATACATATTGATTTAGAAGAAAAGTCGAATGATTTGAGAGAATGTAACTGAAAAGTTCCAAGAACTCGTAATCCACTTAGATTAATGTAGGATAAGACCAAAGAACATAGTTTCTAGCAAACACTCGACACAACGTGTGTGAATTCGTTAAAAAATTATATGGTTTAACTAGAGGTTTCGAGAATGTTAAAGGATAGTAATAAACCCTCAACCTTCACCACAATTTCAAAGGTTTGGTGTAGTATCAAGGACATTTCACAAGGAATATATCTCATTTCATTCATATTTAATAGCCCCAAAATCTCTACTATTTTAATGGGAGAGTTGAGGTTTGTAATAAACAAACTCTAACTTTGTAACTATATAAATACATATAATACACGTTCAAACTATATCCAGCAAATATATATGTGCACCGCACGTGTAGCCCAAATTAAAACATTCAAATATAAACTATTTTTTTCTTATTCAATATATATTCATTTAATTTGATAACTTTATTTTCTTAAACGTGCGATGCACGTACAAATTACTAGTATATATTAATGATATTGTTAGTATTAATTATGTTACATAACTTGATCTGATTTGATGGATTATATTAAATAAGAAATATGAAATTTTATATATAGTCGGATTCTTATGTAATTTATATATTATTAGAAGGCTTATTTTAACAAAAGTAATTATAGGGGGTTATGTGTAAATATGTTAGGGCTTCTATTTTCTTCATCATTCCCGACTCCTTATGGGGTACGCCGCCAGCAAGAAAAAAAGAAAGAAAAAATCTTATTCCTCATGTGATATTGGGTCTTGTTTGAAAACTTCTTTTGAATGTGAGATACCATACAAATGTTTTGATGTTTTGGACTTCAAAAGTTTTAAAATATGTGTGTATCTCAACTTCAGAAAAAGGAAGTTATTTTTGGCCTGTAGGTTTCTTTTTTGTTATAGGTAGAGGCATGCTACATGTAGTTGCATCCCTCTATCTCCAATTAGGGTATCCTAACTTTGTTTCAAAACTTGGGCCTTGCCGAATTTCTTTATTAGCAATTTTGCTTTCAGTTTAAATAGGATTGACGGGTTTTCACCCTGATTATTGTTTTAGAATGAATTTGATATCAATGGCCTTTTTTACAGTGAGTTATGTTAATGCTCAAGTCACTAAAGAATGACAGCTCAGATAACACTTGTTCATATGGGTTTTTCCTTGTTCTATATTTTCATTATTTTTAGTTTTTCAGTGTAGAAGTTGGGTTCTGTCTATTTAATTTTTATGCTACAAAGCTTATTTTTTATTGTGTATGTAAACTTATTTACTGGAAAGTTAGGGGAAGGAGTGTTTATTTTATTTTGTTGTATTTGATTTGATTAGTACTTTCTCCAAATTTGGATACTTAAGGCTTGTTTGGTTTTGTTGTATTTGATTTGATTAAAACTTTCTCCTTATTTGGATACTTAAGGCGTGCTTCCACGAGTTAGTGCAGTTTCTGAAATTCTATTGTTATATTATCCGAAAAATTGGAAAAATCATTTTATTTTATTTTATTTATTTATTTGCATTCTATATCTGAGCTTGACTTCGTAGAACTTATTTTCAATGTGTAGAGGGTTTTGCAATGAGCGATGTCAATACTCAAAAGATTCACAAACATATTTCTTATAGAAGATTTGTTTATTCGTGTCGAGATCTTATGGTTTATTTTGTTCATTATGTTGATATATTAATTGTTTTGATTTCTTATAGTTTATTTCCTTGAAATATATGTTTGATTTATTTTGACTTCTTTGCTAAACTTATTCTGGTAGTAGTTTTTTGTGTTTACTCATTTACACAAAGGGTTCATTATTTTGATTTTGTTTGAGATTTGATGTGAATTTGCTATCATATATTTGTATAAATTATTGCTAAAAGTGTAGATATAAATTTTGTCTCTCTGTATTTTCTCTTTGAAGTCTTGTCAATTGGAGTTCTCAGATTATATTTTTATGCCAGTCCATAATGTAGACTTGATTTCTGTGGCTAAATTTGGCCAGGTGTCTAGTATTGTTAATAGAGGAGTGAAGGAAGGAGAGAAAGGAATGGAAATAAACAGAACAAATAGTTAATGTGTTGTTGCTTGTTACTGCTGCTTGGATTTGCCACCAGCTCATCTCTATCTCTCCTCCTCATTCTCTCTTTCTCCCTCCGTGTATAAATTTTATGAAGGATCTTTTTATTTGTATCCTTTTGCATAATTTACTCCTTTTTTTCTATGCTATGTTATATGCATATCCTCCAGTCTGCATTAGTCATGAAGTTTGATCAGATTATGTTAATTTGTATGGTTCCACCATAAATGAACAATGTGTCTGCGTTATTGGAATGCACATGCCTTTATGTTTTGAATAGATGACTTTGCCTTCTTTGTGCTTACCTTCTACTTTCAACCAGACTTATTTTATTGCATTCACTTCTTTATTAACTAGTTATTTTGAGGTTCAGAATCGTATTTGGGTCAGATAATATTTAATATTTTTAGTAGGTTGGTTGCCTTAGTTAATATTTTGTAACTGTGATTACTGTAATCTTAACTATTAGATGTTTCTGATTGATGATTTTATTTGATGATGTTAGGCTTTAAAATCTTGAGGTAATTAAGAGGACATATTGTATTCTATGTTTCAGGTTTCTTAGCAATTGTAGATGAAATAGTTGTAGTTGATTTTAGGATTGATTGTTCGGGGAGAAGTGATTGAGTTTTCGGATAGACATTTCAAGTTTTGAGGACAAAACTTTTATAAGGTGGATAGTAATAGCCCCAAAATATATATTAATGATATTATTAGTATTAATTATGTTGCATAACTTGTTTTTGATTTGATGGCTTATATTAAATATGAAATATGAAAAATTTTATATATAGTAGGATTCTTATGTAATTTATATATTATTAGAAGGCTTAATTAATAAAAGTAATTATAGAGGGTTATGTGTAAATATGTTAGGGCTTCTATTTTCTTCATCCTTCCCGACTCCTCATGGGATATATAAGTTTTTTTTTTTATGGAAAAGGTGGAGTATGGTCACACTGTTTTATTAATAAGGAGTTAATAAAACAAACTCAGAGTATCGAGCCAAATACAAGAATCTACGAAGCAATAAAAGTACATAAATCCACCCCAAACATGGGGGTGGGGCACCAAACAGTACAAACATGCTTATATCAAAGCAAACAAAATATATCTTAGTATCTACTCCCCCAACAAAACCCTAGGGTGGTGGGGATCAATCCACAACAACCACAACAAATCGGCCAGGCAGGGCACCTCCCTTCTTCCACCACCATGAATCTATGAGTGTTGTTGCCCGGCCCCGATCAACAATTTTAGCAAACAACTGCCCACCACATGCTGCCTCATAAAAGATGTTATAGCTTGTTGGTGACCTTCAATCCTAGGCAATTATATATATACATTTAATTAATCTTTCAAACCTTCGATATGGGACCAATAATCCCCATCCGAAGCTCTCTTTCTCGTGAGCTGACATCAGCCAAGAGAGCATCTCCCACGTGGGCCCCAGCCACGTCAGCGGGCAGTCAACACACAGCGGAAGACTCCTTCCCTTCTCTCCTGGGTGGGCCCCACTCGTCGCCACGTCACCCACGAGGGTGACGCCAAAGACCAAGAAGCAGCAATTGCTGCCTCTCAAATTGTGGGCCCCCCATTCCACATAAATCTCTCAACTACCTCCCCTATAGAATCTCCTATAGGGCACTCCTCAATTAATTAATTAATTAATTAATTAATTAATTATATATCTATATATATATATTAAGTCTATTAAGAGCTGGGGAGCTGAAATCGTTATCGAGAGCTGGGGTTCTCAGCCATTTGATCGCGATTGATCGCGATCGAACGGCTCAGATTTGGAGGCGCTTATCTTCAGATCTGTTGAGGGGTAAAAGGGGTATAATAGAAAATCCCTATCTCTCTTATCTTCTCACGACCAAAGAAGAGCTCTCTCTCCCGATGTCTCTTTCTTCGTCCCCTATCTCTCTTATCTTCTCATGACCAAAGAAGAGCACTCTCTCCCGCTGTCTCTTTCTTCGTCACTTGTCTAAACCCTACTTCGACGACTCTCCCTCCTGCTCTGTCTCCGACTCTTCGTCGAAATCCAAATCGATGTTAGGGTTTCGATTTCTACTCTCAGTGGGTTCTGCCTCTCTCTCAACGAAAAACCCAAATCACGATTAGGGTTTCGATTTCTTCTCTCAGTGGGTTCTCTCTCTCTCTCTGCGACGAAAAACCCAAATCGATATTAGGGTTTTGATTTCTACTCTCAGTGGGTTCTGCCTCTCTCTCAACGACAAACCCAAATCGCGATTAGGGTTTTGATTTCTTCTCTCAGTGGGTTCTCTCTCTCTCTCTCTATGTGACGAAAAACCCAAATTGCGATTAGGGTTTCGATTTCTACTCTCAGTAGGGTTCTCTCTCTAGCTTGGGCTGCAATCTTTCCATCGGGTAATCTCAATTTCAAATTTTATTTTCTTTATAATCGCTTATAGTTTGTTGTTAGATTTTTATTCCGGAAATTATGCATTCATTTCTTTAACAACTATACATTCATTTCTTGAAATATATTTCAGTCATGTTAGAAACTTGTAAGATCGGTAAAGTTGCATTTGTGAATGGTTCAAATCTTTTAGTCAACAAATAATATTCGTATTAGATTAATAACCCGAAGTCTGCCGAGCATTAAATCAAAACTACATCTGTAATTTTGAGATGCAGACATGACACATGCATATGAGCAGACATAATCATGATGGTCCCTTGTGTAGAAGAAGTTTTCTTTTAGGTCTGTGATGAACATTACAGTTTCATGTTAGCTACCTTTATTATGTTCTGATGTTGATCAAGTAATATTGTGTCATATTTATACCATAATTAATTATACTGGTTTAGTATATTGATATTAAAGAGACCTCACTTAAAGCATATACATCATAGATGCACCCTAGTTACTTGTTCTGAGATTTGCTTAAATCATTGCTTATAGTTTTGCTAATGGGAGGCATTTTTTTTGCCTGTCCATTGCATCAAATCATACTTGGAAAGTCAAATCCTCTGTGTGTTGTGTACGTATACTAATACTTTAGAGAAAGAAGCCGAGGGATGTTTCTCATTTAACTAGGGATGTTTCTCCCAAAAAAGAAAAATATTTAAGTGTCCAAAATATGTACATACTTGAATTTTTCAACACTAAGTTTCATATCCTCTCAGTATGAAGACTTTATTAATTAGTTAACTATTACATGTGAAGTAAAGGGTTATAATAGTTTCTAAATACATGATATTGGCCTTGTAGCTTTAGAATGTAGTCTGTTGGAATTTTTCCTTTGTGTTTTTTTTAAAGTTGTTGCTTGTTTTTTTATGTTTGTTGTCTCATTTTTCTATGAAGGATGGAGTTTGAAAATGAAGAGTCACTAAGCCAAGATATTCATACCGGTTGGAGAGACGTTAAGGATGCTTCTAAACCAATTGTTGGTTTAGTATTTGCAACATTAGAAGAAGGATATGAATTTTATATAAGATATGCAAAATTAGCTTATTTTTCTGTTCGCAAGTTCGCTACAATGGTAGACACTTCTACGAAGGAGAGGTATTCACAACAATTTGTATGCTCAAAGCAAGGTAAGCCGATAGATATAGTTGGAATGAATGTTGCCAATATTGAAGAACCGTCTTCTTCAAATGTGATCAAGAGAAGAAGAAGGGTTGTGACTAAAGAAGAATGTTTGGCTCAAATAAGAGTTTAAAAGGACGATGATGGGAGATGGTCAATTCGAAGGTTTGTTGAAGAGCACACTCATCCTTGTGTTACACCTAGAAAGCAACAGTTCTTAAGAAGTAATAGAACTGTTTCCGAAGCTAAAAAAAGTTTACTTAGTTCTTTCAAAGAGGCTAACATAAGAACTTCAGAGTTTATGTCCTTCATGGAGATAGAAAATGAGGGTTTCAGTAATATTAATTGTACTGAAAAGGATATTAGGAATTCGTTGCAAAGAGACAAGGATGGAAGGAGAGCTTATGATGTGGATATATTGCTGGATCACTTGCAAGAGGAAAAGGAGATGAATCCTTTTTTCTGTTTTCATTACAAGGTGGATGAAGACAACAAATTAACCCATGTATTTTGGGTTGATGCTCTTGCCAGGAAGGCTTATAAGCATTTTGGTGAAGTGCTAATTTTTTATACTACATATGACACAAATGAATACAAATTGGTTTTTGCTTCATTTACTGGAGTTAATCGCCATGGTCAATCTGTCAATTTTGGTGTAGCTTTCATAAATAAAGAGACGACTGAGTCGTTTGTTTGGTTGTTTGAAAAATGGGGTGAAACAATGTGTGGGTCTCCACCTAAAGTTATCATTACAAATCAAGATCCTGCAATGGAAAATGCAATCCGAATGTGTTTTCCTGGTTCCAGCCACAGGCTATGCATGTGCCACATTCTTAAAAAGCTTCTCGATAAGCTTGGTGGTCCGGGCCTTAATAGTGATTTTAGCATTCCATTCCATAGTTGCATTTGGGATTCAGAGACGCCGGAAGAGTTTGAGATGAGATGGAATGAAGTAATGAACGCTAATTTGCAAATTGCAGGTAATACTTGTTTTAATAAATTTTATTTTTGTTTGACCATTTTTTAGTAGTATTAATACTTGATACATATTGAAATAGCAGGTAATCATTGGCTTTCTGATATTTATGAGCTTCATGAAAAGTAGATACCAGCTTATGCTAAGCATATTTTCACTGCTGGAATTCGCACAACTCAAAGATCAGAAAGTATGAATGATTTTGTCGATAAGTATGTTAATAGTAAAAATTCTTTACATGAATTTATTACGAGGTTTGAAAGGGCGATAAGGAAATAAAGACAAAATCAGTTAGCAGTAGACTACACAACTCTTCATACAAAACCAAAGCTGCAAACAGATTTAGAAATTGAGACACAAATGTCTAAGCTCTACACGAGAGAGAAATTTCATGTATTTCAAGAAGAATTAGTTCAAAGCTTGAATTACGCCTCTTTAAGTGTGCGGTACTACATTGTGAGGAGAATGAAAAAGTCACTAAAATCAGATAAAACAAGGGATGTGTTCTATAAGGGAATGGACAATGCTGGGTCCTATACTTGTAGAAAATTTGAAGTTGAAGGAATTCCTTGTAGACACATCCTTGTGGTATTGAGGAATGAGTTTGTTGATTTCATGCCTCAATCTTATATCTTAAAGAGGTGGACCGCTTTGGTAACTACCGAGATTGTATACGATGATGGTGGTGAAGAAATCATTGGTAGCTACGGTAGTCCACAAGATTTGGATATGGTGGAGTTGTCAAATGAAATCCACAAGTTGATGAGGATTGCTCGCTCATCCAAGGAGATGCGCCACAAGGCCAGAACATTACTAGTTGGTGTTAATGCAAAATTGCAACAAGATATGCGCCAAGAATTACAACAAGCAAGAAGTACTTCATTACCTAAAACAGTCAATATTCATGTACCGGATATTGCAAAGACCAAAGGTAGTGGGAAGCGAATTAAAGGGGGGAAGGAGAAAGCATTGGAGAAGGCCGCAAAACCATTAAGGAAGTTTCGTTTGTGCAAGAAGCTTGTTAATCATGGCAGTAGCACTTGTCCTTTGAAGGAAAGGTTGGTATTCTCTTACAAACTTTATTTCTATTTTTATTATATATAATATAATCTTATCTTTAATTTGTGTTGATTAATCGTGTAGTTCTAATATGAATGACTCACAAGCTTCTACTACTTTTTCAAGAATGGAACCCATAACAGAAGAGGTCCCAAATATTGCATGAACTTTATTAGTTTATTTCTGTGGATTTTGTAGATAAGTGTCTTACATGATTTAAAATAATTTTTGACCCATATCTATAATTATTGTTCTTTAATACCAAATAGCACATTTGTTAAATTAATCGTTATGTCTTGACTGTTTGCAGGCAAAATGATGATGGACATAAAAGAGATGCATGATTTGAAATTTATCTTTGAAAAGTTGGTAAAATGATTTTGTTTATACAAATAATACCAAGTTAGTAGGCAGTGATGAAAAGTTTATGCATGATTTTTTTTTATGCATGATTTTTTCCTTTTGGGGTGTGTAGACAGTGATGAAAAGTTTATAGAAGACAAGTAAAATGATTTTATTTTTTTGCACCCTCTTACCAAGTTAGTGTGCAAGTCTTTTCAGACTCAGGTTCAGTTTCTGTTATAGGCAATTGGTATACATATTCTTGTATATTTTGAAATTTACCATTGTTGTTGTTAAAGTGATTGACTTGGAAGAGGTGGAGATGCAAAAAAAACATTTGTTTGGAACTAGTAGGCATGGTTTAATAAAGCAACCCTATTGACAAACTCAAATTTCTGCATTTGACTCACTTATACTTGATTTATTGCAGTGATGAAAAGTTTATGCATGATTTTGTTTATTCATAATTTTTCCTTTTGGAGTGTGTAGGCAGTGATGAAAAGTTTATACAAGACAAGTAAAATGATTTTGTTTTTTTGGACCCTCCTACCAAGTTAATGTGCAAGTTATTTCAGCTTCATGTTCAGTTTCTGTTTTCGGCAATTGGTATACATAATTTTTTTGGTGGTGTTCAGCTTCATGTTCAGTTTTTGTTGTTTTGAGCTGGGGAGCTAAAATTTTTTGGTGGTGTTCAGCTTTTTGTTCAGTTTCTGTTGTTCTGAGCTAACACATTTTGAACTTAATGTTCAAATTCTCTTGTACTGAGCTTACACATTTTGAGCTTCATGTTCAGTTTTTGGTGGTGTTATTCTAAGCCTACAGATTTTTTTGCATCTCTTGTTGTTGTTCTGATCCTACAGATTATTTTGCTGTTGTTGTTGTTCTGAGCCTACAGTTTTCTTTGCTGTTGTTGTTGTTCTGAGCCTACAGATTTTTTTGCTGAAATTTTTTGTTGTTGTTCAAATACCTGTCTATCCTGAATTTAATGATACCCTGTGAATTTAAATTTCCAGCTTTACCATGTTCATCAAACACTCTTTAGGAACAGCCGAGTGGTATGTGGTTATATCTCCAAGTCAAAAGTTTACCTACAATTCATTATAATACATATATTTACGTACTTGCTTCTTTATTTTTTGGTGAATCACTTTGTTCAGGAATTCAAGAGGAAGAACAAGAAGGATGTTAGTGGAGAACCCGAGAGCCTTGAGAAGGCTGAAGACTGCTTGCGAGAGGGCGAAGAGGATGTAACACCCCTGCCCCGGGCGCGGACAATTTATACAATTTATAAGACAAATTAGATACTATGTAGTACAACTTCCCACCACAGGCTGCCTCTCAAAAGGTGGTTAACCGAATTGGTGACTCTTGATCCTTGGCACATATTATTTATATAATACTTTATTCTTTCAAATTAGCGATATGGGATTAATCCCTTTCCAAATCCTCTTTTTCAATACCGAATAATACTTACACTCTGGCGGGCCCCCACCTACAAACTCCCCACGTCATCACATGGAGAACACAGCACTATGCTGTTCATTCAATAACCGGTGGGCCCCCCCATATATCAAACCGGATTCTCAAACAATCCCATTTCAAATCAATTTTAATTCTTTTATAAATCCCTCCCATAGAATAGTTCTATAGGACCAAGTCTCAAATTCATTTATTATATATATTTCAAACCATATATATTTCAGAAATACGGGGTATTACATACACCCCCCCTTCAGAAATCAGCGTCCTCGCTGATGAGCACGGGGCATGCACAATCTAGTGCAGGATCTACTTTCTAGCCGATGCAGAGCATTTCTGTGAGCGTCACTCTCGTCTTTGGAATTCTGGAGACCAATCCCACTCTGCGGATCATTCTGTGGATCTCTGTCCATCGTCCCAGACTACTGGGGATTGTCTGTCTCTCTCCGCCGATCATCCTGGAGTCCATAACTCAATCCCACTCTGCGGATCATTCTGTGGATCTCTGTCCATCGTCCCAGACTACTGGGGATTGTCTGTCTCTCTCCGCCGATCATCCTGGAGTCCATAACTCACTGCTCTCACACCCTCGGTGTCAAAAGTCGGCTCTGATACCATTTGTAACACCCCTGCCCCGAGCTCCGACAATTTATACAATTTATAAGACAAATTAGATACTATGTAGTACAACTGCCCACCACAGGCTGCCTCTCAAAAGGTGGTTAACCGAATTGGTGACTCTTGATCCTTGGCACATATTATTTATATAATACTTTATTCTTTCAAATTAGCGATATGGGATTAATCCCTTTCCAAATCCTCTTTTTCAATACCGAATAGTACTTACACTCTGGCGGGCCCCCACCTAAAAACTCCCCACGTCATCACATGGAGAACACAACACTATGCTGTTCATTCAATAACCGGTGGGCCCCCCCATATATTCAAACCGGATTCTCAAACAATCCCATTTCAAATCAATTTTAATTCTTTTATAAATCCATCCCATAGAATAGTTCTATAGGACCAAGTCTCAAATTCATTTATTATATATATTTCAAACCATATATATATTTCAGAAATACGGGGTATTACAGAGGACACTCTCTTCGACTGTCCATTTTTGACCTATTGAGAATGTTTCGACTGCTAGGATGTTTAAATGTGTTTTAGTGTGTTGGTCATGTATGGACTGTAATGGAAATAACGGAAGTTGAAAGTTAAAACTAGTTTGTGGTTACAATTGTGTTTTTAATCCTTTTGTTTGTGACATTGATGTTGCTGCTGCTGCTGCTTTGAAAGGTTCTTCCAAGTAGCTGCCAGATATGTTCACTCTTATATGAATTGGTATAATCTCCATTTGGTTTCTGTTGTTCTGAGCTTACACATTTTGAGCTTCATGTTCAGTTTGAGTTGTTCAATTTTCTGTTCTTCTGAGCTTCATGTTCATTTTTTGGTGGTGTTGTTCTGAGCCTACAGGTTTGAATTTGTTTGGTCTGGTGTTAGTCAGTTTTTTGCCAGGAGGTTTAAATGTGTTTTAGTGTGTTGGTCATGTATGGATTGTAATGGAAATAATGGAAGTTGAAAGTTAAAACTAGTTTGTGGTTACAATTGTGTTTTTAACCCTTTTGTTTGTAACACTGATGTTGCTGCTGTTGCTGCTTTGAAACCTTCTTTCAAGTAGCTGCCAGATAAGTTCACTCTACATTAGTATTCATCATATCATCACATGACACCAAAACAATAATAACAAATATATCTGAATAAATTTTGATCATCATACAAGTGTAAGGTAATGCCATGGTCTTGACACCTGAAATCTTATACATGCAAACATCCTCAACCAAGCCCAATAACAGAACACGAGAAATAAATATCTTAAATAATGTTATTTGCTTCAATACATTGATAGTATACTTACTTCAATAACGCACAAGTATATCAAAAACTTTACAAATTTAGCAACTATACAACTTTTATCACCAAATATACAAGCTTTTTGCTCCAAATGTCAACTGGTGTCGAGTAGTGAGTAGCTCCAAGAAGCACTTCAACCTGAAATCAAAATTAAACAGAGCTCATTCAGCCTGGAAACAACAAAATATTTATTTAAAAAATATAGTAGGCTCAGAATACAAAATATCATTCACCAATTATAGTAGGCTCAGAATATAAATTTTTTAGATCATAAAGTGTTTCGCATCACTGCCTCAAGAGTGTTTGATGAACATGATAAAGTTGGAAATTTTAAATCACAGGGTATCATCAAATTCAGGATAGACAGGTATTTGAACAACAACAAAAAAATTCAGCAAAAAAATTTGTAGGCTCAGAACAACAACAACATCATCAAAAAAATCTGTAGGCTCAGAACAACAACAACATCAAAAAAACAGCAAAAAAAACTGTAGGCTCAGAACAACAACAATAGCAAAAAAATTCTCCAGTTTACCCCCAGTATCTTGATCCTGTTCTTCTGAAATGGAGATTATACACTTCTGAAATGACAATGAAGACTCCTCTAGTTCTTTTGCTATAGGTCGTAAAACATAAAAGAGTGAACAGATCTGGCAATTCATATAAGAGTGACAATGACAACGAAATGGAGATTATACCAATTCATATAAGAGTGAACATATCTGGCAGCTACTTGAAAGAACCTTTCAAAGCAGCAACAGCAGCAACATCAGTGTCACAAACAAAAGGATTAAAAACACAATTGTAACCACAAACTAGTTTTAACTTTCAACTTCCATTATTTTCATTACAATCCATACATGACCAACACACTAAAACTAAACCTCCTGGCAAAAAAACTGACTGACACCAGACCAAACAAATTCAAACCTGTAGGCTCAGAACAACACCACCAAAAAATGAACATGAAGCTCAAAATGTGTATGCTCAGAACAACAGAAACTGAACATGAAGTTCAAAATGTGTAAGCTCAGAACAACAGAAACAGAATACCACCAAAAAAAATGTGTGTACCAATTGCCGAAAACAAAAACTGAACATGAAGCTGATGTTGCACTCGTCACTCGACCTACTCAAATAACTCATTTGCTCCCTACAATAAGTTCAATGATCCGCTCACCTCCCAAGCTACACCATCAACTCAGTAACTAACAACAATGAGTCCGGTCTTCTTCTCCTCCGAGCTACACCAACAACTCATTAGCTCCAAATAATAAGTCTGATGCTCCACCGCTCGAGCTATTCTAACAACTTATCAGCTCCCTACAATGAATTCAGTGCTCCGTTCGCCTCACAAGCTACACCAACAACTCATTAATTCCAAACAATGAATTTGGTGCTCCGCTCCTCAATTGCAGCAATAGCTCATTAGCTCCAAACAATGAGTTTGATACTCTGCTCGTACCTTGAGCTACTCTAACAACTCATTACCCCAACAACACATTAGCTCTCCACAATGAGTTCAGTGTTCCGCTTGGCGCTTGAGCTACCCCCAACAACTCATTAACTCCATACAATAAGTTTATTGCTCCGTTCGTCGCTCTAGCTACTCTGACAACTTATTAAGTCCTTACAATTGGTTTGGTGCTCCGCTCATCACCCGAGCTATGCCAGCAACTCGCTAACTCGCTAACAGCAAGTTTGGAGCCCAACTCTTCCCTAGAACTGCTCCCACAACTCACCAACTCTCAAACAACAAGTTCAGATCTAACTCGTGACTCAAGTTACTCCCACTTCGGAGCTCGGCTCGTTACTCAAGATGCTCCCATAACTCGGTAACTTTCAAACAACAAGTTCAGAGTTCAACTCATGACTCAAGCTTCAACCACTTCGGATGTCGGCTCGTCACTCGAGTTGCTCCCGCAACTCACTAACTCTCAAACAGCAAGTTCGGAGTACAACTTGTAGGTTGAGTTACTCCCACTTCACAGCTTGGCTCGTCACTCGAGCTGCTCCTGCAACTCGCAAACTCTCAAACAACAAGTTTGGAATCCAACTCGTGACTCGAGTTACTCCCACTTTGGAGCTTGGCTCGTCACTCGAGCTGCTCTCACAACTCGCTAACTTTCAAACAACAAGTTCGGAATCTAACTTGTATCTCAAGCTACTCCCGCTTCAAAGCTCAGCTCGTCACAGGAGATGCTCCCGCAACTCACAAAGTCTCAAACAACAAGTTCGGAGTCCAACATTTTTCTATAGCTGCTCCCGCAATTTGCAAATTCTCAAACAAGTTTAAAGTTCAACTCTTCCAAAGCGGCGCTCGCACAACTCGCTGACTCTCAAACAGCAAGTTCGGAGTCAACTTGTGATTCGAGCTACTCCCACTTCGGAGCTCGGCTTGTCACTCGAGCTGCTCCCGCAACTCACTAACTCTCAAACTAGAAGTTCGGAGTCCAATTTGTGAATCAAGATACTCAAACTTTGGAGCTCAGTTCGTCACTCAAGTTGCTCTCGTAACTCACTAACTCTCAAACAACAAGTTTGATGTTCAACTCTTCCTTAGATCTTCTCGCGCAACTTGCTAATTCTCAAACAAGAAGCTTGGAGTCCGACTCTTTTCTAGATATGCTCCCACAACTTGCTAACTCTCAAACAGCAAGTTCAGAGTCCAACTCGTGACTCGAGCTACACCCACTTTATAGCTCAGCTTGTTACTTGAGCTGCTCCCGCAACTCTCTAACTCTCAAACAACAAGTTTAGAGTCCAACTCATGACTCAAGCTACTCCCGCTTCAGAGCTCGGCTCGTCACTCGAGTTGCTCGCACAACTCGCTAACTCCAAAATAGAAAGTCCAAAGTCCAACTCTTTCCTAGAGCTGCTCTCACAACTCGCTAATTCTCAAACAGCAAGTTTGCAGTCCAACTCTGCCCTATAGCTGCTCTAATAACTTGCTAACTCACTAACAGTCCAACTCTTCCATAGACCTTGTAACTTCTGTTTCTTTTTAATTCCTCACTTATTTGGTTTAAATTATTTTTAAATATGTTTCTAAGTATATTTTTCCTGATTAATTGATTTTATTTGTATTAGAGTGATTAAATTGAAACTTGGGGTTAAACAGGGAAAATTGCAAATATATGAGTTTTGGGATGAGTTTTCTCGGAAGAGATGAATCCGATTTGACCCGAAATTGTTCTGGGGCGTCTGTACATTATAGGGGGTCAATAAAATGGTGGAGTCTTTATTTTGTGCCATTAGTTGTAAACTTCTCAAAATTGAGCTGAAATAACCTATTTTAGGTCATTTTTTTAAGTAATTAGGCTTAAAGCCCATAACCCTAAACCCTAACTTTATTAAAAACCCTAAGAATAACTATTATACCATTTTCCCAACTCTCTCTCTCTCCTCTTTCCTGGCCGACCAGCACCCTCCCCTCCTTCGGAAAACCCAACTAGGGTTTTGAATACCCACCAAATTTCCTGTCAGGGACTGGATTCCTGACTGAATTTGGTATCTCCATTTCTTGGAGCTAGGGTTTATAAGGAAGAAGAAGAAGAAGATTTTGGGGGAGGATTTTGTTTACTCCAAAGCTTGATTCCTTCTCATTCAGGAAATGCCTATTTATAGGCAGTTACAAACATGGACACGTGCAAGCTATGTAATTTCTATACTAGGATTTATAGAGCTAATCCATTACAACCCCCACCAAAAACACATGAAAAATTAGTGTGCTGTGCACGTATAAACCTGATACTCTGATACATTCTTTATTACACTAATCAACTAATCTGCAGCCCTCTAACAAGATCAGTGAAGTAATCGGAACCCTAACATTCCATCCCCTTGAGAACGAACTTGCCTCAAGTTCGAAAATAAGGAGCGCCTAACACCTGAAGTTGATCATGTAGAAACTTGAGGTACTCTATTGCCTCCTGCAGCACTGAAGCTATGTCTGTCTTTTTAAAAAGGAAAACCAACTATTGCAAGGCTGCTACTCTCTCCCCAACTTTGTCCTTCTTCTCAGGAGAAACAGAGAGTTTTGCAGTTTTAAGCTTTTTTGCAGAGTAAACTCTTGCTCTAGTTTGGGCATTGTGAGAAGAAAACCATCATGGTGGTTTCTTCTTTTCTGATCACCCATCTCAGTCATCATCATCATCTCTTTTGCAAGTGCTGACACATCCTGGGCTGTCGCCTGAAAGTTATTGTCACCAATGCAGGCAATAACACATTGTTGCTCCGATTGACCACCCAGTTGAACCATAATGCATTTGGAACCATCTCCTTTGATTACAGCCTGGGCAACAACTATTCGCTCACCTCCATTTGAAGCAAATTCTTGTCGCATTCCCAGCCCATGACGCAACTCCTCTCTTTTCCTCAAAGCTCTACGACGCGTCTCATCTCTAGTAGCTCCATCAATAGGGATAGTGTAGCAATAGTGATATTCTTTACAGCACCCTAGGTTAGTGAATATGTAAAGCCAGCAATCCAAATAGCTTAGCTCTCTTGAGAGCTTTTGAGTATACCCATTGCATATGCTCATGATTGTCAGGATCAAAGGCTTTTGTTTTTGTGCTAACTTAAAGATTTTTGAGTATACCCATTGCATATACTCTACTAAAGACAACAATGTCAATAAGAGAATTTGCACCCATAGCATTTCCATCACCAGAGCATGTATGAACTGTGGTTTCAGAGAGGTAAGCTCTTTCATACCCCTCAGTAGCAAAAATAGTTGGGTCCGCATGAAAGCAATGAATGTTCCCATCTTCCATATTCAGTGCAATCAAGCCTTGGCAAGTCCCTACTGCTATCATAAGAAGATCCAATGCAAGGTATTCAACAGAGGTCAGATTAATGTGCGTCACAACTTGGCCATCGAGTATGTGCAACAATGCTTGATCAGTCTGGTCTGCAACACTTGCACATCGATATGCCTGACCATTTTTTTTAAAATCCAAACTATCACCTGAATCTTCATATGTCGGTATGACAGATCTTGCACCACTATCTCCAATTTCCTCAATACCAAAGCCCTCATAATATGTTGAAGCAGTAACATTTCTTCATCCCTCCCAAGTTTCTCCAACTCCAACCAGGTTGCAGTATTCATGAATTTGCGTTGATGGGTGACGTAGAGGACAGTCTTACAAGACAGGAAGCTTATCAAACACTCCTTAAAGAGAGGAGCTCCAGTGTGGGCATCTACAACACTGAATGGAGCATCAAACAAGTAAATATATGAATTGCTGTAACATACTCTTGCAAAATAAATCCTTTGCTTCTGAGCCCCGTTCAATGTCATTCTTTTCTCTCCTATCAGAATCATGTCTTCATCAACCCACAATCTTATGTCTTTATTACCGTCTCGAAGACCATTTGAGACATTTAGGCGAACAGGTGGTGGACGACCATGGAGTAACAATTTACCACCACGAACTTCTGACTCTCTTGAACACCCTAATAATTGTTCTTGATCTTTCTTTCGAGCCATTAATGCAGTGACAATGCCGTCAAGAACATCAGTAGCATCATAATTTTGGGAATAAACTGAAAGGAGGATAGGAAGGAGGTGCAGCCTTTTCTGCACGAATTTGAGAGCTTCTCTTTCTTCAACCTGATGCCCCTTCATTACTACTTCACCTTCTTGATCATGCATTTCATCAAACACCTCCGACGTCCCTTCATAATCATCCATTAAAAAATTGTTTCCGGTGTCAAATTCTTCTTATCTAAAGCTACTGCTGCTTCATCATCTTCTTGATTTTCACCTTCAATAACATCACAGTCTTCAAACTCAGTAGAGCCAAATTGATCAATAAATTCTTCTACAAACTCTTCCCATTTCAACACACGCCATCTATTACCTATGTTGCTCCAAAATCACCGACAAGCCTCTTGTTTTAAACTCAAAATTGCAAATCTCAACCACTCTTCTTTAGGAAAACCGTTAAATTCCAAGAATTGTTCACATTTTCGAATCCATTCCTTTGGATTTCTTCCAGAAAAATTAGAAAAATTGAAGTTGATAGGGTTTCTTACAGTGGTGCTCGATTCTTGAACTTGCCTTGGTGGTGGATTGTTGATCGACTGGTTGTTGCTCTCGATTTTCTTGAGTTGATCGATGGCAAAATTGAGCTGCTGCGATTGTGCGATGATTTTGAGCTAAGCCGAGATGAATTCGAGCTGCAATTTTAATGATTGGATCCTCTCCTTCGTCAACGTACCTCCGACGTCACGCTCGTCGCCGTTGATGAAGGCCGGCTCTGATACCACCTTGTCAGGGACTGGATTCCTGACTGAATTCGGTATCTCCATTTCTTGGAGCTAGGGTTTATGAGGAAGAAGAAGAAGATTTTGGGGGAGGATTCTGTTTACTCCAAAGCTTGATTCCTTCTCATTCAAGAAATGCCTATTTATAGGTAGTTACAAACATGGACACGTGCAAGCTATGTAATTTCTATACTGGGCTTTATAGAGCTAACCCATTACAAGTTACAACCCTCGCCAAAAACACATGAAAAATTAGTGTGTTGTGCACGTATAAACCTGATACTCTGATACATTCTTTATTACACTAATCAACTAATCTGCAGCCCTCTAACAAGATAAGTGAAGTAATTGGGACCCTAACATTTCCACCTCCAAAATCTAATATTTTGGGGTTTCAAGTGGATTTTTGGGTGCTCTTCCCCATGGCGGTGTCGGTTTTTCAAGAAAATTTCAATGAGGTATGATAAATTGTATGATAGTTTATTAAATTATATGCTTTTCATTTCTTTTATTAGAAATTGATGTAGGGAGATGGATAGAGCATATAGAACATGTTAGGAGTTAGAATTAGAATTTGTGCTTATAATGGTGAAATTGAGAGGTGGTGATTTTGGCATAAAGCCAAATTTTAGGGCATGTGAAATTGTGTAAGAAACTCGATTCCGGTGACTTTAGAAAATGCATATGGGGTTGTAGATTAGTGTGAGTATTAATATGAATTTAGAATGGATTTTGTAGACTTAGAACTTAATGGAAAAGATTGAGAATGAAAGTATAATTTTTATGCACGTCGGATGTTCGGTGGAATGCCCGAGCGAGATTGAGGTGAGAATTTGTTAGGTTCGGAGGTGTAATTGAGTCTTATTATTATTATTAACCCTAATTTGAGATATTAGCAAAAAGATATTAAAGAAATTAGGAGATAGGGAATTTTCATAATAGGAAGCCTCTGATCAATAAGTGATTTTTTGCATTGGGACCCGAATTTGAAATCTGTCGATGTAGTTTAGCTACATATGTCATTTGTGATGCGTGGGTGAAGACGGATTCGAATTTGGAGGTTCGTAGGTTGAGTTTTGAGTTTTAAGCTAATCCGTCCTAACTTTCTATTTAGGTGGAAAAAGTTGAATTTTGACTGGCTATCGGGCGGACGTGGGACATCGTTTGCTCGATCCATCAAATGAGTATGTTATATCTACATATATTTTATGTTGTGGCCAAATTTCGTGGCTTTTTGATATATTTCGTAGAAGTTATGCTAGAAGTTGATTTTGAAGGAAAATACGGATTTTTATGGGCCCGAAAATGGGTTTTTGTAATATTTGGTGAAATTAACTATTTTGAGTATATAAAACATATATTATGAATTAGTGTGACGTGTTTAAGCATAAAAATCAAATATATTAAACAGTTTATGCATATTTTTATCCCGTGCATGTTTTTGGGTATATAAGCCGATATAGGTGATTTGGTATATGTGAAGCCTTGGGTATGGACTAATATGCTATGGATGGATGTTATGAGATGTAACTAGACAAAATTAGTGATTGTGGTCAGGTTCTGGGAACCCGTGTATGTGTAATGCATGTTTTGTGCATATTTTGTGCATGTTTTGGGGCATATAGGCCCTTATAGGTGATTTTAGTTACATGGAGCATTGTGTATGGGCTAGCATGCTATAATTGGTTGTTATGAGGTTTAATTAGATGAAATAAGTGATTGTGGCCCTTTTTCTTGGAAATTGGCATATGTGGTGTATGTTTGTGATATATATATAGGTGATAATGAGTTGTGATGTGATAATTGATCAAATTAGTAAGTGGGTGTATGTTTATATTATAGTTATGTTCGAAATGAATTTATGGGCAATAATATGATATTATTATGTGATGCATTATATATTGGTTACACTTATGATACGGAATAACATAATGTGACTCTTTTATTAATGATATAACCTGGCGTATGCCTATATATGATATAATGGGGTAATAAATAACATGGTATTCATAACGCGTGATGTTGTGGTAAAATAAATAACTTGGTGCATTCATGTTATACAATAAGATGATATAGCGATGTTATATGATTAAATGACAAAGTGCATGCATATATGTGATATAATGATATGATAATTAATATCATGGACATCGGTATGCATTAAAATGGTAAGATAAAAGATGAGTTGGTATGTGCTAATAACATATGGTTTTGTTGACCAGTACCTACAGCAATCCTGGGGGTTTGAGCTAGACCTCCTAATACCCAAGGACCGGCTTGGGGTAAGTGGACCCAAACTATGTTTGGGGTAAGTGAGTTTTTATCGCCCAAGCTATCGGCTTGAGGCCTGGTTATTCCCTCGATGACAGCTGTCGCGAGGAAGTACCCAGTTTATCTGGGATTAGTGGTTTTCCCTCTTGGTTTCGGCTAGGAGGAAGTACTCAGGTTACCTGGGGTCAGTGGTTTTTTCCTCTTGGCTTCGGCTGGGAGGAAGTACCCAAGTTCTACTTGGGGTTCGTAGTTTCCTCGCTAGTTTGGCTAGGAGGAAGACGTAGCCTCGGACGAGTAAGACTCTGTGTGAGCATCGGTCTGCGTGTTTTACTGGGCTGTCAGCTTTAAGTATAGTGGGATACTGTGGCTCACTGGTCGACAAACTAATAAAATAAATAAGTGTAAATAAGAATAAGAAAGTAAAAAAAAGTGAAATGTGGATGTGAAAGAAAGTGGTTGTGAATAAAAATAAATATGAAGGAATACGAGTTATGAATTTGTGTATGGAAAGAAATGATAAATGCAGTATGTGGTTAATTTAAAATAAAAAAGTAAAAGAGACATGTGTTAATATGATAGTATGAAGTAATTGTATTATGAAAGTGATTATTAAAGTAAAATATAGTATGATATGAGTTGTTACACCTTGGAATTGTGTCGAGGAACTACCCGCCCGCTATTTCTGTGGAAATGGTGGGAACTACTTGCCTTGGCATAATTCGCAGTGCGAGTTGGCATAATATTGGTAGTGAATAATGAAAATGGTGAATAAAGTAAAGTAAAGATGAAAAATAATTGAAGTGAATTAATAACCAAGCTATCGGCTTGGGATGTGATGTCATATTACCCAAGTTCTACTTGGGGTGCTGATTATTACCCAAGCTATCGACTTTGGGGTGTGATATATTATTGCCCAAACTATGTTTGGGATATGGAGTATATTGTGATGAGAATGAAAGTGAAATTAATGGCGACTTGAGATATAAATGACAATGAAAGCAAGATTAATTTTCTATAAGATTGAGTAGTAACTGAAGTGATATAACGGGATGAGAATGAGTTATAAAACATGTTTTTGATGCAATAAGAATGAGCATTCACATAAGTGATACGGTGATGATGTGATGAAATGCAAGTAAATTGTAATGTGTAATGAGACATTATGTTTGTGTTATACGACATGAATGAATGTGGTATTATGGGAATAAATGCATATGTTTATGATGTGATACGTGATATAGTACAATAAAATAAATACTTGTATTATTAGAGTGGTTATGAAAATGGTTATTAAAAAAAGTATGTTGTGATATGAGTTTGTGTACCTTGGAAGTGTGTCGGGGAACTACTCGCCCGCTATTTCCGTGGAATGGTGGGAACTACCTGCCTTGGCACAACTTCCAGGGTGAATGAGTGAGTGGATGATATAATACAAGTAAATGAAGCGCATGGCTAAATAAAGATGAAGAATATATGTAGTAGCATCCTGTGATTATGTATATAAAAATGAAGAAATGGTGATATGACGATAATTGTGGAAAGATGAATATTTGTGTTAGAGAATTTAAATCGAAAGGTAATGGATTGTGTGTGAATTAGTATTATGCAAATGTAAAATAAGGATATATATGCGGTTAGTGTGATGTATATAGTGAAATATGTGAAGTTATGGATATGTATACAGTTGAATGCAGATTTGAAGAGTACTTTGGTATAAATCGTATTGGTGATATTTTTATGTTCAGACTCCTGGTTAAACCTTCTTATCTTTATGTTTGTAAGTTCAATTCATTTTCTTTATACAATTTAATTTATTTATTAGACTGGTAATTATACTCACACCAGAAATGGCTAATCCCTATTATTTTCTGGGGGTTAGGGGGATCCCTCCCTGAGGGTGGACAACCCTAACTCTCCTACAGGTTTGCTAGCAGCCCGGTGAGGTAGATATAGAGTTAGATATTATATTTCTGTTGAGATAATAGATTATCTATGTATTTAGTATATGAAGAAATGTGGACAGTTGATGTATTATTTTGTATTAAGGTGAAAATATATATATAGTGCTGTGATGAGGTAAGAATGCCCGTACCCACCTCGTTATGGTGTATTGGGTTCTGTGTTTAGTTTTTGGAAAGTTTTACTATAGTTTTTCTATTACTCATATATGTTTTCAAAGGAAATTTATGGTTTTTAAATTATAATTGATATTCTGTTGTGAGTTTGGCCCCCAATGCATGATACTTATATTGCCTGTATGATTCTGCTCATTTTGGCCTGGGGAGCCCATGACTATATTGCTTGTGTTGTGAGTTACGGAATTTAGAGTAGAATTCTGTAAGCTTTTTATGTTTCGGGGCAGAAATTTCAGGGAAGACTCTGCCAAAATTTTATTTGAAATATACCTATCTTAGTTTATGTTTAAAGTGATATAGAAATTGAAAGAATAGAATTTAGAGGTTTAGTTTCAAAAAAAGGGGGGGAGGGGGGGGGGGTGCTTCAGACCTTCTCCCGCAACTCGCTAATTCTCAAACAACAAGTTTGGAGTCTGACTCTTCTCTGGAGCTGCTCCCATAACTCGCTAACTCTCAAACAACAAGTACAGAGTCCAACTCTTCCCTAGAGCTACTCCCATAACTCGTTTACTCTCAAACATCAAGTTTAGAGTCCAGCTCGCCTTTAGAGCTGCTCCTACAACTTCCTAACTCACCGCAGTTGACGAGAAAACAGAGAGAGCAAAAGTGAAGACAAAAAAAGCAATGGGAGACTTATTTCATATCAATATTCCAGTACAAGTTTTATTCCAAATCAAAAGTTACGCCACAAGGAACCAAACATATTGATAAGTTGGCTCAGGAGATCTCATGGATGGAGTCGATCGACGTGTCGACCAATCTCTTCCGATCCCGCGGGTTAGATGTTTCTTAACAGCCTCAACGCAGTTTGCTGTGTAATACCCCGATTTTCATTTATGAAAATTATTTATTTATTTTGCACGTAGTGTGCACGTGCAAATTTTCGTAATCTGAAATCTTATCATTATTTTTCATTATGGATGATGTGTGTATATGTGTTCTTTAATTATTTTTATAAGAAGTCCATTTTTCTTCAAATAAACATAAGCCTTTCCTTTTAGCCCAAATCTAATTTGTTTACTTTCTTTTATAAAACTATTATTTTGGCCCATTAATTAAAGCCCATGAGTTATTTTTATTTTAAATTACAACTTGTAATGTAGAACACCTTTTAAAGATTATTTTTATAGAAAATATAATGTACAACTTTTTTTAAATGGAGACAAATGCATGCACGTGCATTGCACGTACACGTGCATTGCACGTACACGTGCAAAAGCACACATGTAGGCCGGTTTTTAACATGGTGGGAAATGAAAAAAAAAAGTGGAGTCATGGGTGGTGGTTGCTTGATCATGGTTGGTTACTACAACTCCCCCTTGAATCCTAGTCTTTTATTTCTAACTCCTAGTTTGATCCTAGCCTTCCATTCACTCAAATTTTTAGTATAAATACCCCCCCCCCCTCCTAGCCTAGTTATTTTTGTACTCTTTATTTCTCCAAAACCTATAGTAGAAAATACATTGTTGGTAGTATTGTAAGTGAGATAAAAGATTGAGATTTGTGTGTGAGGGAGTTGTGCTTGCATCAAAAAGGGAAGGCCGACATCAAGGAGCTCGGGTTGGCATCTTTGAAGGCTTGGGTGCGCATCGAGGAGGAGGAGGAACGCTCTTTTGGCAAGGACTTTTGTTTAGGAGGTGTTGCAATTTGATTTCTCTCCAAATTAAGGTGGGTTATTTTCCATATTTTTAATTAGATATCATGCTAAGGTGGGTTATTTTTCATGTTTCTAATTAGATAGCATGCTAGAATTGAATTGAAATGATATTGCATGAAAAAGATTAATAAGAGTACATTTAATTGGAATAATGGCTTATTAGTTGATTGGAATGTTGCTAAATAGATTGTATGTGATTCCATCATCAAACTTAAGTTGTGTATAAATCATTTATAGCTATGGATTGCTTGCAGTAAAATTCATTGTTAGCATCAAAAACTATATGCAAATATTAGTAGATGAAAATGTTGTTTTATGTGCTTGAATGAACCTTTTTGTGATAATGTGTAATGAATGACTTTAAATATAATCTGTGGGTTTGTGAAATGAATATAAACAAGGAATTGATATAGGGAATATTGAGGTTAAATTGGATAAGAAATGTCGAAAAAGAAATGTGGTAGTAGTAGCATACAAATTAAACTAATTGCATGAAAAATATGTGTTAATTATTGGAAAAAATATTTTTAAATTACTAGAGTATCAATCATTATGGGAATAATTATTCTGGAGATTTACAGTAAATTTAGTAAAAAGCAAAACTCAAATACGAGCCTTTGAAACATCGAAATGTTCTATTAAACAGAGAGTTGATTTAATTAGAGTGCAAGTTGTATTTGAGACAACCTGAGCCTATAGCTCAAGTGGTTGGGAGGCTTCTAATCGCTATAGTGTGCGGTTTGGGTTCTCACAGATCGAGGGTTCGATCCTTGATAATACCATATCTTGTGTGTATTTAACAAATTTAATCAGTTTTTCAACTGAGAGTACTTAAGACTCTTAACCCCTTTTATATTGATCGGCGCAATTGGCCTAGTGGCCAGAGCGTGCGGCTTGCTTCTCTGTGGTTGTTGGTTCGAAACCTGGTCTCGGCTAGTATTAAATTTTTGGAAAAAAAAAAGATTTTTGGTGGATTTTTTATGTTTAAAAATTATGAAAAAAATACTATTATTATTCTAAAATTATGTGACTTATGAAAAATAAATTGGAAATTTTTGAAATGAAATAGAGTATATTTTGAGAACAAAAGTGTAGTTAGAACTATGGTTCTACACTTATATTTTGTGAAAGTTATGTGTTGTAAAAGAACTTGAAATAAAGTGCTAGAAAAGGAAATATAATAAAGAAGGAAAATATATGAGGTGATGTGGTGTGAATTATTCTTGTTAAAGAATAGTGTGACAATAATGAATTGTGGATATTCATTTGGACCATATAATTGGTGATATGATTTTTAATGTGGAAATAAATATTTAATGAAATACACGATGAGTAATCGAACTCTATGTATGGTTATTGACTCATGAATTATTTGAAATCATGTGATTGGAAAAGAGAAATGTTATTGAGTATGAAAACTCAAACATGTGAATTTGTGAATTGAAATTGAAAATTAGGGTGTAGCCAAAACTCACATCAGCAAGTGAAAGTGATGAATAAATTATGATTATTGACATTGAAAAGACCAAGTTTGGGTCATTGTGAAATGAAAGAAATAAGACCGGTAGTAGTGAGAGGGCTAACTCTAAGAGATTGATTTTGTTCATGATTTCATTAGAATTAAGGATTAGTTACATAGTAAAGATGTGATGAGAGTAAGAAAAAAACACAAGTATGAAGGCCTCGAGTCTACGATGCGAGAGTGATTCACAGAATGCATGCTTGATGCGTCAAGACATGGCGTGGGCACTACTTCAAAATTATCGGGATCTTGGCGACGCTTGTAGGATGTTTGGTGACTGCAAGTGGATCGTGTGCCATGAAGGAGGCTGAATTGCCACAGAATGCATGCTTGATGCGTCAAGACATGGCATGGGATTTCCCTTCAGGTTTTCTGTACACGAGCTTGTACTCATAGATCATCCAGGAGACTCCTGGAGACATATCCATGTCACGTCACGATGCATCACGAAGACAGCCTGTGAATACTCTCACACCGTAGCTCCGAGGCCCTCATACTCGTGTTTTTCTCTTATTTTCATCACATCTTCACTATGTATCTAGTTCTTAGTTATTTGAATCATGAACAAAATCAATTCTCTGGAGCTAGCCCTTCCACTATACCGGTCTCAACCATTTATATCACATGACCAAAATCTTGGTCATTTCATTTTAAATTTCATTTCAATATATTTCTTTTCGATGCCGGTATGAGGCTTAGCTACACTCTAGTTCTCAATTTCAATTCATAATCGCAATATTTGAGTTCTCATACTCATAAGTTCTTTTTCACAATTAACATGATTTCCATTGTTTCCAATAATTCAATGTTCCAATTCAATTCATAAAATTCTCATTCAACCAAAATAAGTCTTAGTTTCCGTACTATTATTTCTTTTCCTCCAAATTTCAAAAATCATATTTCTTATTTACTTTTCAAAGCACACATTATCCAAAATGATAACAAAATTCTTAATGAAACACACTCCAAGTTCTTTTTACACAAAATCCCCTTTTATAAATCTAGCATAACTCAAAGAGTCACTTTTATACTTGTACTTGTGCAAAATATCAATTTTTATAAGGTTTTACTCAATTTTTCCTCCCACGCTATTTAAATCAAGTCAAAATAGTGTACAATTATTTTTCATGAAGTCTACATATTTTTATAATAATTATAGGATTTTTCCCGAATTTTTAAAGTCACAAAATCACCAAAAAACTAAAAACAAACAAAAGTTTTCAAATTGCTAAGTTCGGGTTTCGAACCAGCGACCACAGACAAAGCCAGCGCATGCACTAACCAAAGGGACAGAGCGCAACCACGTCACAAAGATGGTTCGGAATCATATGAGTCCAATCTCGAGTTTGGATTTTTTTTTTCCAAAAAATTAATAACGAAAAAGGCTCTTGTTCGGTTTCGAACCTGAGACCAAGGCCAGAACCCACTCTACAGTAAGCATGCCCAACACACCCACTAACCAATTAGGCTAAGTGGCCAACTGATATGAATTGGGTTTTTAGGGGGTTTGATCTTAGTTTCGGTTCATTGAACTTTTTATGAAAAGTAACTAATTTTAATTTCGTTTCTTCTCCATTTTCTTCCAAAAATTCCAGAACATAACTCTTATACATTTCTAACATATCAGTAAATTAAATCTTGATTTTTAACATAAAAACATCACTTTTTCTTTTTGACTGCAAATTTGTCTACAATTTCAAAAATATACAACCAAAATCGTTTCTTTTGTAAAATGGCATTCAAACTTCTCATATTTCCTTCTTATTATGACTATTAATATTACTTAATTATTTCAGTAACAAAAAATCCCTTTTTTCTCATTTTTAACCATTGAAATAGCAAATTCACCACTAAGCATGATTAACATTTCAATCCAATTAAGCATACAATCATGTCTCCTTGAAATAGCACAATCATCAATTAAAGCATGGTAGAAATGTAAAAATTAAACTAACTATCAAAATTTGCAACTAATTATCATTCTTTTCACACACAATCAAGCATTCTAATTTGTATTAAACATATGGCTAGAATAACTATGTCTCTTTTCAAATGCATCAACCATACTCTAGCATGAACCTAGTTAGAAGTGTAAGAGAATCACCCACCTTTGATGGAGAGAAAAACAAACAAACTCCTAATGATCTCCTACAACGATCGAGCGAAGCCGTCTCCTCCTAAATCAAGCCACCAAAAAGCTTCTCCTCCTAATGATGCCGCAACCCGAGCCTTGCCCCCTAGTGTAGTCCGGCCTCCTCCTTGGATGAAGAACAAAATAGCACACAATCTCACAACTCCTTAATCTTTTGTCTCACTCAAATTACTTCTCTTTCTTTTCTTTCTATTCTTTACTTTCAAAAATTCTAAGTGTGAGAATGAAGAGTATATAGAGGGGTATTTATACAATTTTTTGGGGTGAATGTAGGGCTAGGATGTGATCAAATGGTTAAAGATCAATGGTCTAGATGAACTAGGGAGTTATAAAAACTACCCATGATACACAACCACCTCTCCACCACTTCCATCTCTCCCACATCCCTCCATCACAATCCGGCCTAGGTAAAGGTGTGCAATGCACACCCTAGTGCTTGCACGTGTCAACTAGTACCCCCTCCTTACAAGTGTACATGTGCATAAAAATTTATTTGTTCATAACAAGAGTCTATAATACAAGTTAAATTGTTTTAAAAGAGAAATAAGTTAAATGGTCTCACTAATGGGCCAATTTAACCATGGCTTTAAATAATTAAAATAATTAATTAATAAAGTGGGCTAAAAAGACAATTTGGGCTTTAGATTTTAATTAGGCTTTAAAAGACAATAATCTTGGAAAAAATAAGGGAGAACAAATACTATAAAAATATTTTATACGAAAAATTATACAAATGAAATTATACGTGCAAAACACGTAAAATCATAAAAATCTCATAAATCAAATCTAGGGTGTTACACATCTTCCTCTTCTTATTCCCTGGCACCTTGCTGCTCAAACCAGTGCAGGCCACCATGATAGCATCAAAGTCCATCACTTCTGCTTCGGCAAAAAGAGCAAACAGAGAAATGAGAACGTGATAAATCGGAAGGTAAAAGATGGCTAAGTAATTGATAAAAGGAAAACCAGAACTAATGTCATACTAGGATTCATTGGGCTCACCCCCCTACAAGAAGAGGGCCGCCTCCGTCACATCCTTCCACTTCAACTCCTTGCACCCTCGGAGAGCGTCACTCAACCTTTTCTTCTCCTCACTCACTTCTGGGTCAGCCTTCACTTTCTTAGGCATATACCCTCTCCACTTTGTGGGGAATCCCCACGGTTCAAACTGCAGACGATGAAATACTTGCTCGTCCAATGCTTTATCGAGTCAGGATTCTCAACTAATCCTATGTCGCGACGAGGAGAGAGATAGAAGCAGAATTCCATCTTATTCAGCTGATGGAGTCTAAAGTATCTCTTCCAAACAGTTAGACTAGGTTCTATGCCAACATTTTGGCACTGTAGGATGAAGCCGATCAGGTGTAGCCACATATTCGGCATATACTAAACCGGACTAAGTTTATATCAATTCAAATCCTTCTTCATGAATGAGTGCATGGGCAGATGCAACCCAGCATGAAAGGCGTCATAAGGGAAGACGCAAAACTCGATGTTCATCACGGAGAATGCCCTGACGCTGAGGCATGGCAGGAGCAATTCATACTCCGACAGAATTCCGAAGGACATTCTAATCTTATGAGAACCTCTCTTGTGAGGATAGTCTTTATGTGATCAGCCTCATTGGCGGGGTGGTAATTTGGTTCGTCGTAGCGCCAACCGAACCGAATAAGATCTCTAAGTCAATAGGGCACTAGCAAATGAGGAAAGGAGTGTGAGGGGAATGAGCTATATCGAAGAGGTTCCCTGTTGACTCTCTATTCCTCTTAACTATCTCCTCCACTATCCCTGAAGACCAACTACTTCTTTCCCCTACTTCTTTCTTGTAAGACATGTAGAGAGCACCTCCTCGTCAATGCGATCCGGGGAGGAGGCAGAGCTACCTGAGAAATACTAGACATAACTTATAATTTATAATAAGATAACCTGGATAACGATGGTGACTTAACGACAGAAAAGAGTCCGAAAAACTCATCGAAATTGGAACCTAGAGAGATTCCTAAAGAAAATGAGAAGTGAAGTAAAAAAAGTGAAAGAGAGGGGTGAATATGTAGAGGAAGAACCCCAACATTCATAATCGTGAGGACCACGTGGTGCGATCTCAACAGTCCAGATGGCGCCATAGCTACGGTCCAAACCACGTGGCCCACGTTGCGCTAGCTCAGAATCCTAACCGCATGGTCCATGTAACCCCTATTTCCGGATGTATGGGTTTTATTTGTATTTGTGTTCCCCTTATTCAAGTCTTGTATTCTTATTATCTAATAAAATTCTGTTATTTTTTTTAACCCAACTACTTTCACTAGAATATTCGATTATGTTGTTGAACCCAGAATTCTAATCATATCTCATTCTACAATATTATTTCTCTTCTCTTGACTTTGTATTTAAATTGTCAAATGCCCAATTCCAATTCATACTATCATACCATTATCATTTTATTATCATTAATATTATTTTTTTTCTTTCCTGTTTGGGCCAAATCCAAATTCAATTAACCCAAGCCCACCTGTTAATCCCCTATATATATTAATCCTCTAACCCTAATTAATTAACCCTAATCTTCCACTAATCTCCTACAGCTGCAACCCCCTCATCCCTGACTTCTTCTTCTCCAGTTCACTTCAAAACCCGACGTTGCCTTCTCCACCCCGTCATTGCCGCCGAGCTTCCACCGATTACCATCACCGCCGAGCCTCCCATCCTGCGACCACCACCGCAGCGACCTCCCCTCAACTACACCCTCACCGCTATCTCCCCTTGCTGTCGTCAACTCGACAACCACTACAACCTCCCGACCACCTCCCCTTGCTGCCCTAGTGCCACCTTGCTAAACGACAGCCGTGCCACCACACTTGCTGCCTCTACTAATTGTTGCTGACATGTGTCGTTACTCTTGCGCGTTATTATCATTGCCGCTAATGCTGCCATTGTCGTTGCATGCGCTGTTGCTTTTGCCGTGAGTCGCCGCCGCTCTTTTCTTCGTCATTGTGTTGTTCATTCATACTCGTAATCGTCACATAATGCAAATTTCTCTTGAACCGACTTGTTGTTCTATTTCATGAAATAATTTTGATCTCCACAAGTAACTCTTTATCTTATTTATCGTATCTCAATTGATTGTTATCCTTTCAAAGAAGTAATTACGGATTCATCGGCGAAACCAAGTAACAACTTTCTTTTCGTTTCATACCCTTAACTCAATTCTAAGCCAAGCTATTCGTCATCATATGCATACACAACACGAACATAAACTAGAAACACGTATATGTAGAAAAAATAGTGATTTGAATGCATTTCGATTGTATATAATGTTATAACTAGATTCGTAAATTTAATACTGTAGTGATGATAATTTTGTCATGATTAAAAGTAGGAATCTATCCTAATTATTGGGTATAAATGCTAGTTCATTACTTGTTATAAGAATATGTGAACTGATTATCATGATTGTTGTGAATGAGTACATTTTACTGCTGTCCTGCTGTTTATTCCATCTTGTAGTGAGTTGATGACCCAGTTGCTGATAAAATAAATTAGACCTTTATAAACTAAAGTTTTAGCCCCCTGAAACTAGTTTCCAGAACATCTGTCGAATTTGAAATCCAATTTGTAGTGTGCAAGTTATCCTATTTTTAGTACTGTTAGCTTTTAAATTCCATATTTCTGTTTAGCAGCATATCTACATGATTCATTAATTAAAATAATGTGTTATCAGTAGAATGAAGACATAAAATTAACCAAGATGTTGCTAGACATGATTAGGATTCATTTTGTAATTTTTATAGGATTAATTAATGAATTTCCAGTCTAGTTATATATACAATAACTTGACCCTAGGTTTCTGTCAGAACATTAGACCAGTAAAGAACCGAACTTTAGACCTAGCTGAAGATAAAACAACTTAGAACTCATTAAATAAAAGTTATAGCCCTTTGTATCTGGAATCCAGAACATCTGACGGTTTTACAATCCGACATACGAATTGCATGATATTTAGATTCTCGTGGTGTATCGTCTAAATTTCATAATACAATCTGAAAATACATTACCATATTTAATTAATTGAAATAGTAAATTAAATTAAGAATTAAGATCTGAGATAAATCGTGTTGTTACTGAACAATGCTAAGAACTAAATTATGGTTTTTATAAGATTTTTAAATGAGTTACAGTCAACTTTTATATATAAGAATTTAACCCTGACATGCTGCCTGAATACGAAACCAGCAAAGAATGAAATTATACACGTGGCTACTGTGATTATAATATGTCGTATGAATATACGTTGGAACCGGAAGGGGGTCTTATTTCTATAACCCCTGGCGGAACCTGATTTACTTTCCTGTAACAACGGGAAAGTCAGTTTTTGTACAGCAATGTCTACTGTCCAGAATTTGTGTTTTCGTGTTATTAAGTATAAATGTATTTAATTTTGCATTTAATGAATGAAATTAAATATCCCATGCATTGCATAGCCTTGACACATTTTTGACATCGCCTCGATACCTCCATACCCATTGCATGTTCATTTAGTGTATAATAAAATAATAACAAGCGGGAGTAATAAGGGTCAACTTAGTAGTGGACAACATCAGAGACTGTACTCAGAGAAGGGCCCTTGTTTCTCTATTGATTATGGATTATGAATTATGGATTATTGATTATTTATTATTGACTATTGTTGCCAAGTACATGATCTGTAGAGTTCACCACTATAGTCTAAACGATCACTTATTAGTATGCACCGAACCTGTGGTATGGAACGCAGAATTACGTACATTAGACTAGACAATAAAAGACTGATAAACTTAGGATTGATACTTGCATTTTTTATCATGGTTATTGTTATCAACTTTGATTATTGATTATTTTCATTAATCATTGCATCATTAATTATAGACTTTTGATCTTATCATCAACCCTCGTTTATTGACCTTTGATTTTGTTCTAGTTCATTGTTCCTTGATATATCATGTTTTATTATTCTTTTTTGATTACTACTTACTGTCTGTAACTTGCTCTAACCCCCCCCCCCCCCCCCCCCCCCCCAAACTGTAGATGATGAGCTTGCAGGTACACGAGGAGAATTGACTAAAGGACTTGGTAAGCAAATTTTCTAAGGAATGGAGTCAAGATTATAGCCGATTTTATTGTCTCGTTCATGTTATTTATTTCTAGTATTATTGTCGTTTCATACATTGTATTTCCGAGCATTGACCCAAAGTTTATTCTCTCCCAGATGTTGGATTATTTGTGGAATTATTTGTGGAATATTGTGGGTTATTTCATGAATCTTTCCAGTTATTTATTATTTATGTGATTTCATTATAGCATGTGTGGTTGTGACTATATTTCATATTGTTGAGTTAAATGTTACAGCTTATGGATGATATGAGATGGTATACTTATATCATTCGCTGGGTCTTAGTTATGTACTCATATTTTCGTATAATGGAAAGCGGGGCGTGACAATCCACATAGCGCAATCTTGGCCATCCAGATCTCTTTCAATATAATGATAAAAAAAGAATGGTCAGGGAGACAAAACGACAGATGAGATGATGTCAACTGACGTTAAATAACACCTCGGCGCACAAAATGACAAAAAATATTGGCCGAAGAGCTCACCACTTTGACGATTCCTGACCGTCTGAACGCCTCAACATTCGAGCCCACTTATCTCAGCTGTTCGATTCGCCTTGTAAGTCACGCCCAACTCCTCACACAAAAAATGTCGTATGAGGAGCTCTCCGCTTTTGACGGTTCCTGACTGTCTGATCGCCTTAATTTTTGTGCTCACCAATCTCAGTCGTTCGTTTCACCTCGTGATTCGAGCCCACCTCTTCGGTGCACAAGACGACAAGGATGTGATTTCAGCCAGCTCAGCGCAAAAAATGACGAAAAATATCGTCCGAGGAGCTCACCGCTTTCGACGATTCCTGACCATCTGATTGCCTCAACATTCGGACCACCGATCTCAGCCATTCGATTTCCTGCCCACCTCCTCAGTGCACAAGACGACAAGATAACATCAGCAAGCTCCTGGTGCACAAAACGACAAAAAAATATCGTACGAGCAACTCACTGCTTTTACTGATCTCCAACGTCCGATAGCCTTAATTTTGGCACTCTGACAATTCAACCGTCTGTCTGCTATGCTCCTCAGCACACAAAATGACAAAAAAAAATGTCATTCTAGGAGCTCACCACATTTGTCGATTTCCATCCATCTGATCGCCTCAATATTCGCACCCCGCTAATCCGACCACTTCAAGGCCTCAAATTTCGCCCCCTTTTGAATTTTTGATTAAAAAATCTAAAAAATAATTATAATTTCATAAAATAAATATAAATTTGAAAAAATAATTATTAATTTAGAAAATTAATTAAAATTTAGAAAATTTATTATAAATTTAGAAATTTTAATTAAAAATTCAAAAATATAATTATAAATTCAGAAATTTTGGTTTAAAATTCAAAAAATAATTAAAATTTATTAAAAAAAATTAAAAATTGGGGAATAATAACTAGAATTCCTGCAAGGCAATTACTACCAAGAGAAGCTCCGAGCAAGACTCCAAGCGTTCCCGAATGTCATATATGCTCTCCTGACCGCCCGAAGCAGAATGAATTACTCCTCGAAGGTTGTGATACCCAACATTCAAGAGTTGGGGGCTTATGATGTGGATAAAATTGGAGCCACAAGTTCTCGGCACACATCTCAAAATCTTCTCATGGCAAAACAATTATTTTTCAACAACAGCAATCCCACTAGAATAACATGGGTTGTTTTCAGACTCATTAACTCAACCAGATACACAATTCCTTACTCGCTTTCACAAGACTTGGAAACGTTGTTGGGAAGGCATTCCTTACTCGCTTTCACTGATGAACTCTCTTCGATACTTGTGTTATTTATGAGTCTGAAAACGACCCATGTTATTCTCATGGGCTTGCTGTTGGCCAGGAGAATTCAGGCTGCTAAACAACGTATTGAGGTAAGTAGAAAGAAAGATGAGTCAATATCACCATAAGAAAATTAGAAAAATATATAATCATTCATCACAGGGTACAGTCATAAGATTTGGGTACTGGAATCACTGAATTCACTAGAAATTCCATAACTTGTCTCAATAAAAATGAAAAACTAAAGGAAACTGTTGACAGTATAAACTAGCTACCCAGCTCAAACTTTCAAAATTGGATACAAATGTTTTGTTTTTTTTTTTTTTTGAAGGGAAAAGGTGGAATAACGCCACCCTGTTTCATTAATAAGGAGTTAATAAACAAACCCGGTGTACCGGGAGAGTACAAAAGTACAGTGCAGGAAATAAAACATAATCCCTAACAGAACCCTAGGGGGTGGGTCTAATCATCCATACATTATACACCCAAAAGTACAGTAAGTCGATACATCAAACCAAGTAGCTCAGACTGCGGCTAATGAAACGTTGATGGGTGTGGAAGGCGCGGTCCCTCATTCCAGTGTCGGCCCAAACTCTACCTCCTCATCATCAAATTCTTCCACCTGGAAGACTCTGGCAATTCTCCCTCTCGCTCCTGTGGCAGCAGCTGTAGCCCAAAAAGAGATAAGATGCATGATATGAGTAAGATTATCAGAGATACTATTACAGGAAGCACGGAAATAGAAATTATTTCTGTCTAGCCATAACACCCATATAGTTGCTGCAATGGCAATGTACCACGCATCCTTCATTTCGTGGCGAATCGAGGCACATTTGGGACCAATCCACAAATCCTCATATTCGCAGGGATAATCCCCTGTTCCTAAGGCTCATAACACCTCTACCATAGTTGTCTTACTCCTTGGGCAGTGAATAAAGAGGTGATTCAGACTCTCCATATGCATGTTGCAGAATCCACAGTTGGTCACTATCTGGAGTTGTCTTTTGGCAAGGTTCTCTCTGGTGAGGATTGCATTGTTGAGCACTAGCCAGAGGAAGATCCTGACTTTAAGGGGAGTTTTCGCCTTCCATAACACCTGGGCCCAACTTGGTCTGCATCCTCGATAGTGAATTCGGTGATATAGAGACCTAACCGTGAAAGATTTCTTGGGCTCGAGTCCCCAACGTATCTAATCTGGGCCTTGGACATACCTTTCACCAGTCTAAATTGGATACAAATGTTGTGCACTTTATGCACATGTTAACAATACAAAGAAGAGAAAAGTGCTGCTTTGGTCCAAAATCAAATTTGATACTTTCCAAAACCCAAAATAGGCCAATTCCACTTTCGGAAAAAAACTAAACCAATTAAGGCTTGGAAGTAAACCCTCACTGAACACAAATCAACAATCAGAGGGTGTGTCAGAATCCTTTCGCACCATAAATGCCTTTGTCAATAAATTCCTCTTTTGTTCAGACCAACAAAAGAAGAAGAAGAAAAAAGAGAATTAAGCTTTTTGGAACAAAGCTGCATAGAATCTGAAACAACATTTCAACCAAACTTTTAATTTGCCTAAATCCACACAGAACCCAATTCCATAATACACAGAATGAAATTAAAGAGCTTAAACAAAGAAAGACCACAATAAATAAATTAAATAATTTTTTTTAAAAAAGAACTGCAAAGGAGGAAGCTTTTACCATCAGATGAGTCAGTGCTGCCATTAACAGAGCTTGGGTTCAAAACCCAAATGCAGACTAAACAAACACATTGTTAGAATTAGGAATAGAAAGGAAAACTTTATCATTGATTATTGATTGAATAAACTGAGTACAGGATGTCTCATATATATTGGAGAGAAGAAAATACTAAGCTGATACATAATCAATATAGGACTAAACTAATATCTAATCTAATATAATATCTAACACCCCCTCTCAAACTCAAGTTGGTTCAAGCAACGTGAGTTTGGAATATTTACAATATTTATGTGGCAGGATCAGTAAACTGTGATGCTGGAACGGCACTCAAGTAGATGGCACAGGGAAGGCGCTCGATGGCACATGTGTTGGGATCTCACTCCGTACTTGAGAATAGTAGTAGTAGCGGAAGGAAGTGGTGGAAGGAAGTAGTGGTGACGCACTGTTAGAATTTCCATATCTCGAACTGTGGCGGGATCTCCATATCCCGATCTGTTGGGATCTCACCCCGAACTGAGAAGTAGAAGAAGTAGTATGTGGTGGCGCACTATTGGCGCATGTTGAGATCTCACCCCTGACTTGAGACGTAGTAGTATATTATGGAAGGAAGTGGTGCACTATTGGCACATATTGGGATCTCCCCCCCTGACTTGATAATTATCCCTAAACTGAGAACTGCGATGGGATATCACCCCTGACTTGAGAACTGTCCCTGATGGGATCTCACCCCTGACTTGAGAATTGTCTCTGAATTAAGAACTGCGATGATGTTGATATCTCCCCCTCTCAAACTCAGTGTGAGTTTGCTAATAAAGACTATAGAAGCGGAAGGACCTGCAAGAAAGGTTTTTTTTTTGGAAACTAGGGTTGGGATTTGGGTTTGGGTAAATGGGTCGGGTTGATAGGTTATTTGGATTCGGGTATTTGGGAAAGGATTTGGGTATTTATGTTGGGTTTATATCTTGTATACGATGTTGGATAAGAAGACGATAAGACGATGAAGGGATCAAGACGATTGGAGACGGAGTGGAGGCATGAAGGAAATAATCAGCGGCAGCAACAGAGGAGGTTGCAGCCGACCGCAACATAACCCCTGTACAACATCTTCCAGGAAGGAGGACAGTCGACTGTCTTGTTGGTGCAGTCGACCGTTTGCGGCGCTGATGGACTTCGGGATTGAGTTTGGCTGATTCGTGAGAAGCCCAACTGTAACACCCCGTATTTCTAGAAAGAGTATATATATATATACTAGTATCATGCACGTGCGATGCACGTGGAGGGGAATGAAAAAGGACAAAAAAAAGCACGTGCAATGCACGGGTTTGCTCACAAACAAATTACGGTTTGTTTGTTTACCAACCCCATCTCTCCCATTATAATAGTTATAGATATACTAGTATGGAATAGTATATAGTAAATATGTACTAGTAGAAAAGGAAAGAAAGAAAAGGTGGTGGAAAAGAAGATGACATGGCATTGGAAAGAAAAAGAAAGAATGGAAGTGTAATGGAAGTGGTGTGTGTGGTTGTTGACTAGTTGACTTATATGGAATAATGGAATGAAGGAAAGAAGGATTGAATGGAAAGTGTGCTGTGGGTGTATATGGACCGGTTGACCTAAGGGATTAATATCCCATATCGGTAGGATTTAAGAGGACTTATGAGAATATATAGGAAAAACCAATGATAAGGGGTACCCAACGTCCGGACACCCTTTTGAGGCAGCATGTGGTGGGCGTGGCTAGAATTTAGTTAATTGTGTGCGTACGAGTTGAGTGCGGGACGTTACAGATAGTATCAGAGCCAACTTTCGACATCGAATGTAGGACTTGTATATAGGAAGTGAGTGATATGTGTATGAGATGCGTAAGACCCTGGGAGGGCAGCGATTAGGAGGCAAGTCTACATTCGATTAGAAAGGCGATCCTGTACTAGATTGCACGTCTCGTATTCAGCGAGGACGCTAAATATTCTTAAGAGGGGGTGAATGTAACACCCCGTATTTCTAGAAAGAGTATATATATATATATATATATACTAGTATGGAATAGTATATAGTAAATATATACTAGTAGAAAAAGAAAGAAAGAAAAGGTGGTGGAAAAGAAGATGACGTGGCATTGGAAAGAAAAAGAAAGAATGGAAGTGTAATGGAAAGAAAAAGAAAGAATGGAAGTGTAATGGAAGTGGTGTGTGTGGATGTTGACTAGTTGACTTATATGGAATAATGGAATGAAGGAAAGAAGGATTGAATGGAAAGTGTGCCATGGGTGTATATGGACCGGTTGACCTAAGGGATTAATATCCCGTATCGGTAGGATTTAAGAGGACTTATGAGAATATATAGGAAAAATCAATGATAAGGGGTACCCAACGTCCGGACACCTTTTTGAGGCAACCTGTGGTGGGCGTGGCTAGAATTTAGTTAATTGCGTGCGTACGAGTTGAGTGCGGGGCGTTACACCAACTTGCTCTGCAAGTTAGATCGTGTGGCTCTTATCGTATGGTTATCTTTTATGTAATATCCAATGGTTATTGTAACAAGATATCAACTTAGGATTTGTCTCTAGATCAATATAAACAATTGTAACGGCTCATGGATCAATATGATTCTATTGAGTGCCGAATAGAAGAACAGAGTACTTCATCTGAGAGGGTGAGAGAGTTTCTCCATTGTAAGCAGCATCAAGTTCCAGTTAGGCTTGAGAGAGAGAGGGTCGTGGTGAGCATTGTAATATTCTTGTATCATCTCTAGTAGAATAATATCTCAGTTTTTTCTCTCCCGGATTAAGCCAAAAGCCCCAACCGGGATAGTTCCTGTGTGCTTTGTGTGATTGGTGCGATCTGTTCTTTCTTGGTTAATTGTGTTGATTGTGTCGAAGACTCAACAAGATCCTCAAATTCCTAACAAATGGTATCAGAGCAATCAGGTTCGTGGGTTTGTTCGAGTTTCTTAGAGGAGATGGCAGATCAAAAGACGAAGATCAAGCGGTTTGATGGTAAGATCAACTTCAATCTTTGGAAGGTGGACATGTATGATGTTTTGGGACTTGCACCTTGCTCTAGAAGAGAAGAAGCCAATCGACGTAAAGCAGGAGAAGTAGGATGAGATTTGTATGAAGACCTTAAGTTTAATCCGGTTGCAATTGGCAGACGAAGTCAAGTATAATATTCTTCAGGAGAAAAGAGCGGCGAGTCTATGGGCGAGACTCAAATCTAACTATTCGGGGTCGTCATTGCTAGATCGGATGTATTGAAAGAGGAAGCTGTTTAGGTTCTCAATGAAGGAAGGTACCCATCTTCAAGATCATATTATGGAGTTCAACAAGGTAATATCTGAACTGAAGGCGGTTAATGTTGATGTTCTTAGCAAAGAGGATAAAGCTTTCAACTTGATATATTCACTGTCAACTTCTTATGATCACTTGATAACTACCAGGCTACACGGGAAGTCATCCAAGGAGACACTTACAGTAGCCGGGGTGATTAAAGGTTTGAAGGAAGATGAACTGAAAAAGGAGACTCATAAAGGAGGGTCTATTTCTACAGGGTGCTTTGCAGTGGATAGTGATACTTCAAATGGAAGGGATACGGCACACAAGGGTAAGATTTGTTGTCACTATTATAGAGAATTTGGGCATTACAAAAGAGACTGTCGCAAGTGGTTGAGTCAGAATAGTGCTACTAAAGAAGGTGAAGAAGCTCATATAGTTAGCACAACTGATTCAGGTAAACCAACTAGGTATGAAGACCTATATCTTATTGTTTCAAGTTCTTCAGATGTGGATTCAAGTTGGTATCTTGATTCGGGAAGTTCTTCTTATATTTGCTCCGAGAGGGAGATGTTTTCTACTTACATGTCGTCAACATGTCGTAGTGTGAGAATGGAGAGTGGTGATATTTGTGAAGTAGTGGGTGAGGGAACAGTTGAATTGAATACGCCAAATGGTAAAGGGTTCACACTAGAAGAGGTCATGCATATTCCTTCGATACAACAGAATCTGATATCTTTGGGAACTCTTGATGCTCATGGGTGCAGGTACACAGCTCGAGGTAGAGTTTTGACAGTTTGGGATAGTTGTCGTCAGGTAATGAAGGGTAAGAAAGAAATTGGGCAGGGTCAGCACAACCTCTACCAGCATTGTGGGAGCAAAAAAACTCGGTCGGTTGTATGGAAGCCCATTATTCCGAGTTCAGAGCGATGAAAGAGCATTTTCGGAAGAAGGCTAACTAGGGAAGCATCATCTAGTAAGCCGTCACTAGAATTACCAAAGCGAGACTGCAACGTTCGAATACTATTGGAAGGTGGAGAAAGCCTTGATGTAGGTGGAGTTCGTGTGGAGGGTGGCACCTCCATGATTACATCTACGAGGGTGTGCCCTTGAGGGGCCATACAGCTGGAGGAAAATAGGTGGAGGTTTGTTCAACTAGCAGAAGAAGTCATAGAAACGTGTTGTTTACAAATCAGAGAAGAAAGATGTAGAAGAGTTTTAAATCACACATGTATGGATTCATGTGTATGCTATGCAAGGTGGAGAATGTTAGGTTTATGTCTTGCATACGATGTTGAACAGGAAGACAATAAGACGATGGAGGGATCGAGGCGATTGGAGACGGAGTGGAGGCACGAAGGAAATAGTCAGCGGCAGCAGCAGAGAAGGTTGCTGTAGAACCCCACATTTTCAAATATTATTTTAATTATTTGAAAATGAATTTAAATGATTTTTTGAGATTTAATTAATATTTTCTAAGAAATTTATCTTTCGTACACGTGCAAATGACTTTTTAGAAGTTTGAAAAATTAAGATTTTTTTATGAAAAATCATTATTTATTATTTGAGATTTATGTAGTATTTTCCAGATTTTTCTGAAATTAATTGATACTATTTGCAATTTTTGAGAAAAGAAGGACTTATTTACAAAATTGACGTTTGTTCGGGTTTAAACGCAAAAGTGGCATTCTGGACGTTTGAGCAGTATTGGCTGAAGTTTGGACATATATTTTCTATTAAATCCTAATTTAAATAATATTTGATGGAATTTCAAAACTAATCTATATATATGTAAGTTATATTTTGGGAAAGGATTATTTTGCAAATTGGGTGAAAACCCTAATATTATATCCGGCATATATAAGGGATTTCCTTTTCCCAGCCGTCATTTTCAATATACAGATTCTTGGGATTTGTTTGAGGAACAAGAGAAGAGACTTTTTGGATCTAGCAAGGAGAAGAGCTTTTTTGTGGATTTTTCTTCAAAACAAGGTGAGTGGTTTGTTTTGTTTTGCTTGTTTGTTTTGTTTGTTTTGTTGATGAATGACGTGAGATACTTTGTTGCACTTTGTTTGAGATCGGTATGATGTTGTTTTATTTGTCTCATTGTATGCATAATATGGATCTTTTATTTGATATGGACGATGAGAATACTTGTTGATATTTGGACCATGTATGAGAAACTATCAAGATTTGTTGAGGAAATATTGATCTATGGAATCGTAATATTGGAAGGAATGTTAAGAATTGATTATATTGTGATCGAATGATAAACATCTAGATCTTATGAATTTTAGATCAGATTTGATTAAGAGTTGAGGAAGAAAATTTGTTGAGAAACCCTAATGGAAGATTTGTGGTTTAGATCTTGAGAAGTTGAGATTTGAGGAATTGATTGATTGTGTAACGTATCCATGATGGGATTATTTGAGAGTTGTTTATTGCCTGGATACAAATTAATTTTTATGATCAATGAACTTCAGAAAAACTCCAGTTTGATTTTTGTGTTCAGACCTGTTTTTAGAAATCTGTAGCCGACAGTCGACTGGCCTATAGAGCAGCCAACTGGTACGAGCCTACTGTTGTACTTTCAGTCTTTGAGAATTGTTCGGGACAGTCGACTTAGACTGCTGTCAGTCGACTGGTCCGCTGTTTGTAATTTTGTTTAGTCCTTTCTGGACAGTCGACCTATGAACCTTTCAGTCGACTTAAATACTTAGACTATATTTTTGAGAATTATTGTGATTTGTTTCGGGGCAGTCGACTGACGACTTTCCCTAGTCGACTGATATTGCCTTAGATTATTTTTGTGAAATTCTGGAGAATCGTCCTCTGGACAGTCGACTTACCTGAGCATGAGTCGACTGGCACTGAGGGATCTGTACGTTTGATTTGAGATCTTTGTTCAGTTTTTGATATTTGTTCAGTATTTGATTTTGAGATATTTGTTCAGTATTTGATTGTGAGATATTCTTTAAGAATATGATTTTGAGATATTCAGTTGAGCCACTCAGTTAGTGGGATTTTGTTCAGATATTTGTTTTCGAGTCTCTAGAGGTACGTGACCCTAGTATACCGGTGTTGAGATATTTGTTGAGTTATTTGTTGAGGCCCATTGAGGCGAATTTTCAGTTAATCATATTTTTAGTCCGGTAGGGTACACTACTCTAGGAGATTTTGTTCAGTAACCCAAATTAATAAGGACAGGCATTAGTAAAGTCATGACGAATGGGAACATGAGTTATGCACCTCAGTAAGGCTTTAGATGTGAGACTCAATCTTCTGAATTATCCAAGTAATTATCTTGAGATGTGGGATTGAACTCCTGAATTATCAAGGTCGAGGCGACGCTTTTGTGGTATTCTTGTGATGATGAGACTGTGTTTAGATGTGGGAAGATCTCCTGAATTATCCAGGGAAATACCTGAGATGTGGGATCTATCTCCTGAATGATCAAGCATGGGCAAATCATCATAGTTTATCTTCATCTCTTAGTAGTCATCGTTGTCAGCATTTAGTCATCATGTTTTCTTGACTCACTTTTCTGCATTTGGATTTCCTGCTTTTTCACACTTGACTTTTGGTTTCGGATATCACTTGTTGTTTACATTTCTTGCTATTTCACACTTTACACCTTTGGTCATTATTGGTTGGATGCTATGATTTAAGTTCATTTATATTGCTATTTGATTTTTATGCCACTCACACCATTTATGGCTGACCCCTTTAGTTTGGGGGTTAGGGTTCAACTCGAGCCTCACTTGTTGCAGGTTATTGCCTAGAGTTGGAGAATGGATGCTTGAGTTAGTAGCTTTTGGATAAATGGACTATTTAGTGTTCAGTGTTGAGTTGTAAAGTCATGTTGAGCAAATTTTGAGTTGTTTAGTCTTCTGCTGTGATATGTAAAAGTTTGATTGTGATAAATGTTGAAAATTCTAGTGGTGTTTGGTTGTGTTTATTGTTATATTGAAGTGGATCACTGGGAATGTGCCACGTATTTTCTAAGCTCTCATATTAGAAATTCGGGGCGCTACAGTTGCGGTCGACCGCAACATGGTGCGTTCGACCGACTCCTGTACAACATCTTCTGGGAAGGAGGACAGTCGACTGTCTTGTTGGTGCAGTCGACCGTTCGCGGCGCTGATGGGCTTCGGGATTGAATCTGGCTAATTCGTGAGAAGCCCAACTTGCTCTGCAAGTTAGATCGTGTGGCTCTTATCGTATGGTTATCTCTTATGTAATATCTAATGGTTATTGTAACAAGATATCAACTTAGGGTTTGTCTCTAGATCAATATAAATATTTGTAATGGCTCATAGATCAATATGATTCTATTGAGTGCCGAATAAAAGAACAGAGTACTTCATCTGAGAGGGTGAGAGAGTTTCTCCATTGTAAGCAGTATCAAGTTCCAGTTAGGCTTGAGAGAGAGGGTCGTGGTGAGAGTTGTAATATTCTTGTATTTTCTCTAGTTGAATAATATATCGGTTCTTCCTCCCCCGGATTAAGGCGAAAGCACCAACCGGGACAATTTTTGTGTGCTTTGTGTGATTAATGCGATCTTGTCTTGCTTGGTGATTTGTGTTGATTGTGTCGAAGACTCAACAAGATCCTCAAATTCCTAACAATTTATTGAAAGTGGGTAGGGTTAGGGTCTGGAGCAGGTTGGGTATGTAGACAGATTTGGATTTAGAGTATAGGGTAGCGGGTCAGGTGTGGGTTTGGGTATTGGAGGATAGGATTTAGGGTAATATTGTTTGGAAGTCGGGTATGGTTGCGGGTTTAGACTGGTTGGAGTAGATTTGAATCAGGGTTTGAGGTTAAAATAGGTGGCAGCTAGAGTTAAAGATGGGAGAGTTGCGGCCAGGGTGGAAGGGAGGAGGAAAGGGAGGGCACGTCAGAAGCAGTGGTAGTAGGAAGAGTCAACAACGACGTGTGATGCTATCTTCGACGAAAGGTTGAAGATGATGGATTCTTTGGGAGCCAAAGTTGATGCTTCGGTGTTGAGGAAGATGAAGGTTGGGTCATGGGTGTTGGATGTTGTTATTGTTGGCAATGGAGTTTGGGTTGTGGGGTCGCCGGAGAAGGTGGGTTCTACAGGGAGTTGGTTTTGCTGTTGATGTTGCAATTTGTTGGAGATGGAGTTGTTAATGGGTTGTTGCCGAAGTTATTGGTGAAGCCGCTCTTGTTGTTGTTGTTGTGGATTAGAGTTAGGGTTTAGAGATTTAGAATTGATTAGGGATTAGGGTTGACGGTTGATTTGGTTTGTGGGGGGAGATTAGGGGATTAGGGTTTGGGGATTTGATTGGGAGAGGGAGTGGAATGTCGAGAGGTGGAGTGATTCCGATGAAAACGAGAACCACTCCACCTCGACGACGAGGATAAAATTAGTATAAGCCTTATAGGAGTATAGACTCTGATACCTATTAGAATTAGGGATAGAGAAAAACTTTATTATGGATTATTGATTGAATAAACTGAGTACAATATGTCTCTTATATATATGAGAGAAATGAATACTAAACCGATATATAATCAATATGAGACTAAACTAATATCTAATCTAATATAATATCTAACACGCCCATAAGCTCAACACCTCCTTCATCCCCTAGCTCTTTCTCTAATGATTTCTTCTTTTTTTTTCTTTTTTTTTTTTTAAGAAGAAGATTTCAATTTCAATCACCGACAACAAGGAAAGAATCGAAAGATAACTAGCCTAACCACCGAAGGTCAACAAAAATCAAAAACACCATTATAATTTCTGCTTGTTTTTTTTGTCTGGAACTACTACTAGTTTTTTTATTGGAAAGAGAATATATACGTCACACTCTCTTTTTATTTGACCGAGAGCTCAGGTTATACCGTTATAGGAAATGCTTTTGCTGTTATGGATTCGTTGGGAATAGGGACCCCAATTTACAAAATTGAAAAAAGAGAAGAAATCAATGTCTACTGTTAATTAAGTTTTTCTAAGCAACAGTGGAATTGTTTAACAGATGCTTGCTTGTGAAATTTTAAAATAATTATTTTCTTGACTCAAATATATATATATTAAAGAGTGTCTTCTTCATTTGTATTTTAGTTGATTTGCTATGATTGATACATATGAAAGTTAACTTATATTTGAACAGAAAATCGTGGATTCATATGGCTAAATCTCACTCTGATGACTGGAAGAGTTTTGATATAACAAAATATGGGCCTTTTATTGAATATTTTCCAGCAAAGATCCCTTCGACGCTTAAGTTAGCAATTGCCTAATTAGTGGGCATGTTTGCCCTATAATAAGATGCAAGTATAAATAAGTCTTGGAAACGGATAAAAGCGGCAATCCTAGTACTCTTTGAAAATTTAAATACGTAGTTGTCTTTTAGTTATTTCGGATTGTTGCATGTTGGACCCATTATACAACCGATATGGCTGAAGGTAAAATTATAATTGTGTATGTTAAGACAAGTACACTTGGACAGTAGCGTTTTTTCTTCCCACATTAATTTATTTTTTCCTGTTCATTTTTTGTATTTTCCCTTTTATCAATATACGTCGATAGAAAAGAAATTTTGTATCTTTAAGGCATAAAATGAGAATGAGTTTAATCCGAAAAGAGCTTTAAGGCATAAAATGAGAATGAGTTTAATCAACAGAGAGAGAGAGAGAGAGAGAGAGAGAGAGAGAATTTTGTATCTTTAAGGCATAAAATGAGAATGAGTTTAATCCGAAAAGAGCTTTAAGGGCATAAAATGAGAATGAGTTTAATCTCGAGAGAGAGAGAGAGAGAGAGAGAGAGTCCACTTACCAAGACCTTACCAAGACCTATGAATCGATTTTGATGATAACCTGTATGGTATGTGATGCAATAAATTGAAATTGATCAAACAGTCCAAAATTAGGTGAAGAAGATGTGGGTGCTTATAAGGTGGAGCCAATTCAAGATTTGAAGATCGGACATGAAAAGAAAGTAACCCAACAAATGCTGTACTCACCAAGAAGCTCGGACATGAAAAGAAAGTAACTCAACAAATGCTGTACCACTAAGGTAAACGAGGACAAGATCTACCATTCATTAAAGTTTAAACTCTTCTTGAATTACACAGTCTTGCTTCAATTTCATTATATTTCTCGTTAAATGAGTCTTGGGTGGCAACGCCACTTTTTATTTCCCAAAAAAAACAAAAAAAAAAACAAAAACTCCTGTCATAAATTTCAGTTGTTGAAATGTTTTTTTTTTGTAAGGAAAGTTGTTGAAATGTTTTACTTGGTAATTCATCTATGGACTGTGGAGTCATGCTAATTAACTAACTATTGCCAACAACAAAAACTGGCAGTAAATTTTTTTTGATGTTTTTTTTTTTTCCTATACTCTAACATAGGCAACCCATAATGAAAAGGAGGACCCTCCAACCTGGTCATCTTCATTCTTTAGTATCATAGTAAATAATTAGAAAAAAGGAGTTAGATTTCTCTTTAAAAAAATTATTTCTCTCCTTCTAGATGGTCCAAATAATAACCATCATAGTCATATATTACTCAAAACTAGTACATATTGGTATGACATAATCTGCGGTGTCCACAAAGAGGAGAAAACCATCCAGGATGCTCATCTGAAAGTACTACACTTGGGAATTTTTTATTTCCCTTTTTTTAAATAAAGGGCTACGGTCGTAGTCTGGTGTCGATCTGTTATCTTGTTTTACTAATTCCAAATCATTTACTATCTGAGCTACAACTTAGTGGTTCGTTTTAGGATTTTATGCTCACTTTCCTTGTTTTTTTCCTCAATTTTAAACATACGATAGTGCATTAGCTTTTTTTTCCAAAATAAGCCTCATTTTCAAACTATATATCGTAAGGAGATCTTCACCAAACTATTCGCGTGTGGTCTTTTCTTTGCCACGTTAGTAAAGACAGCTGATACCTACTGCGGCTTCTACTTTTATGAGGCCACAGCTAAGAACTGCAGCTTCTTCTCAATACTTTTTCATTGCCGGAGTTGTCATCTACGGCCACAGCTCATTTTGTGTATAGACCATGGTGTGGCTGGGAATCGCGACCTAGTCTATATGTAGACCGCAGTTCATAGTTGTGGCCTCTCGTTAACATATTTAACCCGAGAGTCTACTCTCCATACTTAGGAACTATTCTCCTTGTCTCTTAAATTGTGGTGTACGTATAGAAGATGCCGATTTTCAACTGCGGTCTTGATGATGAACAAAATAAATTGTGGTCATAAATGAGAACTACAGCAATGAAAAAAGTTATTGAGAATAAGCCACAGTTTCCACATGTGGCCTCATAAAAGCAGAAGTCGCAGTTGGCAACTATGGTCTTTGCTGATGTGGCTTCGAAGAGACCAAGGCGTGAAAAAGGTTGGTGAAAACCCCCTATGAATGTAGTTTTAAAATGGAATTTACTTTAGAAAAAATATTTCATCGTATTACCCAAAGTAAATGAATAATAGACTAAGTAATACTAAGTTACTAACCCATTAAAAAAAGGGATCGCAAGTGAGAATAAAAGAGTACTCCAAAACAGAAACAACAGAGCAAGGAGCAATTATGAGTAACAAACAGTGTAGTTAGTACAGAGCCTCTTTCCGTAGAAGAACAAAATTGAGTGGAGGTGGTAGCAATTGAACCCCACTTCAAAATTGATTATGTTTTCCAACTATTATTCATCTATTGTACTGTAACTCTAACTCGAAGTTGTGTATTTTAACGACAAAATAACTTAATTAATTTTAATCTCGACCACAAATTTTTAAGTGAGAGTTATATATAGGGCTGGTATTCGGATCGACCGGACCGGGTCAGGTCGGACCCGTCCGGGTTGAAGGCTGACTTGGGCGAGTTCCGGTCGGGTCGGAGGGTTAACCGGGCCGGGCCGGGCCGGGTCGAACAGGTGAAATCGCGACCCGCCCAACCCGTGAACCCTTTCGGGTCCAGCTCGAGTCGGGTCCGGTCGAGTCGCGAGTTGGCCCAGATAGAGAGTTAACTTTTTTTTTTACTTAAAAAAAAGTAATTTTAATAATAAACATAAAAAATCATAATAATAATAATGAGATTGAAAGAGTGAAATTGCCAAAAAAAAAATGATATATTATTCATATGATTTCAAGTTATACAAGTTTTACAATTTGTAATAAGAAATAAAGATTTTCTACAAATTTATTTTATACAATAACAAATTTCTTATATACAATTTCAATTTACTTCAATTTTTCTAATTTTAAATAACAAGCAAAGATTTAATACAATTTTTTATCTATTTACAATTGTCTTCAATTTGATGGCCTTCAATTTGTTGTTGTTGACTTATTATTGTTGGTCTTGAATTCTTCATTTTGGTTGCTATTGTTGTTGTTGTTGTTGTTGTTCTTCCGGCGAGTTGCTCCCACCTGTGGACGTAGATAATGATTTTTCTTGTGTCCTATCTTCAGCCTTCAGTCAGTTTTCTGTGCAAACGAGCATCTCTAACGATTGGAGCTTCAAGCGATTTCTGTAATCAGTTAGAACCCTGCCACTTGTAGAAAATGCACTTTCAGAAGCAACTGTAGAAACATGAGGAGTTAGTAGATCTTTAGCTGTATATTTAAGAAAATTATAAGTGTGTTCATGGTTTTTCCACCATTGTAAAATATCTAGTGAAGAACTAAAAGACTCAGAATCTTGTTGATTATACCAATTTAATTCATTTGGTTGATTAGTCCTAGGTTTTTTTATTGAATTTGTGCAAGTAAATTAAATATTCTATCATCAAATTTACTCTTACCCTTACCTTTAGAAGTAGCAGAAGAAAAACTAACTACAAAAATTGTACTACTAGAAGCAAAAGATCTATCATAATAATCATACAAATTATTAAATATAGATTCAAATTTAACTAAAAAAGAAGCGCAATCAATTTCAGAATCATCATCCCCAAATAAATTTAAAAACATTTCAATCAAACTCTTCGTACCTTCTAATTTGATACGAGGATCCATATCGGTAGCAACACAATACAACATAGGAGGATGATTAAAATGAATTTTTTGCCGTACTGACCCACTTTTTGAAAATATTTGGCGCTCTGACCCACTTTCGAAAACAATTAGCGAGCTGACCCAGTTCACGTCAGCAATAACCGTTATTGGGAAAAACGGCATAGGTTATTTACATGCCGTTTTTCCCAATAACGGGATCTATATTTTTAAAAAAATGTCATGCCGTTATTTGGAGTAACAGCATAGGTTATTTTATTTTTCGACAGCTTGTAGTCTCCATTTAGAGAAAAAATTGCAAGCGTGAAAACCTTATAACATATGCCGTTATGTCAAATAACGGCATCCTTAATACTGATGCCGTTATTGAGAATAACGACATCTGTTATAAAAATTTTGTATAAAAAATTAACTTATTCGCCAGTCAAAAAAAAAAAATTAACTTATTCATCAGAGAGGATGAATAATAAGTTAATTCTTTATTTAACAAATTTATAGCTGATGTCGTTATTTGGAATAGCGGCATCAGTTATAAAAAAATTTTAAATTAACTTATTCGTCAGAGAGGATGAATAATAAGTTACTTTTTTATTAAAAAAAATATGACTGATGTCGTTATTCCAAATAACGGCATCAGTATTGAGAATGCTTATTTGAAATAACGGCATCTGTTATAAGGTTTTCACACTTGCAATTTTTTCTCTAAATGGAGACTACAAGCTGTCGAAAAATAAAATAACCTATGTCGTTACTCCAAATAACAGCATGACACTTTTTTTAAATATAGATGCCGTTATTGGGAAAAACGGCATGTAAATAACCTATGCCGTTTTTCCCAATAACGGTTTTTGCTGATGTGTCCAAAACTGGGTCAGTTCGCTAATTGTTTTCGAAAGTGGGTCAAAGCGCCAAATATTTTCAAAAAGTGGGACAGTACGGCAAAAAATTCGATTAAAATACTTCAAACATTTTGTGTATGCAGGTTTGACAATATCACTAACAAAAGCATCATATAACATTTCTTTAAAAGTTTGCATCATAGTAACTATTGAAATAAAAATGCTACTAGAAGTGGATTCATATAATTTTGAAATTTTGAAAGTTACGGTTTTAAAAAGCTCTAAAAATTTCAACAAAGATTCGGCAAAATACCAAACAGGGGGAGTCATTTCAAAATTTGGCATATTTTTTGTGATACAAAAATTATTTATACATGTTTTATATTCGGTAACAATATGTAGTATATCAAAAGTAGAGTTCCATCGGTGTTTAACATCCTTTGAAAATTTTCTAAAAGGTACATTTGAAATCCAACACCAATTTTTTCATTCTTGAAATATGGTGCCACTTAATGTAATAAAATGTACACAATTTCTAATTTTAACTATAGTTCCGCTATTTTTAATGCATCTTGAACACATAAATTTAAAATATGACATGCACATCTAACATGAAAAATATTGTCAGATGGAGGGTTTAATGCGGTTTTTAAAATACTAATTGATGTATTGTTGTTAGATGCATTATCAAAACTAATACACATAATTTTATCGTGAATATAAAAAATATCACAAATTTCTAAAATATGGTTTGCTATTTCAATGCCACTATGGGGATCGGGGAACGCGGCAAGTGATATGATTCTTTTTTGAAGAATCCAATTACTGTCGATTCAATGACATGTTATTCCCATCATTGGAATATTGTTGCAACCCGTCCAACAATCTGAAGTTAAACTAACTCTACAAGTTAAACTCCATAAAATTGCAATCAAAGCGTCCTTCATTTCATTGTACATTTTCCGATTTGTAAGTATCTCTAGGAATTATTCTAAAATGAGGGTTTAAGGCGGTTTGATTAAAATTTTCTAAGTCCCTACTCTCGGAATAGGAAAACGATAACTCTTTCTTTATTACTAATTGGGTCATTTCCCGACGAATAAGATCGGGATCATAAGGGTGGCTATCAACTAGATCGGTCCTAGGATGGATTTTTTTTGGCCGGGTAGGTCAACAGAAAGTTCTTTATGCACACTTAGGATGTGTCGCTTAATTGTACTTGTGCTTAATTGTACTTGTGCCCTCACCCCTCTTCCATTTGTATTGCTTAGAACATGTTTTACAAACTTTCAAACCTACACCTGGTATATTTTCGTCCGGAATATAATCGTAAAATTTATGTCAATCACTACTTTTCCCTCTAGTTTTTCTACCACTAGCGGGTTGTGTTGTTTCGGTTGCTTGTTGTTATAGTTCTTCTTCTAATTGTATGTCTCCTACAAACTCATCGTATGTACCCCATTGTTAGGTAGGAGGATCATGGTACTCTTCGGCGGGCTCATTATGTGGGACAATTAGTGGCCTACGGAAAGTGCCGGTGGAATCTTGTCCACTTTGGTTACGACCGCTACCGCGTGATCTAGACATGTTGATATGTAATAGTGTATGTAAAAAAAATACACAATGTAGGGGCGATAAGTTATTAAAAAAATCTAGAAAACAAGAGAGTTGTGAGAGAGAAGATCAAAAAACCAACAAACAAATAAGATACCAAAAATTATAACTACAAAAAAAATAAAAATAGAAGAAGAGGGATATGAAATTTTGATGCCGTTCACCGTGGATACTCGTATATAAAAAAACCGGTGAAAATAAGAATAGAAGTAGATATAGAAATCCGGAATTGAAGACTTGAAGAGAGCTTGGAGAAGAGTTGAAGACTTGATCACTTGGAGGAGAGTTGAAGACTTAAAGACGTTGAATTTTGAGTTCGATACGATCGGAATTTGATCGTATATATGTCTTGCTACCTTGTTTCAATTGTTCACAAATTGAAATGAATTGAGTAATAATAGTAGAGAGAGTAAGAGAGTAAGGTGTGGATTTTTTGTTTGGGTTTTCGAAGTATTTATAGGGGGAAAAAATCCAAAAAAACAAAAAAACCCCAAAAAAAGGGCTAGAATAGCCGTTGTGCTCTCGGTTGTACAGTAGCGGCACTACTGTAGCGCTGGCAACTCGTTGGACCCACGGGTCAACCGTCGACCCGGGGCGGGTCGAACGTTTGACCCGTTCGGGTCAAACGGTTCGCAACCCGCGGGTCGACCAGCAGGTTGGCGAGCGGATCGGATTAATTTTTGCGGGTTAACGGGCTGGGTTAACTGGGTTGAATTCGCTTAATTCGCGACCCGGGTCGACCCATTAACATTAACGGGTTCGACCCGAACCCGAACCGACGTTTCGCGGACTGGGTTAAACGAGCAGGTCGCGGGTCGACCCGACCCATTTGCCATCCCTAGTTATATGAACCATCTATTACTAATTTATTATTCAGTTACTATAATATCCTCAAAATTCATATGACATTTATTTACCAAAATGTTATTTATATAAAATAAAAGTTGGTATCACTAAGATAGTTTGTGAAGAGAAAATTTAAGAGAAAAAATGTGCATCACAAAGTGCAGATTGTACGTTGACAATGAACCCCTAGAGGTGTAAAATGATTTAAGGCTAAATTTTAAAATAAACCCACTAAGTTTTTTTTTTATAAAAAAAAACGACATAAAATTTCAAAAACTCAACTAGGTTAATTAGGGTTAGGGTTAGTTTGGAAAATTTATTTAAACATTTGATTAGTTAAGTGATATTTTTTTAAACACAAATGAAAGATGAATGTGATTTTTTTAAACACAAATGAAAGATAAAAATAGTTTTTTTAAATCCTACCCTAATCCTAACTACCCCAGTGGAGTTTTTTGAAAATGTGTGCCGTTTTTTAAATAAAAAAAACTTAGTGCGGTTTTTTTAAACTGGCCCAAAACTCAGTAGGATTTTTTTAAATTTAGCCAAGATTTAAATTAATATGTGTCAAAATTATTTTAACACTCATACTTAACTAACTAATGACAACCTCACCAATCATTTATGCAAGCATAAAATAGAATACAATGTGGAGTAGTCTTGCATGAAGCACTGATCCAGGTAGTCAAGTTAATTAACAAGTTATGCTACTAATAATAACAATTTATGTTGATTACAGATAAAATAATTAATGTTTTTTTTATTTTCTATCCATGTTCCAATTATAGGGATGATGACTTGTTCAAACTAAAACTGAATTATATATACTAAAATGTACATAGAATACCTGAGAGTTGAGAGCTCATTCAACAGACACTTTTCCTAACTTTGATTAGGTTTAGTGCACATCATCGACAGGCAAGGAGTTGCGAAGATCATCACCGTCATCAGAAGTTCATCTCGAGCGAACGGGCCCATAGAGGGGGTCCTTCTACGAGCCGCTACGGGCGTAAAAGAACCCCCCCCCCCCCCCCCCCCCAATGTTCCAGCATCACGCTCAGAGACGTCAGGATGACCATCGATATAGGGACAACCACAGACAGAGCTCTCGCAATGAGCATGATCTTCATCAACCCATAAGCTACAACAGAGAAAGGGACTATTGTAAGGATACTCACCGCCCCCACCATTACAAAGACCACCATCATCATACAAGTCACCAAAGCAGTGTCAACCAACACCACTCAACCACTCCACCACAGCCGAGAACTTCCACATACCACTACAATCCCCTAATTGATACCATACACCCAATGAAACCCAACATTCAACACCGCAATCCCCCAATTCCCTCTTCACTCACCCACCACCTTTCACCACTAAAGGAGGCGGTCCCCGACCATCCCAAGGATATCGTGGTATGAGCCTAACAGGGGGGTCCAAACGATGAGCCTAGAGAGGATGAGGAACAGGCTCCGACTGGGGATGCGGAGGAGAGGTGGCAAGCGGTAACCCATAAAGGAAAAAAGAAAACTCAACTCCCCAATGCCAATCCTACAGGATAATAGGAAAAAACAAAGAAAATGGAAACGAAAACCGGTGTCGTGCTTTAACTGTGGTGACTTGGGACATTACCGAACAGAGTGCACTAAAGAAGTTCGGTGCCTGAGGTGCATGAAGTGGGACCACATGTCTTACAACTGCACGAATGTCAGCACCTCCAACAATGATGACGAACGACAACTGTGCAGAGGCAGATCGCCTGACAACCCAGCTACGATCAAACTCGCAAACAACATCGCCATCATCAAGAATAAGGAAAATTGGCTACGCCAATGGTGTGCAGTGGCTCGAGTCAAGTCAGGTAGGCCATCAAAGACCCATCTTCTACAAGCATTGAACGCTAAGTGGCCTATGAGGGCGCACAGAGACTGGGTAGTAAAGAAACTTTGCCACCTCCAATTTCTGATTTCGTTCCCATCACCAGAGAAAATGATAGAGGTCACCGGTATGGCCACGGTGGACTTTGGGCACTTCAAGTTGGATTTCAAAGCTTGGACACCGAGCTTTGGTGCAGAACGGCCCCAGGGAGACAAGTATTGGATAGGGATCCATAACGTACCACTTCATTTCTGGAAGAAGGAGGCTTTGCAAGAGATAGTCTCCGACTTCGGGTCGGTGGAAGACATAGACAAAAAGACTATTCGCCGATCGGAGATAGTATCGGCGAGAATGCTTATCAGGAGCGGTGATATCTCCCTAATGCCACGCTTTGCCAAAGTTTTCTCCTACGAGCAGTCCTATCTCATCTGGTTTGTGCTCGACAAATGTGCAGAGATGGAGATGGAGTTCTAATCCATCACGTCCCCCACACCCCCCTCTCTTCGAGATGGTCGCACCTACAAATAGGTTGCTTCACCGGAGTGGGAGCTTACCATAGATGGGGCCCATGAAGTGGAGCATGCTCACCGAGATCTGATCAAGGCGGCGAGAGGGTTGGAGGTCCACCGGGAGCCTGCGGTGGAGGGATCATAGTGTCAAGTCTCAGGGCCGGATACTGCTGGGCGAGAACGAAGCTCGACCAAGGGATCCAACGGCCAGGATCCACTTCCAGATATGGTAAATTTCCCAAGGCCAGAGGCAAGACTGGAAAAGGGAGAACCACAGGTATCCCAAATTGGCATGCAACCCCAGAGAGTTGGTGAAGAGAAACAAAAAGAGGAACAGATAAAGGAGCCAGAGCTTGCAGGCCCTAGAAGCTCTCCAAAAGGGAAAAAGGTACAACCTTTGGGGCGAGAGTTGGTAAAGGAAAGTTTCTGTAAGGGGAAGACGCCGAGGGGAGCATCTCTTTTGACCAGGAAGGTGGACCCAAAGCAAAGTATGTCACCTAAAGGGCAAAAGTGGAGTACTATGAGCCAAGATCAGGAAAGGGCGGAGAGCTTTTTGGGGAAGAAGATGAGAATACAGCTCATCGTTGGAAGGGAGAAGAGCTCAAAAGAGGAAGATCCAGAAAGGGGTTTGCTTTCTCAGGAAAAGAGGAAGGAGCTGTTCGATAATGACAACGAAGCTTCGAGAGTCGAACAACCTCACTCATCGAACAGAGTGTTCAACGCCTCGATCACAACCCCCCATGCACCTGCCGCAAAGCACGCCACTCCGCAAGAGCCACGTGGCAATGGCGTCAGAAGGAAAGAGCAGATGAACCAGGAACACAACTTTAGCTATCCTACTCCACAAACAAGACAATCCCCCATGGCTCAGGAGATTTCGAGTGGGCCCAAGCCCAAGTCAATTGGGTTCGAGGTTTTGAGCGTGGGGGGTTTAATAACGAAGGAGGAAGGCTTTTAGAGGGGCCCATTGAGGGGCCCACTGGGCAATCTACTGGTACTGGGCCAGAAATGCAAAAAGATATACAGGCTTTCGCAAGTAGTGGGCCCGTTGAGGGGTCCACCATTTGAGAGCCAAATTTTCAACAGGAAGTGGCGACAAGTAATGGGCCCATCGAGGGGTCCACTATGGGAGAGCCCTCTTTTCAGCTTACACACCAGGGCGATGATGACAATAGTGAAGACAGGCTGAATCTTGAAGATGATTGTGTCTACTCTGAGGAGGAGTCTATGGAGTCAGAGGATTTTGATTTTGATGTGGACTTCTGCACTGCCTCCCCGGAGTTTGTGCCCTCCACCTACCCTCCAACCCAACTGACGGCACCAAGCCAAGGCCCATTGCACATAGGTCTTAGAGTCCAGAAGGTGGCTAAAAGGACTACCGAGGAGTTCCTAAATGATTATCTGGAAATCGCGACGGCCGCCAAATCCACAAAGACTAGCGATGGAGGTACGCGTTCCTTCTTAGCTTCTATTTTTAACTTCATGACTGATAACGAAATTTTTAGTCTAGCTAATACATGTGGTCTTGCGGTTAATGATACAGATAGGAACTCCCTCCTCCTGAACAAAATTAGAGGATGGGAGACGGAGAGGGTTAACCTTAATTTGAACTCGTTGCCCGAAATGAGTCACGATCCTTCCCATTCCCGTAGTTAATGGAGGACCTATTCTGGAACGTTAGAGGCATCGGTAGGAGGGGAAAGCGAGAAATGGTTAGGGAGGTCATAGCCAGGTCTAAAGCTAACTTCGTGGGTCTCTAAGAAACCAAACTGTCGCACATGCATAGACTTAGTAGATTGGGGGATAACCGAGTCTCTGAATAGAGAATGTCCCCATCTGTTGGGGCGTCTGGGGGCATCGCTCTAGGTTTTAATCCCGACTAATTTCACTGTCTAGATGAGCTCCACGGGCAATTCTCTCTGTCGGTATTACTACAGCGAAAATCCGACCAATGGACTCAATCGATTACGGTGGTCTATGGACCACACACTTCTGTTGCTCGAAGGGCCTTCTGGACGGAACTTAGAGCGGTCAAAGCTCATTGGCCTCACCCTTGGGTGGTGGGGGCGACTTCAACATCACCAGATTTACCTCAGAGCATAGGGGCAGAGGTTCCAGTGACCCCGACAGGGAAGCTTTTAATGAGGTCATCTCGAACCTGGATTTGGTTGATATTTCCATCTCTGACAGGCTCTTCACCTGGTCTAATATGCAAGCGGCGCCCATTCTAGCTAAGTTAGATAAAATCATGGTCTCCACGGACTGGGAGACCAAATTCCCGTTGGCTGCGGCTAGATCACTACCTGAACCAACCTCAGACAACGTGCCTATCTTCCTATCCTCAGGGGAAGACCAACCAAGAATGCCTTCAAAGTTTCGGTTCGAGAAAGCGTGATTAGAAATCCAAGTGTTCCACCACATGGTCAACGAAAATTGGTCTTGCCCGACAACGACCCCTGAGGCGACCGCAGTTTGGTGTGAAAAAATAAGAAGACTTAGAGGCAAACTCAGGAAATGGAACCACACCAGGTTTGCGCTGATCTGGCAAGCTAAGGAATCCCTTCTGGAAGGTATTGAGAAACTGGAGAAAACAGAAGAAATTAGGGACTTACTACAGGAAAAGCGGAATCGATTGCTCCAACTCAGACAGGAAATCGACCAGCTCTACAGGATGGAGGAAATCAAATGGCAACAACGGTTCAGAATCTCGTGGCTCAAAGAGGGAGACGCGAATACTGCTTTCTTCCATCGAGTGGCCAGTGCCCGGCAGAGATCTAACCTCATTCACTCAATCCACTCGGATTCCGGAATGGTTCAAGGCGACAATGCTATTAGACTGGCTTTCCAATCCCACTTCAAGCGCCTCTTCAGACACAAAGCTGAAATGAGGGCCCCTCTACAACACGATTTCTGGCAAGACCAGACAGATAACTCCGACTCTAGATTGCAGTCCCTCGAAGTCCCCTTCACTGAGAAAGAGGTCTAGGAGGCTGTCCAACAAATGGGAAAAGATAAAGCCCCAGGCCCAGATGGTTTCCCGATATTTTTTTATCAGATATGCTAGGAGGAGATCAAAGGTGACCTTCTGAAGGTGTTCACAGACTTCTACGAGCATAAACTCAAACTAGGGAGATTTAACTCTGCCGAGGTAGTGCTGATTCCTAAAAGAGAAGACTCCCGATGTGTCGGAGACTTCCGACCTATTAGCCTCCTTAACTGCTCTGTAAAGATCATTACCAAGACTCTAGCCAACAGACTGGGAAAGGTAATGGATGGACTCATTAGTCAAGACCAGACGAGATTCATCAAAGGACGTTGTATTCAGGACAGTATGGCAACGGCCGAGGAAACTATCCATCATTGTCACACGTCGAATTCTAAGAGCTACCTTCTGAAGCTAGACTTTGAGAAAGCTTATGACTCCATGGAATGGGACTGTTTGTTGGAAGCACTGGCTGGGAGAGGCTTTGGGGTGAGATGGATCAGATAGATTCACACATGTCTTACCACCAGCAGGACGGCGGTCTTGGTTAATGGGCTCTCAGGGCACCCATTTCCCTGCAAACGGGGACTCAGACAAAGTGATCCGCTATCACCCCTTCTCTTTACCATCGTGGCTGACGTTCTTCGTTCCATGATGACTAAGTGCGGTAGAGTAGGTTGGATCGTACTATTGGCCAAGGGAACCAATCGACAAGGGTGCTCTATACTCCAATATGCATTTGATACTCTTCTATTTGGCAATGGCAACCTAGGGGAGACCACCGTCTTCAAGAGAATTCTGTATTGTTTTCAAGCCTGGTCCGGCCTTAGGGTTAACTTCCACAAAAGTGCCATTATTCCCATTGCCCTAACGCCGGACGAGGCGCTGGAACACACCACAGTCCTCAACTGCCCACTGGGAGTTTCCTCATTCAATACTTAGGATTGCCACTAAGACCCGGGAAACTCAAAAAGGCAGATCGACTACCCATTATTGATCGGGTTGACAAACGGCTAGCACGGTGGAAGGGCAAAGCCCTATCCTTGGGAGGGAGAGTCACGTTTATCAATGCCGTCCTCTCAAACCTGCCTACCTATTATCTCTCCTTTTTTGAAATGCCTTAATGGGTAATTCAGAGAATTGACCGAACGCGGAAGCGCTTCCAATGGAAAGGGGCAGATCCGGAACGAAGAGGATACCATCTCATCAGATGGGAGAAGGCTTGTTTCAAGAAGATATATGGAGGCCTAGGTATTATCGATCTTCGAGATATGAACCTGGCACTACTGGGCAAATGGTGGTGAAAAGTGTTCCATCTTAATGGAGAATGGTGGCAACAATTTGCCCAGGGTTATATGCATGGTAATGGAACGAGAAACCTAGGCTTCAGGATAGGCCTCTGGGTCTCCTGGTTTTGGAAAGGCATCACTAAGGCCTATGAACCCTTCAATAGCTGCGTGAAGTCAGTTATCGGCAATGGCAGACTAACTAGATTTTGGTGGGATAAGTAGTGTGCTGATCATTCACTCAGAACCCTGTTCCCAAACTTATATGAGCAAGCGTCACACCCACACTGCACGGTGGCCACAGCCTGGAAAAGGGGCACCTGGAAACCTCCTTTCAAACAAGCGCTTGGCCTAGGCTCTCAGCTTAGACTAACAGAACTTCAGACCTTCATCACCAACGCCAGAATTGGTTGCTCTCAAGGTCCTTATAAGAAATCTTGGGGAGTGGAGAAGAATGGGAAGTTCACGGTTCGCTCTATGTACAACCGCATCCATTTTAGGGGTTGTATCCCAAAATGGTCGGCAGTCATCTGGAGAACAAAAGCCCTGCTTAAAATCAAAGCTTTCTTATGGTTGGTACTGAATGATGCGATCCTGACTAGGAAAAACCTAGCCAAGCGCCAACCCAATGTGGATACTCAGTGCGGGTTTTGCCATGCTACCCTGGAGACTAGAGACCACCTTTTGCTGCAGTGCCCTAGGAGCAAAGCGGTTCTCGTAGAGGTACTCAGCGCCCTAGGGACGTCACAATACCCTAGTGTATATGAGGATCTGTGGGTAGGCCCTAAATTCGCGTCAGAGAAGGGTTCTATGAGAGAAGCGTGGTATATTGCTATTGCCGCAACGACCTGGGTTCTTTGGCTAGACAGAAATAACCTTTACTTTCGTAGAACTTGCAATAGTATTTCTGGCAGTTTGACTCACATTATGCATTTTATTTCATTTTGGGCTAATGTGGCCACAGCAGGTCCCAGGGGACGGATTGCAAGTGTATTCCAGGTTCAGGAGTTTGATGATAAGGAAATTGAGATCGGTCCGACGATCGATTGATAGCCTGCACTGCCGATGCTGATCATAGGTGCCCACCCCCAGGGTCCTGTTGGGGGGATTATGATGTATTTCTTTTCGGCTATGCTAGTTTACTTTTGTCCCGCCCCCTATGTTTGGGGTGGAGTTTATGTACTTTCGTTATGTTCGTAGGACTTTGTAGTGAGCTCAGTACTCTGAGTTTGTTTTATTAATCACTTATTAATGAAACAGTATGACACTTATTAATGAAACAGGGTGGTCAGACTCCACCTTTTCTTTAAAAAAAAAAACTTTGATTAGGTTTAGGGTGAGCGATCCATAGAGAAATCTTAACTAGATTGTAAGGTTCAGCATCACAAACTTTTTGTTGTTTTTAAACCACCCTGTTTTTATAATGAGAACTGAGATAAGCCTTCCAAAATTAATGAATTAAAGCTCGCAAACTCAGTAATAAAGCATCGGACCGTTGCTAAGCCGTATCATATACCAACGAAATTCCTAGCAAAAACATCATACTAACATTTAATCTTTATTCTACCATCTGTTTACTTTCAAAAAAGTTTCTTTAAAAATGTACAGCTCTAAGCAATATAAATCACAGCTTATTTTTCTTTTCCTTTTTCTCGATCATTTGATTCCAGACTAAAATATTGTGGATAGGATCTGCGTTAGGAGCAGCTATGTTAACATGGTAGGTATGACATTCAATCAACTCAAACTATAACTTTGTTCTACTTAAACTTTGCCGTCCAGTTTGTAGCTGACACAATCACTGAAAATGGTATCATTAATTGAACTCACAACAATGCTAATACCTGATAGCTAAGTTCATCACATACAGCCAGTGATTCACACATGAAGACAGTGATAAGGTACATATATTAAACGAAAAAGGGAAAAAAATATGCAAATATCAAGCCTAACCTTGAATACAATCCCAAGAAAGAGACGGAGATCAGAGAAACATCACAAAGTACAGTCAATCACAAATACATGAAGCTATCATCCCACAATATTAAGCTTCCGGTTACCACTTATCTGATCATCAGTTCATCAGATCTGCTCTATTCTTGGTATGCCCCCTTTTATTTCTCTTATTCTGCCTTCTAAAACAAGGCAAAACTATTACGGAACATCTCTATGAACTATTCACTACTAAGAAACACTTTCAGGAACTCTTCCGTTCCTTCTAGAAAGGAACACGGGGGTCAGTCACCATTTGATTATATGCCTGCTAGCTTTAGAAGAGTAAACATGAAGCTAAACAAAAACCCACAAGACTCATGATGACTTGGCATCTTCCGGTCTTTTAGGTTCGGCATCACCACTTCCATGTTCAGTTGAGTTTTTGTGGCTATCAGTTTGCTCTAAGGCTCCCACTCCATCTTGCTTGTTTCCTTGTCCATCTACTGAACTATTTGGGGCATTCCCACCCTCAATGTTACCACGTGCATGGGACGGTTCAGTGTGCATGGCATTCATGGAATTGATCGGTCTCATTCCCATGTGACCTGGGAATTGCATCATATGAGGCTGGTGGTGTTGCAACTGCTGTTGTTGCAACTCCTGGACTTGTTGAGGAGTGAACTGAAGAGGGCCCTTAGGAGGGAAGATGGGTGCTTGTTGCATGTATGGGACACCAACTTGAGGCATTCCGGCTTGGGGAATCATCTATAAAACATAATTAATGATCAAATTGAATATGAAATCGATGCCCACCCTTGAAATATAAATGCAACAAACAGAAAATATCTATTCTGTCAACAAAAGATGATCTTTAAGCATGAAACTAACCTGAGGGCGCACTGCAGGGACTTGGGGTTGGGCATCAGCAATTGCTGCCAGATACAGCAGGTTCTTTTGCAGCTGTGCTTGGTACCTGACATATTTCCCATAAATAATCTCATTATATCAAACTATCAAGGGAACATTATCAGCATTCTTAAGAAAAATGATAATAAACGATGGAGATTATAAATGGAAGAGGATGACAACCATGTAATCTTGTAAAAGAAAGGGCAGTAATTTATCAGCCATCTAAATGTTAAAAGAAAAAAAAATTCAATATCAGGGTCCTTTGCAAAATAGCAGCCAAATATCAGTGCATGACAGAAAAAACTTCTATAGTTTAGCTCTAAAAAATAGGATATGTAGAGTCAGGACATCCACAATGAAGAACACACATGCTATTATTATTTCCTTAAATGAGATAATTTTCTGGGAAAACTAAACTGTGTTGTAAATGGGTGATCAGAATGTTAATTCAAAGTGTGACGCAATGTTTCCATTACTGGTTAGTTGATCTAATGATGAAACCATACTACTGCAATCCATCTTATACCCCATAAATTTGACTCATATATTGTTTATTGTTTTAATTTCATAATTCAATTTCACATCCTCTGTGACTCACCCTTAAAATATATAGTCTAACTACACCTGCATTTTGAATAACAACAATCAAGCCACAATCCCAAATCCTGGCTTTCATTTTAAAGGGAAGCAACTATTTTTTAGGCACCTAATGCAACCTCCCCAGTTTTTTAGGCTTGGGAAATGTAGAGAAAGAACCAAGAATTAAGCCAAACATTTTGGAAAGTAATTCTTAGTGTGCAATCAAAAGTAAAATACTGCCTTCATATTTCTAGAACTGGTCAAACAATGGACGCAGCCATTTGTCATTTGTCCAAGATCACATGAACCAGGTTTTTAGCCCAAGGGTTTGCTTTGAACTGCCCAACAGCTATCATTTGTGAGTTGCTCTTAAACATTAGCACGTAAGCTTTGCATAATACAAACTATTCCTAACGCTTTTGTTAAAGCAACAATCTAATTTTTAGAGATAATAATCTTAATTTTCTCATTCAGTGTGAAAGAAAGGCTTAGCCGCACCTATTGTTTAAGTTTCATGGAATGAGTTGATAATAAATAAGGAGTACATTATTGGATAAGGGATCTATATATACAGGAGAATTATGATAGAACTTAATATCTATCCAATGTGGGACTAAAATCAATCTCAATAATTGGGCTAAACTGTAGCACTCACCCTCAAGCTAGAGTGTAGACCTGTCAAGGAAAATCTGAAAAACTTTATGAAGAATTTTGGGTGACAACGCTTTGGTGAGGATGTGCTTTGGTGAGTATGTCGGCTAATCGATCTACTAAACGAACATATAGAACATCGAACATATAGAACATATGTGAATGATATGACTTTCTTCTACCATTCATTCATTCTGACAACGTGACAATCAACTTCGATATGTTTGGTGCACTCATGAAACACCAGAATTTCTAAAATATGAATGGCAGCTTGACTATCACAATAGACAGGAACTGAGGAAGCAAGGCAATGAAGCAAGGCAGGGTGAACAACCATCTTACGAAGAAGAGAATGAAGGCAACGAATTTCTGCTACAAGATGTCCAAAAGCTCGGTACTCTCACCCTCAAGCTGGAGTGTAAACCTGTCAAGGAAAATCTGAAAAACTTTATGAAGAATTTTGGGTGACGACGCTTTGGTGAGTATGTGCTTTGGTGAGTATGTCGGCTAATCGATCTACTAAACGAACATATTGAACATATGTGAATGATATGACTTTCTTCTACCATTCATTCTGACAACGTGACAATCAACTTCGATATATTTGGTGCACTCATGAAACACCAGATTTTCTAAAATATGAATAGCAGCTTGACTATCACAATAGACAGGAACTGAGGAAGCAAGGCAATGAAGCAAGGTAGGGTGAACAACCATCTTACGAAGAAGAGAATGAAGGCAACGAATTTCTGCTACAAGATGTCCTAAAGCTCAGTACTCTGCTTCAGCGCTGGAACGAGCAACAACTGATTGTTTCCTACTCTTCCATGAAACTAGATTGCTGCCGAAGAAAACACAATATCCACTAATAGATTTCCTCCTACCATCAACTGAACCATCATAATTAGCATATGAGTTTCCCTGCAAGGTGAGTTAATTTCCAAGTCTAAAGAGTAGACCTTGAATAGGAGCAGTCTTGAGATACCTAAGTATACGAAAAATTCCTTCCCAGTGAGTAATTACACTTAAGTACATAAACTAACTGACTGACGAAGCTTACTGCACATGATATGTCAGGCCTGGTAACAAAGAGGTAGATGAGTTTCCCTACTAACCGTTGATATCTATTGGGATCAAGTAGAAGAGAATCATCTGTGAACGCAGAAAGCTTGATTGGGATCTATAGGTGTCACTAGGTCGACACCCTAACATCCCAGTCTCAATAAGAAATTAAGAATATATCCAGAACATACTTTTGTTGAGAAAAGAATATATCTTCCTCGCATCAACCAACCTCGAATCCCTAAGAAATCTTGAAGAGGGCCAAGATCCTTCATCCGAAAGACATGTGATAGATATTGCGGGAATACCTCGAGTGTCATTGTCTGTAATGATGATGTCATCCACATACACCAAGAATCACGAAACGTTCGGATCCACTCTTGGTAAAGCGAGATTGATCCATACAGCAAGAGATCCCAAATGAACAAACTTCCCCAAACTTCTCAAACCATGCAAGAGGTGATTGTTTATGCTCATACAAGGACTTTTTGATCAAACACCCTGTTACTCAAAATTAAGTGGTTATCACATATAAACAGTTTCGCGGAGATCACCATTCATAAATGCATTCTTGACATCCAATTGATGTGATGCCAAGACCGATTGGATGCCAAGAAGATGAGGATACAAATCGAAGAGGGTTTGATAACAAAAGATAAGGTCTCAGCATAATCGACACCAAAGAACTGAGAAAAACCTTTAGCAACCAATCGAGCTTTGAGGTGAATATCTGTGCCATCCGGGTTATTCTTCACTGTGAACACCCAACGACAACACACTACTTTGCAACCATGAGGAAGATTAACCAACTTCCAGGTCTGATTTTGCTGAAGAACAAATATCTCGTCCTTCGTGGTTGTTGTCCAACCAGGGTGTTGGGATTCCTAGACACTTTTAGGACTTGAAATTGAATCAAGATAGGAAATAAAGGTCTGGAATTTGAAGGTGCACTGAATAGAATAGACAAATTTTGCAATATGTTCCAAGGTGCATGTGTGTTTGGCTTTCCTCTGAGCAATTGGATGATCGACAGTGTCAAGGACATTACCTGAGGACAGAGGACAAAAGTGGTGTAGAAGTGGCACAGGAATGACCGAAATGGAATCGAATTTTAATAGTCGGAATCTTGGCCCACTATCTTTTCTTGCCAAACACCAATAAGGTTTCTTGGGATTTGGCATATTGACAAGAAATCCAAACTACTAAATGAAAGAAAGGGTAAACAAGGTGATCGTTTTTCCATATTTTCAACACCAGAAGAAAAGAAATGATATGTTTTTAAAAGACAGACATCAACCAAGGTAAACACTCTTTAATGAAGGAGTGTAATAGAAATAACCTTTGGAAAGATCAAAGATTAGAATACACACAAAAAAGCATTTAATTGAACAAAGATTTAACTTATCATACCCAGGTCCAACAGCTTGGACGGTACAAGCACAACCAACACACATGCAAGGTAGGAGAAAACATTTCACGATCAAGAAAATCAGACTAAAAGAAGAGACATTCTCAAGAAGTTTAGTAGGCATTCAAATAATTAAAAAACAAGAATTAAGAATGGCAAAGCTCCAGTAAATTTTGGGAACTTGCATTTCCAAAAAAACAATGTGCATGCAACTTCCAATAAATGCTGGCTCTTTTGTTCGATAACATCATGTTGTTATGGAGTACACACTTAAGAAGTTTGATGAATCGCATTGTTATTTGAAAAGAAACTTCTAAAATCATGGCTAATATATTTCTTCGCATTATCAGATCAAAAAAATCTAATTGAGACAGGGTGATTTTAAATCTCACTGAAAACCTGAGTACACACGAAAAAAGTTCAGATCTATCCCTAATATATAAAAAAGCCAAGTCATACGAGAATAGTCATCAATGAAAGAAACAAAATACTTAAAATTATTAGATAAAGAAAATTTTATAGGTCCACATACATCAAAATGACTCAAATTAAATAACTGATTACTACGTTGATTGACGAATCATGGTGATTCCGACTGATCCAAGAGGTAGAATCCATTCTGTCACGTCGTACTGCAATATCTTCCCTCATCGTAATATCCTAAACTACACAATGGGACGGAAAGAATGTTGCTGGGCAATCTAAATGGAATGGAAAGAATGTTGCTGGACAATCTAAATCGGTACAAAATTTTCTAACATATAAAAGACTAGAAGAAAAGCTAGGAATATGAAGTACTGGCTGCAAAAAAAAGAGATGTTGTGACAGAGATGGTTCCAATCCCTTCAACAAAGACTAAGAAACATCGTCAATATGCACATTAAAATTTGAAACTTTTGTAAAAGATATAAGAGCTAAAGGAGACATGTGTTCAGAATAACCTGAATCTACGATCCATGAGATGAACCAAGTCAAGCCCTACCAGTTTGGACATAATCACTAGATGATTTGGATACCACATCCTTGAAGGCGTTGTACTCAATAGCAGAAAGCATAACTTTGGAAGATGAAACCTCATCATGAGAAGCAAAAATGGATAGTGACTGTGGATATCGGTGAAGCACTATGTACAGAAGTAGGACAGAACAAGCATTTCTAGCACATCTCATAAACATGATTTGTGCCCTGATCAAATGTACAATACTTGGTATTACATCCACATCCAGTACTCAGAGAGGATCGACCACAACCACGATCAACATAGCTCCACAGAGTACCGCAACCAGAGAAAGAATTGTAAGGGCGCCACCACCATGCCTTGAATCAAGGGCATCAGGTGTTGGATCGCCAATTGAAGAAGAGGTCGGGATTCATGGTAGATGAACTGAGAGATCTTTTGTGGAAAGACTGCTGATGGTGGATAATAAGTGGAACCGGATGCCATGGAGATAAGGACAAACACGTCCATGAGCGAGGGCAACCAACAAGGCCTAGCCTAGCATTGTGCCTCCTGAACAGCAAAATTAATAGTTGATACACTTTCCATTCCTCAAGAAAGTGATTGAAGAGGGTGATAATCATCCCTTTGTTCTATTTTGTGCATCTCTTGAAAGATGTCATACATCCACTACATGGAGTTCACAGAAGAGTATTGCTCATGTAGGAGATCTCATATCTTCTTCGCAGTGGGGAGGAAGAATACACTCCGACACACTGACTTCACCATGCAATTGGTCAACATATTAATAAAAAGTGTGTAATCACTCACAATCCTCATATGATGGGTTTCTCTTTAGGTGCATCAACCATGATATGCTTCAATTTACGTGTGCCTATTTTTGAAATGCAGGAGGCCAACTCATTGTTATTCAAACTGTTGAAATTTTCTGCAGTGATGCGATAAATTACATGTTTGAAATCGGTCAGAGGAGGATTTGAGGATGACGTTAGAGTTTGAAGTTTAGGAGTGGTTGTCTTCAATGAATTGGTAGTCATTTGAGAAGAGCAAATTAAGATAAGATTTTTAAGTTGGAGAAGGATGTGGCTAAGGAAATTTAAGTGGAAGAAGTTAATTGGAACTAGGCATGCATCACGATGCAGCACTCATCACATGAGAACAGAACTAAACTGAAAAGGTACATACAAGGCAAGATTCGTACAAAACTGGTCGAATATGGTATATCTGACAATCGGAGAGGAGATAGGAGGTTGAGGGACCTAGACCTGGCTGATCCAAATCTGAAATAGTTCGTCTAAGATGGAGTGAAGGGTGAGAGGGATGTCGCAGGCGGAGGAGCGGGTGGCTTCGGGAGGAGAAGAGGTAAAGGGTGGCAACATGACCTGATGGCAACATCGTCAGGTTTGGTGGTGGCATTGTCGAATCTAGTGGTGGCGGCTTGTGGTGACAGGATTTGATGGGGAAGGTGGTGACAGGGTTGCAGAGGAGATGTGAATAGGGTTAGGGTTTTGGGTCTGTTTGGTGGCGACTAAAAGAATATGAACATTGTTTTCTTATTTACGAGAAGGGTTTCGGAGATTATGGGCTAAAAATTTTGTGGAATATTTTTCGTTCTAATACCATGTTAACTTTTAAAGTATGAGAAAGAAGAAAAATAACTTTATTCATAAAAAATAAGGAGTCCACTACGGGTATTGGATATATACTAACTTAATATCTACCAATCAGGCTAAACTTATAACACCTATCAACACAGTACCTCTACCAAAAAGCCAAAATGTCTTGCAAGTCCGTGTGTGGCACATTCATATATAACCAGGCAATCCATATCTTATGAACCTTGGATCAGAGTCTCCATACAAGGGTATTAAAACTTGGTAAGGTTCAGTTTGGACCTTCTAATTTTTGTATTGGTTCAACATTCTTGGTAATATCGGGCATATCCGCTCAGTATACTTTTTTGTGTCGACTTAGTAAGTAATCAACTTAAAAATTCTAAAGGTGTTTAATATTTAAAATCTTCAAATATTCAATGTAATATTTTGATAAATTATAATGTCTTATTATTCATTTTAATTTTCATAATCATGTAAAAATATTTTTTTATGAAATTACTATGAAAAGATGCTTTATAAATTACAAAACTTCACTACAAGAATATCAAATCTTAAGCTACAAAGAATATATTAAAAGTAGAAATAGACTTTTAAATGGTTTTCTACAATGCTCATATGAGCATTGAATCTCTCTTTTACACTCTTCTTCGTGCAATGCTTACTCAGGCTCATGGTCTTCGGTTTCAACTGCTTATTATCATTTTCCTTTTATTTTCCTTGTTAATTTAAGTCTCAGCGGAATATCGACTTTTCAAGCAAATATTGTATGGCTAAAAACCGAGACAAGAATCGTCCGGTATCGACCGGGACTTGATACCAAGCTCCTTATCCCTTATTATTTTTTCTTTCTCAGTCCCCATAATCAAAGACCAACAAAATCCATTTAACATATCTGAAAGACTTTGTTTTCCCATCTTGGGACTTGCTGGAACCCATCTCCATAAGAATTTGGTTCATTGTACATACTTTTTCGGTTAGCCTTTTTATTCTTTGCACATGATCATTGACTACTAATAACACCTACACTAGTATTACATGCTCCCAACAGTCTTTAACTCAACCTCATGTTACCAAAAAAACACATGTGAGATGAAGATTAGGTTCTGGAATTTCATACGCAGAATTGAAATAGTGATTCCATAATCAAAATGCGTACACTAAAAGGATCACAATATCATGAGCCTAGACAAGCCTAGACAAGTTGACCTTCATGAGCCTAGGTATAAACAACTACAACTCCTATAATGATAGTGTAGTTTTGAGGCAAAAGGCAATTATGGGGGAGAGTAGTGTAGTTTTGAGGCAAAAGGCGATTATGGGCGAAAATTGCCTAAATCGCCCGAGGCGAAACCAATGTTACCAGATTCGTAGTACGTTTTGGTTTGACATTGGGTACAAGATCGTTGTAAGCTACCATGAGTTGTACATGGTACGGAAGAGGTAGGATGAGTCGAGAGACTCACGATGCAGGATGCTCATTATAGTTTCATGTGTAGAGGGAGAGAAATAAAGAAAAATATATAAAATTATTAGTGGCATGCATTTTTCGATATAGGAGGAATATTCCAATTAATGAGTTAATAAATAAAGGTATTCATTTTTGAAGAAATAAGAAAAACCTTGTGCAAACCTCTAGTTTAAGAGATCCGTATCGTGGTTCGGACGGTGGGTGGGTAGTAGAACCCACTAACGGTGGCGAAATGCGGTCATGCAAGGAGATCACCTTATTTATGCTAGACACTACTAGTTGTTCCCTTTAAGTTATTGATTACTTTAATATATGATATTAACTGAATTAATATTAATTTTTCTTTAAGATATGAATCTGATTCGCTATTTACATGTATGGAAGCTCATGAAGAAGAAGCAACAGCTATGAGCCTACAATAATAAAACAAAAAAGAAGCAGGTAAAATTTGAAATAGCAACAATCAGAAGTGAAAATGGAGGAAGACATAAAGAACTAACAAGGGAAGAAAGAAAACCAAACGAATTTAAGATTTGCAGTGAAAATTAAATAATAAACTGGTGTCATCCTCTTTCTGATTGCAAGGAACCATGACTCCAGCAGCCACAATCAGTGAAAAGTGAAACGGAGGAATAGTAAAAACTAGGGGTTTTTTTTGTTCTCTTGGTCTTGTATAATATGGGCATTGGGTGCCAGGTTCTTTAGAATTGGGTATTGAGTGTTTTGACTAAACGAAAGAGGGAGGATATTAGGTTTAGAAAGTGTCTGGGTGTAAACCTATACCCAATTTAATCAGGTGGTCACCTTTTGCATTAAATGATGCAATTTGAGGCACTACCAAGCGATTGATTCATCTACGCAAAGCATAAGTTACATGCGAGGCAAAACTCGACCAACTTGCATTCACTCTTGTCTGCGAGATTGCCTCGAACCGCCTCCAACAACACTGAATGAGATTATCTTCTTGTTTACTTTTGGCATTCTGCTAAGTGGTATGGTGATATGATTTTACCTTGGAGATAGAAGATCAGACATAGTGCATTACGAATTAACTAAATATAGTCAGACATAGTGCATTAAGAATTAATTAAATATAGTCATAGTGCATTAAGAATTAATTAAATATAGAGATTTCAAATGAGGAGGTCCTTAAGTTCCAATTTATTCTGCACGCATGGAGCACGAAGATATAAAAGCAGCATGCACAACTACCCCTTTAGTCCACCTAGCACTAGATTTCTCACAAACCTTTCCAATAAACAATATCCAGTATGGCCTTCTTTGCATGCATCAAACTCCAAATTTGACAAGACTAACCATTCTAAATAGTTGAGAAAATGCTCAATGGTAGTTTCCATGGTTATTATAAGCAATCTAATTTTATTCAATCAAGATGATGTTCCAAGACCACACATTCTTAAAAGTTGGGAAAAGGCTTTATCACAATCTCCCCAACTGTGAAACGGTTAAACATTAAGCCTTGTTCAGTTACCATAATATACATACATGCAGTGTAACCAATTCCAAACTTAAAATAAGGTGCACACAAAAGATAGGACTTAAGAAACATATCATTCAGAAAAATAACAAGTTCAGCATGTTGACAGCGCGTACTGCCTCTATTTGATTTGTAGAGAGAAGTTGTAAAATCAGGAATACAGTAGACAATCCAACCGCTTATTTCACCTTATTTAGTTACTTACTGGGCACATTCTGCTAGCTTCCCTGAATTCTGATTGTCCAAAATTGCCAGAATGAGCTGCTTGTTTTCATCCAAGTACTGCAACAAATACGATACAATTTGATTCAGCAATCAATATACCTTTACTATCAGCCCAAGTAATTTCCCATGAATTCAATATTCTTCGGAAGCAAGGAAGAGTTACATTCTAATGACTGAGAAAAAGACAAATAACTATTATTTGAATGGAAATAGCATTTAGACATTAAGCAGAAATATAACTAGAATAGAACAGGTGACCCTCACAGAAATGAGCACTTGAACATGTAAGTGCATTTTAGATAAACAAGAACTAAATAAATCATCTTAGTATATACTTATCTTAACATTGGTTTACTAAAATGTGTTTCCAGAATACATCAATGAAAGACTGCTAATAATTTAATACAACACTCAAATGTCAGATAAGGTTAACATCAGCAGCAGCCGAAATTCCAGTAAATTATATGGAGTTAAAATATGCAAATAAATCAGGAAATGATTCAGGATATTGATTTTTTTTAAATAACAAAACGAAATGGTAAAGTATCTGTGAAAGACCCTGCCACTACACCAAACGCCAAAGTTATGGTAAGGGTTGAGGGATTTACACTTGATTTAACACACCCCAGCAAGTTGAGCACCTTTTTTGCGGGCCGAGACCTGGGCTGAGCATGGCAATTTTTATTTTAAATTGCAATTTAATGTGTTCGGTGGGAATTCAATTGAACGTTGGTTGCTTCAACACCATGTGAAAGACCATCGAGAAAACAAAGTTATGGAACAGGTTGAGGCCTCTACACTAATATGTAAAAGTATTGAAACATTGAACATTAATTATTCAAACAATACTACAGTATGGATTCCTCCAATTGGGTTATAAAATACTAGTTTGCATCATCCTTTCGTTCTGTTTCCTACGAGAAAAATTCATTCTGCACCCAACATAAACCTCTTTAGACACTATCATATTACTAACTAATAACAAAAACAAGAGGTAAGAGATGTATGATGAAAATATCAATGACAAAAAATAGCAGCTTTTCATTTATAGAGCAATGCCAAAAGCTCATGTTGAGTGATTCTTTATAGCTAAATTATTCTAAACCATAACTACACCAAAGGAATAGTTCAAGTGGATTTAATTTGATCTTGTATTAAGATGTTCTCCTTGTTTAGATATTGCCCACAATTGTTATATTGTTTTCATTCAAAACTAACAAACATTGCATCCACAGTATTCCAATTCAAAGAGTTAAACAATTTTCAATTTTCTAAAACATAGAATTTTCATTTCCTTTATGGTCAATTTTAGTTACTTTTTTTTCACTCACAAGCATATTGTTGCGGGATAAAACAGGCATGCAGACATAGCATCGAACAATTCTAGCGGATGTATGCACAAATAGAGAAATTGCTTAAGTAATACAACTCACCATCCATTTTCAGTGAAACAGACTCGGAATTGAATGGAGAAAATAGTTATATATTTAGGACAAGACTAATATTAAACTTTAGTCCCTTTTAAAGGTTAATAAGTAATTGACTATGTTGTTATTTGATGCAGTACTAAACACATTTTAATCCATGTGCAACATTGTCTCGTACCTTTAGATATGTATGTAGCTATGCAATATGTACTCGTACTTTAAATGTAAAAATATCGAATAACCACATTTGTCAGAATCAAAACTCAAAAACAAGCCTCATAAAGCGAAACATGCACAACAATGCTTAGTGGGAACCAAAATGCACCATAACAACAGTATACTGTATACAGAATTTATGCAAGTCTGTGAAGAGTTTTTCCAGTGTAGCTTATGATACTTAGACTAGTGTAAGGAGTGTGGATAGCATAAGCTACATAGTTTCTTTAGTGCTAGCAAATAGTGTTTATGCAAGTTAGTACATGGAATTGTCAATGTAGCTTACAGTCTTTACACTGTTATAGGGTCTGGATAGCGTAAGGTACTTTATTTCACTCCCCTCTCTATAGTATGAAATTTCCAAATTTACCTCTTGCTCTTGAAGGAGAAATTGAGTGACTTTCCAGGCTGCAAAATAGCTAGGTGGAAATCAAAAATTTTAATCACAAATTTCAGTCTTCATGTTTAAGCTTCAATGCTTATGCATAAATGACAACAATATCTACATTATCTTCAGTGATATTTTCTTACATTTATGATGTTTGTATAGTGAAAAGTAACATTATATAGCCTTCAATTTGTTAGTGTAAAATATCCAACATCTTTGTTGCACTTGTTAATATTTAAATTGTAAAAAAAAAACTTTATTACACAAGATACTCTCAATTTATCAAAAATAAAAAAAAAATCTTGTAATATTGTAAAATTATAAATTGCTAAGTCTATTAATTCTATCAGTCGTGGATGGCTTGTACATGCCCCTCCACTTAACACACTTAAACGTCCCATGGTTCTACTTGCATAAAAGAAGCTTGGAGTAGGCAAGAATTCAGATGAAAATGGAAGTCCTTATAAATGGAAAAACTTATGTAATCATCTCAGTAATAATAAACGTTGACTTGTTACACTTGAGGAAACATTTCAAGTATAAATTGTCTATACTTCAACTAATAGTGCGATAAAATTAAAACTACAAATAGCAACCATCTTGCTTTCAAACCATGACCATTGCCAGTTGAAATAAAACTAAATTTACATTGCCAAAACTTCGAGATGCTATGTTACAAATCCACAATTTCAGGTGACCAATACTCTCCATCCATTCTTGCCAAATTTAACATATTTTTACTACCTCCGTTCCATAATACAAGTCGTTCTAGGCCCTTTTTTTTGTACCAAATTATGTCGTTAAAGGTTCCCAAAACAATGTCTTTACACTCTCAAGTGCTCATTAATTAAATTCTTTACCCTACCAATTATCCCCTTTGAGTTTTAATAAGTCAATTATAAGTTTAATTAAAGAGGAGGGCATTTTTGAAACTATACTATTAATAGGTCAATGTAGCTTACAGAGGAGGGCATCTTTTTCCAGTACACTAATCTAGAGTGTTTCTTAATAAGAGTGTAGAAACCTTAAACGACTTATATTATGGAACGGAGGGAGTACTGTACCAAATCATTATTGAATCTTCGCACTCAATTCACTTAAAGTCCAACAGTAAAAAACCAAAATAACACATACTTAATGAAGTAGGAGTAAAGAACCACCTCACGCATAAAGAACAAAGGGTAAATTCCTTTAAGGCCCCCGGCCGTTAACATGCTTCCTTTTAAACCCTTCGACTTCTTAAACTACTCTTTTTACCCCCTAGGTATATAATGGTTCCCAAGAAATCCTTATAGTTCAGGTTGCTCTGAAATGGCGTATTTTGAAATGTATTGTTTATATGGAAGATAATTTGTTTCATTTAGAAATGAACACTTTTTTGACATATATATTGTTTATTCTAAACCTTACTATTCATGAGAAGTTATGTTATTTCATCTTGAAATAAACTATTTTTCTGATATTTAAACTATTTTTTTCTGAAACTTACCATTCTTTGTAGAAATGAACTATTTTAATTTTAAGGTAAGTTAATTTTTCCAGAGTACTACTACTTTTGTTTACATTTTTTTTGTTTTGGTTTCTTTTGTTTTAAGCAAAAGACTGCAAAGTCAATATAATACAAGAGATATTTTTCTTCTAAGAGTAAATTTCACTAAACTATACCCATGTTTCACCAAGTTATACCCATATATTTTTTTACAGTTCGGTATACTCCGTCCATATTTTGAGAGCAGATCACTGTACTCCGTCCAATTTAGGTATCACGTGATACAACATGACTACTTTTTGGTGTTTTTTATCTGATTTCTTCCTAGTTTACCCCCTGCAAACTATTGTTGTTTAGTAATGTAATTTTCTTTAATTTAAAAGCTTATAACCCTATTTCTCTATTTAAGGTTGGAAAGAAAAATGTTAGGGTATAGCGGTCAAAGTAGGGTATAGCGGTCAATATGTTGATGCCATTAGAACTGAATCACTGAACCACAATAAGTTTAGATACGGAGCATACCGAAACTGCAAAAAAATATATGGGTATAATTATCTGCAACATGGTGAAGCATGGGTATAGTTTAGTGAAATTTACCCTTCTAATTAAGAAGAGAAATAGAATGTTCTTAAAATATAGCCTTATATATACTAATGATATGTACAAATGTACTTAGGGGAATTTTTAAGGGAAGTACTTGGGGATTTATTGAGAACCTTTCATATACCGAGGGATTAAAAGAGTAGTTTGAAAAGTAGGAGGTTAAGGAAAGTACTTTTATGGTCAGGGGTCTAAAAGGAATTTACCTCAGAACCAATTTTACTAACTTCCTTTTCATCACATTTGCTTACAAAGTGTTTTCTTCCTCGTTCTTTCAAAAATTACTAACTTACCTTGTAATTAGAACAATTATTAATTATGTGACACCAAACACCACCTAGAATTATCAATTCATTAATTACTATTAATTAACTTTCACAACCATCATCCATCTAACAACACCTCAATCAAACAAACCCAGATCAAAAAATTGTCAGAAAATTCCCCCACAAAAAAAAACACAATAAGATAAAACCCTAGAAAAAAAAAATGGAGCCCATGAATTCAAAAAAGTATTTTTTGGGGCGGTTTTGGAATACCTTCTGAATCTGTTCAGTGGTGATTTGGTTAGCTGGGACTGAGCCCATGGGCCCCATCAGATGTCCGGATTGCTGATGCATCTCTCCTCTTTCTCTCTGTAGAAATGGTGACAACAAAGAAAGACTTTTATTTATTTATTATTCATTTTTATTTTTATTTTGGAGCAAAAGAAGACTTGGTGAAGAAAAAAGATAGAGAATAAAAAAGGCTTTCTTTTATTCAATCGCCGATGTTGTTTTATTCAATCATCAAGATGTGTGATTTTAATGATGAGTGAGCAGGAGATTCAATGGATTCATTAGATAAGAGCACAAGGTTTGAAATTTGGTACCAAGTAGTGTGATTGGAGTCTCATGCAGTCACTGTTTACTTGTTTACTCTGGGCTGCAGTTTGTTTGTTGTACTTTCTGAGTATTTTTTCATGAGTGTGAACATGAACCTGATTAACTAATAATAATGACAACGGAGTATTGAACAAGCTTCAGAGAAATGGATCCAAGGAGGCCCAAGGGTGAGAACAAGCGTGCGATCGACGATGGGAACAATGAACGTGGTCGGAAAACTAGGAGAGACAGGGTGGGAAGGAGGCCTACCTCCCCTCCTCCTCGGTTAGACCAAAGGAGAGAACTTCAAGATGGTGGTCGTCGGGGCTAGGGAGACCCCCCAAACTGCCCAATCCACTCAGGGAAAGGCAGGGGTGGTCATCCACTCACCGACCTATGCGGAGATCACGTGAGCGATAAAGAAAAAGGAGGATAGACGAGAAGCCAAAGGGGGTGAAAAAAGGAAAGGAAAGGAGACTTCAGAAGAAGGTGAGTTTGAGTCATCAAAGGATGATGGCCCATGGATGGAGGTCACTTATAATTGGTCGCCAAGGAGGGGAGCAACTGTGAGAGACTTCAGGCCATCGGTGAACGGAGAACCGGCGTTGTACTGCCAAAAATGTGGACGCTAGGGCCATGCGATGTATGAATGCCTTCCCGGCTGGCATTGTTACAAGTACCAAAGTTGGGGTCACATTTCGCGTAAGTGCCTTCTGTTAATTGCTAAACAAGTTGCTAAGAGAAGCATGTCTAAGCATGCAGCTAAGCCAAGTGGGAGAGCAGGACAACTACTGCAAAGTTAGCAACAACAACTTCAGCCTCCTGTGAGGACAAACAACATCCAGCCGTCACATCCGTCACCCCCATGAGGACTACCAACATCCAGCCTTTGCCGACTAAAAAATTATGGGTGAAGAAACCAGAATGTTCAGTGTGAAGCAAGGTGGAGAGATTAATGCGAAAAGTGAGAAAAAATGAGAAAGGAGAGTCCAATAAAGTAGGGGAACATAGGGGAAAGATCCATTGCATCAGCCTTGCGCCAACATCCATAATGGAGAAGAATGAGGACAGCATGAAGCACTCGATCGTCATCGAGATTACTGCTGGGAATCCAATAGAAGAGGGATTGTGAGTGATCTTAACGAGCGATAGCCGGTTGATCCAAATGGAAACTTCCTTTGGACGGTGATGGGGTTAGGAAAAAGAGCTTTTAGGGTTTCTTGTAGGGATGAAGAAAGATTCAAACGATTGGCTCATGCGCCGGTGTGGATTGGGGCAACGTACACAATGTATTTCAAAAAATGCTCTATCGTGTATGCTCAATCACTCCGAAAGAGGGTATATCAATGTGGTTACGAATCAGTGAGTTGTCGCTGTGTTGTAGGGAATAGGAGATTTCCAACGAATTATTGGGGAAAGAGCATGGGAAGAGATTGCCCGGCAGACAAAGTTAAAGACGGGGAAAGAATTTGCAAGAATTCGAGTGGGTTGCTATGCGGTGGAGGACATTAGAAGGATTGTGAGAATTTTCTATCGTTGTTTCTGGTTTGAAATTTAAGTGGCACTTGAGTCGGCGAAAGAAAAGGTGGAGATTAAGCTGATTTGGGGGTGAAATTATTTGTACGCAGAATGGCTTGACTAGAAAATGGAAGGACGGGACCGAAGGAGGCAGCATGAGGAAGAAGATGATCATGGACCGTGCAATTAGCAGATGAAGATCAACACAAATCTCGAGAAAATGAGTCAAACAATCACAATTTTGGGCGGGATGGCAATGGACATCTTAGGAGGGCTTCTAACAGATGGTGGTGGGTGAGATCTGATGTTCAAAAGAAGGGACAGAGGACAAATCACGTGTAGAGGACCAATATGAAACAAACAAAAACAGAAGAAAGCTATCAAGGTGCGATTTCAAGGTTTTTAGTGAGGAAGTCAACCACGAAGGGGGATTGGTATGGCTCAATGAGGGCACAGTTTCAAGAATTTTTTGCCGTACGAACCGACTTTTTGAAAAATATTGAGCAATCTGACCCACTTTTGAAAATATTTACCCAATTGACCCAGTTTTGGACATGTCAACATTAACCGTTAATGGAAATAACGACATAGGTTATTTATATGTTGTTGCTTCCAATAGTGGCATCTGTTAATATAAAATTCGCATGCCGCTATTTGGAGTAACGACATCAGTTAACTTATTCTCAATTGTGTACTCTTTGACTTGGAAAAAAAATTGTAAGTGTGAAAAAATCCTATAGTTGATGTTGTTGTTTGGAACAGCGGCAACAACATTACAAATGTCGTTGTTAGGAATAGTGGCAATAGTTATAATATTCATTGTTAGGGATAACTGATGTCGTTGTTTGGAACAGTGACAATAGTTCATTTTATTGCTTATACTTGGCTAATCTATTTCTGTGAACTGTTGCGCTATTTCTAAGAACAGCAACAGCTATCTCATGTCATTGTTTGGAAGAACGATTGTTGAGAAAGAGAGTTTAATGAGTATTATAACTGATGCCGTTCTTCCAAACAACGGCATGAGATAACTGTTGCCGTTCTTAGAAATAACGGCAACAGTTCACAGAAATAGATTAGTCAAGTATAAGTAATAAAATGAACTGTTGTCGATGTTCCAAACAACGGCAGTAGTTATCCCTAACAATGAATATTATAATTGATGTCGTTATTCCTAACAACGGCATCTGTAATGTTGTTGCTGCTCTTCGAAACAATGGAATCAGCTATAAGATTTTTTCACACTTGCATTTTTTCCAAGTGAGAAAGTACACGATTGGGAATAAGTTAACTGATGTCGTTACTCCAAATAGCGGCGTGCGAATTTTTTTAACAGAAACCGCTATTTGGAAGAACGGCATGGTAATAACCTATGCCATTATTTTCAATAACGATTAATGCTAGCGTATCCAAAACTAGGTCAGTTGGGTAAATATTTTCAAACGTGGGTCAGATCGCTTAATATTTTCAAAAAGTGGGTCAGTACGGAAAAAATCCAATTTCAGAGGGTGGAGTACGAGATTTTCATAAACATACTATTAAAGCAAAAGGAATGGGTTACAAAAAAGTGATAGGGGTGGTAGAAGACGTGTTTTTAAGCATCTTACGTGGAGGGTTTGGGCCCATTCAAAAAGAGTTAAATAGTGAGGGGATTTTCTGAAGTATGCCATGTGTGGAATTATGATCTTCCAACAACCCAAGCCCACACCACACTTCTCTTTAACCATGAAAGGCCCCAAATCCACAATAGTTCCGTGGTCATTGCCGAAATTGAACATCAACAGAAGGAAAATCCAGTCGAGGTGGAGGTTGCAGATGTGGAACGAACAACAACGGTCTTTTTCGTTGTCGAATTCGGGTAACCCATCAATTTTACCACCTCTGATTATATTAATTGACTTTTGCACTGATGAGTTCCTCATTAATATTTCTCACAAGTGTGGTGCATTATTGGATTATAACCGTCATGAGGAATGTATTCTATCTCATTGTTGCGTGATTGGACATATAATCGAGTTACGATTTGACTTGTTAGCTTGGTTTTTGGTACAGGTGATGTGTGTTTTCCATCTAGTTTCATCATGAAATATGTTTTCTAGAATATTGGAGGTAGTAGGCAAAGTGTGAAAGAACGAAAAGTGGCAGAATCTTTGGGAGATATTAATCCTGATGTTGTGGGATTGTTTTGAGACAAGACTTGAGGGTGGTAGACCGGATTGGCTAACAAAAATTGGGTGCGCTAAGGTGCGAGATTGGCGCTTCAAATTGGTAATTGGACTTTCGAGGGGTATTGCTCTTGGAGTCAACCCCGAGGTCTGCCCCATAACTAATGACTTCGTAGAAGAATTCTCGGCCTCGGTTAGAATCAAACGTGTGAGTGATTGATGGGAACAAACGATCTCATCAATATATGGCCCAAACATTAGTGAACATAGAGAACATACGTGGGAAGAGATGGAAGAAATCAGGAATAAGTGGGAGGGATTGTGTTCACATAGGTGGTAAGAGATGGAAGAAATCAGGAATAAGTGGGAGGGATTGTGTGTGATGGCAGGGGACGTTAATATTACGAGGTTCGGGTCTGAACATAGAGAACGAGGATCAACTGAGAGGGAAAGGGAAAGGTTCAACAATGTCATCAATGAACTTGAGTTGATTGAGATCCCCATTTCGGACCGAAACTTTACATTGTCCAATATGCAAGAAATCCCAATCCTTGCAAAATTGGATGGGTGGTCGTATCAAGTGAGTGGGAAAAGTTCTTCCCACTAGTAGTGGCCCACTCACTCCTTTCATAGATGCACCTCTTATCACATTCCAATTGTCCTTGATGATGGTGTCCAACCTAAGAAATATACTAAATGCTATAATTTCGAGAAAAGTTGGCATTTACACAAAGACACTGACTCAATTGTTGGGGATTTGTGGGAGCACCTGTCAACGAAAGACTGCGGTCGATGTCTGGAATGCTAAAATCAGAAGACTACGGGAGAGAATGACGAGGTGAGCGAGGGCCGAGTTTGGAGATTTCAAGAACAAGGTGTGAAATTTGGGTGGGAGAATTAATGTATTGGAAACAACACAAGAAGATAGGGATCTCCTTCATAGAGAAAAAGAGGACTTCTCCAATCTCCGGGAGGAGTTGAATGTCTTGTTCCAATTGGAAGAATTACATTACTAACAGAGATCAAGAGAAAGATGGGTGAAGGATATGAGAATACAGCCTATTTTCACAAAGTTGCAAATGCAAGAAAAAAAACTTCATCCCGAGACTACGACAAAGGGACTAGTGGGTTCAAATGAGGAGGTACTTACAGAGATGGTGGATTCCAATTACAGGGACTTACCTATAATTAGGCAAGTCCAAAGATTCGAGGTGCAAGTTGGTGGCAACCTTTGGGATAGGGACGAGGAGATCTTAAATCATCTAGAAAAGAGATTTCTCAATGAAAAGTGTGATAAGCCATCAAAGGCCTAGGAAAAGACAAGGCCCCAGGACTTGACGACTTTCCTTTCTTCTTTTGTAAGAGATATTGGAGTGTTATTAAGCATGACCTTATGGGGATCTTTGGTGAGCTTTTTGAAGGAGCGAAAGAGATAATGAGACTCAATTATGCTAAAGTTACTTTGATACCTAAGACGGAGGAGGTGTTGGGACTTGAAGATCTTAGACCCATTAGTCTCCTCAATGGGTCATTTAAGATTGGGACCAAAGTACTCACGAAAAGGCTCGCCAGCATCCTACCAAACCTCATTAGGAAGAATCAATGTGGCTTCATTAAGGACACTGACATCGTTGATAGCATTGCCACCATGAACGGGTACAAGATACTGGTAGAACACGACATGAGTGCGGGGAAACAAAAAGTAGCATACAGCTATGTTTTTGGATGCATTGTATAAATATAATATTTTTAAAAAATATTATGTTAAAAAACAACCAGTTCGAAAATATTATAATAGCTTCAAAATAATATCAAATTACCACTAACAATTTAACACTTAACATAGCAATAAGTGATTTAATAATATTAAGAAAAGCCCACATAATCAATCATTCGTATGCAAGCCAAATTCCAACACAAAATGAAGCATAACAAAGTCATAGTGACTACACACTTTTAAGTCATAAAAGAAACACTTATTAAATATGGGTATTTAACTTAAAAACCCTAAACTTAACTTTAAAATAAATATTTTCTTTTTTTATTAAATAAAAAAAAGCACCCCGATCGTACCCCATATGCACCAAAGTGCACCAGAAACACACCCAAAACGAAGCCGAATATTTGTTTAATCAATAAATAAGCGGGTGCATATCCGACACACACCCGAGCCGCACCCACCCAGATTTACCTGCACTCGATACAGGTACGAAGCCCAAAAATAAGCACAAGTGCCTCATAGTTGGATGCCGCTTATAGATAGATTTGAGAAACGATTGGCAGGATAGTAAGGAATTTTTTTGTCACTTCGAGGAAGGATAACATTGATTAACACGGTGCTATCTTCCCTACCAACGTACTTTATGGCATTCTATGAGCTACCAGCATGGGTGATAAAGAAAATAGGCAAGCTGAGAATATATTTTCTATATAGAGGATGCTAGGAAAGCTGAGGTATCAACTTGATATGGGAAAAGGTGTGCAAGAGGATAACATTTGGAGGTATCAGGCATATCAATTTGGCACTCATTAGTAAGTGCCGGTGGAAAATTCAATGAAAAAATTTGCAAAGTGGAGATTGGTTAAAATGCTACAAAAAGAGAAGGAAGGTGAGATGTGGGGGAATGGGGAGATGGGGGAAGGCGTCTTATGCATGGTGTAGCATTGCCAATTGCAAAGAAAAGAGGAATCCTTACCGCCACTTCTCAATCTCCAAGTTCAGTTTGGAATGCAAGACCTCGGCAAGGGGTCTCCTGCAAATATTAAAAATGTAAACATATGTGAGGTAAGTTTGCAACTATACAAAATCAGAAAGATCAACAAATATATACATCGTGAAATATTTCTGTATTCCCACCATCACCTCATCAAAATCTTAATTGACTTTGTACTTTCCAAAAAGTTATAATAGATTGATTGCTTTGAAGCAGACAAACAGTAGGTAACAACATAAAAATGTGATGATATAGACTATTAATGATCTAAATTACAAATAGTAGACATGGAAATATATTAGATAGCCAATTTAAGCATGAATAACATTTATCTATACTCTTCAACTTGGGAACTCTTGCACTTAAACTATTTACTGCACATGACAAGTTTAGATTAAAACAACTTATGCACATGATAAATGAGGAAATTTTCTAAAGGTACTTCAGAAAATGAGTGAAACATAAGTAATAAGTGGTTAACTTTTGTTTGCAACAGAGGTACTACACTAACATATTTGTCCTAAACTCTGAAGTTCCCTAACCCAAGGTTAGAAGAAAATATATTGGTAGACAACAAAGTCAAATATATTTTTCAATATATCAATTAAGCAACATTGAGTAAGATGGTTCATGTGGGTCGGAATGCATTAATGGACATCTAGATCCTATGTGCTCGACTCTCCAAAATGAGAAGAAAATCCTGATCCAAACAACTTTATGAGTAAAAAGCAAATGGGAGGTAATTAAGCTAATTAGCTAACACTGTTAAGTTAACCAAGTTTATGACCTAAACATGTGTTATTGCTAATTGAACACAGTAGGAATACATTCTCTTCTTTGAGAAATAGGTGACAAAATGAATTCCTATTAAACTCTTACTTTACTTTCTTCCAAATTTCTTTCCAAGCCTTTAGTCTCTCAGTCAATAAACCAAACAGTTGATATGCAATAAATTAATCTAGAAAATCTGTCTATTACTCAATTTTAATCACAAAATATCAAACATCCACTTCGAAAATTATCTATTAAACACTAAAAAAACATGTAGGTCTCCCAATTCAGATAAAATGCACCAAAAAGATCAAATCTACATCTCGATGGTCAGTAGCGAAACAGTAGCATGAAAGTTCATCTCAAATAAGTAATATCAGGACTAAAAGATGAAGAATCTCATGAACCTCACGTAATCACTCACTAGGTCAGGAGATGGAGAGAGGGAAGCAGCAAATCTGAAACCCTAGCACCAAACCTCTTTCAGTTTCTCAGATTTGTGAGGAGAGAGAGAGAGAGAGAGAGAGAGAGAGAGAGTTTTTTTTTTTTTTGATTGAAAACGGTGGGCACTAGTCCCCCCGCGGAGAGAGAGAGAGAGTTACCTGATTCGAAATTCATGGATCCGAAACTCTAGCTTGATGGAGGAATAAAACGATGAATTAGAGCCGATTTGAAGGAGGAAGACGATGATTAAGGGATTTGGGATGTGGCGATTTGAAGGACGAAGATGATAATAAATCTTTCTTCCTTTTATAACTAATAATATTTTTTTAAGTTCCCACTCTTCATAAATTATTTTTGCATCAACAACTATTTTATATAAATAATATTTTCTTAAATAATTATATCGTAAATAAATTTGAAATTTGCAAATTTTATTATGGTAGTTTCTAATTAATTGGAAACTAATAATTTCCATGTACGATGCACGCTTTAATAAATATATTTTTATTAATAGTAAAAAATTTAATGTAGTCTAGTTTTAAATCTAATACTTCATTTATATTAGATTAGATATGCACGGGCAATACACGGATTTGTTTGTCTACAATGTTTCTATTAAGGATTTTTAACACGTATACCCCTAACAAATATGCTAATATCATATATACCCTTCAAAAATGTGTATTTTCATATGTGCCCCTAACAATATGATCTCATTTCTTATTTACCCTTAAAAATTGCTTCAAACTACGTGTATTTGAAATTTATAAGATTAGTGGCGAATTTGACTAGAAAACATGCTAAAGAAGATGAAATTACAAAGATGTACCGTAAATTTGTCCATTTATTAAGAAAACTGAATAAAAATTGAGAATTGTTGATGTGTTTTAGTTGGTTTTATAGTCGATTGAGTTTATAAAAAAGTAAGAAGAAGAAGCTTGACTAGTGGAGGAAGGGTATTTCAGTCATTTTACATAAAATCTATTTAAATAGAATTGTATATTTTATACATTTTTATGTTTTTAATGTACTTTACACTTAAGGGGTAACTAAAAGGTTAGACACACATTGTTAGGGGTAAATATGAAAATACACATTTGTGAGGGATATATGTGATATTCACATATTTGTTAGGGACATACATATTAAAAACCCTTCTATTAATTGAATTTAATTTAGACGTATATTGTACGGGTTTGCTCAGTTACAAAATTAGGATTTGTTTGTTTACAACCCCAACTCTCTCATCAAAATAGTAGATAGATAAATTGTTAATATATCTTCCACTTAAAAATGTGTGGTTGAGATTAGATTAATTAAGTTTATTTGTTTGTTTTACAAAATACGCAACTCAAACTCTTGAGTTATAGTTTTTGCTTTTGGATTTTCCAACTACTTACTGCTTGAAACAATCTATCTTCTCATTTTTTTTTCCTAGCTAACATACAGCCCTACAGTCAAACTCATTTCAGCGAATCAAAATTTATATGATGATAATTTACCACCAATATTAACAACACACTAAGGTACTGTTCTTTTTCTCCTCTTATAAGCGATTCACCTCTTATAAGAGGTGGTCCACCTCTTTTTCCATAATTTTTAGCGTTCTTTTTTTACCTCTTATAAGCAATTTTTTCCAAAATCGCTTATAAGCCTAAACGGCTTCTAGTAGCCTTTTTCAAATTCTTATAAGCCTTCTATCACTTAAAAAGTCTATATTACTCCAAAGTATAAACAGAGAAATTATATAGTAAGGGCAAAAATGTGTAAAAGTAGATAAAATGCTCTTGTAAGAGGTGAAAAAAGAAAAATCTCTTATAAGAAGTTCTTATAAGAGGTTATTTTTATATAAAAAGGACACCTAAAAAAGAGGCTCTTACAAGAAGCTCTTACTGTAAATCTCTTATAAGAGACAAAAAAAAAGTACCTAACTAACAATTTAATCTAATAACCCTAAACAAACATAAACATAAACATAAACAGCTAAATATCATCATTTCATCTAAAAATTCGTACTTTCACAATCAACAATCACTATGTCATCAAAAAATTCAAACTTTCCTAATATACCTATTTTGATTCCTCACTCATCAACTTCTCCCCAACGAACAATGACTCCAACCTCACTCAAATTAAAAACATGAAACGCACAAAACACAAACAAACATTAATCTTTCCATCAGCACATTCCCCCAAAATCAATCAACAAAACCAAAACCAAACACCATTTCACAATCACATGCACGTTCTTGAGATCGACGTCGATCACCAAATCCTTATCTGTCCAATCTACAAATTCCGAGAGCCGGATCCGTCGAAATCAAACAATCTACTGCAACCGCTGGCGACGGCGAGGCTCGGAAACTGCTGCCGTTTCAAACAAGCCTCTGTCGCTCCTCTCGGATTCAAATTCCACTTCTCTATCTTCTTCGTTTTGATACGGGGAATTAGGATCAGGGATAGGGTTCTGAGAGTGAGTGAATCTGAGAGCCGCCAAAGTGACGAATGGATTGGGTTCGGTTTTGGAGCAATCTCCACGTGTGATGCACACCCTTTTTCCTTAAGCTCCTACTCTTTACAGATTGCCCCTAGTGTCGCCAACTTTTATTTTTATATGAATGACACGTTTGTAAATAATTATGTCATAAATAAATTTGAAGTTTGAGAGCATTATAGTAGCTGAAAATTTAATTATAATTTGATGATTAATAGCTCTCACTTAAAAATGAGTGGCTGGGGTTAGATAATTGTGTTGATTTGTCTACAAATTGAGTTAGTTTGTTTACAAATTACATAACTCCTACTCTTGAATTATAGTAGTAGAGATAGAAAATCTATTATCTGCGAGAAATTTTTTTAGGCCGAAAACTACATGCGGCATAAATTAATTTGCACAAGAGAATGACATGTGGCGATATCTAGTTGGTTGCATAGTTAGATTTAAATTAAAATACTTAAATTTAGAGTAATTAGATCTAGATTTTTGAATTTTCTTCTTATATTATATTTTGAAAACATCTTATCTCATGTTGTATGGATATGTCACTAGGAGAAGAGATAAAAAATAGTTAGATTTAAAGTTTTGAAGAATATTTATACTAAAAGATAACTATAGTTATATTCACATTTTTGAATTTTCTATTTATTTATCATTTTAAATATATCGTCTCATGTCATACATAATGTATGAAAATAGGGAAAAAATAATTGGATTGGAATTAAATTATAATTCATGATAATTAATTCGTGTGAAACACAAAATTGGTGCATAATTCTGTGCATAGCATTGGTTAATTCACTATTTACATCTTAGAAGAAAAATATTTTACTAATGCACGAAAATAGAGCTTGATGTTATTGTCTGTGCATTCATGTAACAATGTAATTAGATTTATATTTTTGAATTTTCTTTTGACATGTCATTTTAAAAATATTTTATGTCATGTAGTATGTACACGTAATTAGGAGATAAAAATCGATAGATTAAAAGTTAATTTTTAAAAAACGGTTACAAAAAGAGACAAAAATGGTTATATTTAGATTTTAAAAAATCCATTCATTTGTCATTTTAAAAATATCATCACATGTCATAAATAATAAATAAAATAAAATAAAAATAGATTTAAGAGGAAAACAAATTACAAATCATGGTAATTTGTGTGTTGTACGATATTAGTGCATAATCATGTGTATAGCACGAACTAATTTACCATTTACATCTTAGGAAGAAAAAGAACGTTTTACTAATGCACAACATAGTTTGACGGAATTGTTCGTGTATCACATGAGTTCCATGCTAGTATATATATATACAAAGCTGAGTTATAATTATTTTGCTTGCGCCACATAGATATTGTTTATTATATTTCTTGCACCACATGACATTTCCACGTGGCATTTTCATGTACCTCTATCTCTATCCATTACAAATTCTTAGTTCTTTATGTCTATCCATTCATAAGGTTAGAGGAAAAAAAATCTCACTCAATTATTTCTATCCATATTTCCAATATAGATTCTGGAAAAAGAAAGGGTTGTACATATTTTATTCACAGAGAATTGTATTTGTGACTTTTTATAGATATTTCGATTTTCACAAATTTTGTTTTATATTGATATGATGTATGAGAAAATTTAACTATATATATATAAAGATTTCTAAATTTGAAGAACTTCAATTGACTCTTAAATGCATCACAACCTAATTTTATCATCTATACATTACATGAAACATTACTACTAACAAAATGAAATTAAATAAATATTTATTAAAAGTTTTGAAAAACTCATGATCCTTCAACTTATAATAACCTGTATATAAATGAGCACTCATATATTTTACATCTCTTCTATATATAATTAAAAAATAAATGAGTACTCATATATTTTACATCTCTTCTATATATAATTAAAAATATAAGACGTAAATTGTATAACATCTATATATATGTGTGTGTGTGTGTGTGTGTGTGTGTGTGTGTGTTATATATTTTACATCTCTTCTATATATAATTAAAAATATATATATATAATTAAATATATATATATTTTTAATATATATATATAATAAATATATATATATATAATTATATATATATATTTTTAATTATATATAGAAGAGATGTAAAATATATATAACACACACACACATATGTACATATGTATATATACATATGTATATATATATATATATACATATATACATATATACATATGTGTATATATATATATATATGGAATATGCATTTAGAATATATATATATACTAGGTTTGCCCGTTGACACGTGCCTACGGCACGTCTTCAGAACAGTGCACCTTGTTTGATCATATAAAATAGTTTTGGAGGTCCAACAAATTAATTGAAGTGGCAAACATAGAGCAAAAAGCATATTATATAATTTTTTTGATTTTTTAAAAATTATTTTTAAATTTTTTAAATTTTTAAATTTTTTAGTTTTTTAATTTTCTAAATTTCTTAAAATTTGTATTTTCTTAATTTTTTGAATAGAAGAGGGAGGGAGGGAGAGAGAGAAAAAAAATTAAATAAATATAAGAGTTGTTTTGGGTGGGAGATTTGAATTTGATTTTTGGGGAGAACTTTTGGGGGGAAAATATGTTTTGTAAGGTTAGATCTGGGTCTTTGATTTTTTTGGAAATTGAAGGAGAACCACTTGATAGCTTTCTTTGTGTTTTATTTTATATATATATATATATATATTCTAAATGCATATTCTCTATGTATGAATGAGTTATCTATTTTCTATTCTCTCTTACAAACAACTTTTTAAGTATAAGATCAACAAAACATAACTGATATAAATTTTATACATGTAGGGGACAAACTGTGGAATTGATTATGTATTTCTACTAAAATTTGTTATTAAAATTAAGTGATAGATTTTAAAAATCTTGAAATATGTTAACATTAATAACATAAGATACATAATAGTTAATTACAACATTTTTGAAACACACATTTTCACATCTATCTATATCTGTGAGAGTTACTAACAAAATGTGTAAATAGTACATTGCAAAACGATGGACTGTTTGTTAAATACTTAACATGCTAATTGTCTTTTCATTTTTTTCTATTGTAATATGTCAAACGGTTCTGTTTTCTTCCTTGATTGGAAGAAATATTGAGTATTTTTTTTCTTCAAAATATTTTCTTATATGTTGTTTACCTGTTGTGTTTACTTTTTTCCAGTTAAAAAATTAAATACATTCGATTTAATAACTGAGACAATAGAAAACTTTAATAAAATAATATAATATATCTTTTTGTGCATCTTACGGACTATATGCTAGTATTATATAAAATACTGTTTTTGCGAAGAGAAGAGAAAAAAGAGAAGGGTAAATTTTAGTAAACTTACCTTAGGTTTCACGAGTTTGCAGATAATCCACCCCATATAATTTTTTTACCGTTTAGCTACCTATTTGCCAAACTTGGTCGTAGTTAGGCTACATCCGTTTAAAAGATAGATCGTGTGACTGCAGGTGATAGTTTTGTTGCCTTTATGGAGTATTTTTTTTATAAAATGCCCCTAGTTATTAATGGAATAATCGTTGTCACACCCCGCTTCTCGTTATAAAGAGACACAGGCACATAACTGAGGCCCATCGAACAATATAAATATACCAACTCATATCATTCACAAGTTGTACGATACCAGTAAGCTCAACAATACAATAATAATATAATAGAACTAGATTTGCCCGTGGGCACATGCCTACGGCACGTCTTCAGAACAATACAGCATATGAAAAGACCTGTAAACAGTAAATCAACAATTATGTGGCTCAAGTTTGAATAGTATGGCAATAATTAGTTGTAAATAAAAGTCCATGTTTCCATTAGTATATGTTGTAAATTAATTATAAATTGGGGTATAAAAGTCCAAGTTTTCATTAGTATATGTTGAAAAATAATTATAAATTAGGGTGTAAAAGTCCATTTTTCCATAAGTACACACACACACACACACACACACACACACACACACACACATATCTGGAGAGAGAGAGAGAAAGATAATTAAATAAATAAAGGAGTTTTTTTAGGGGATTTGAATTTGAGTTTTGGGGAAAACTTTTGGGGTGCGGTGGGGGGGGGGGGGGGGGGGAATGTGTATTGTGAAGTTAGATCTAGCCTTTGATTTTGGGAGGATTGAATGAGAGCCACTTGATAGCTTTCTTTGTGTTTTATTGTATAGATAACAAATATTTGGGATACAAGAACTTACACAATGTCTGAGAATGTACAATGCAGTAAATAGTGCAAAGATCTTTCAGTATGCCATCATCTGTACTTGTATAAATATTAACTCAAAGAAAGGAGGGGGTGCCCGTTAGAGCAAGCTTCGGGCGCAAGTAGTAGCAAGCAGTTAAACAATAAAAGGAGGATATAACAATAAGAAGAAATTGGAACGATATCAAAGTCAATTAACAACAGAAAATAACATGATCAATAGTGCAAGGGTCGGTAAACAATAATCGTTAATGCAATGATTGATAAACAGTAATCAATAATACAATGATCGGTAACCAATATTCGATAATCAATGATCGATAAATAATTAACAATGATTAATAATGCAAGTGTCAATGCTCAGTGTCAATCTTAAATTTATCAATCTTTTATTGACTTATCTAATACACGCAATCCTGCATCCCATACCACAGGTTCGGATACATACAATCAAGTGAACGTTTGGATTATCGTGGTGAATTCTATAGGGTCATGTACTCGGCAACAATAGTCAATAATCAATAAACAGTAATTGGTAAATGATACAGTACACAATAATTGGAATACTGTAGTCAAGTAATCCACAATCAATCGATAAAACAATTACCGATATCAATAATCAGTACAGGAAACACGGTCCCTCCTCTGTGTACAGTCTCCTATATTATCCACTACTAAGTCGTTCCCCTTATTACCCCGTCCTGTTATTATTTTATTAAAGTAAATCATGAATATGCAATCGATGGAACGGGTGTCAAGAACGATATCAAGGAGGTTTCGATGATTATGCAATGAATGGTATGCAGTGCAATTCATTAGATATAAAGTTTTAAACATATTTATCTTTAAAACATGAAAATACAATTATGGACAGCAATACGTTGTTGTACAAAAACTGACTTTCCCGCTGCTACGGGAAAGTGAAACAAGTTCCGTCAGAGATTATAGAAACTAGACTCCCTTTCGGTTTCAACTCATATTCACAAGATAAATTTTAATTATTGCAACTACGTCTACCATTTGATTCTTTACATGTTTACTGTTCATACAGCAACTCATGTATCAAATTATTACATGTTTAATTCTACTAAAAACCTAATTAATATTCTTACATAAATCATAATCTATTTCCTGTCAATGTTCATTAACATTCTTGAAAATCTTAGGTCATAATGCTTAAGTTAACCTACTGTTTTACTTGATTTAACATGGCGACGTATTTATAAAACAGTAAATCGGGAATTAAGACAATACAATGGTAGAATCAGAATATCTTGCAATCCGTAAGTCGGATTGCAAAACCGTCAGATGTTATGGATTCTAGACACAGAGAGCTACAAATTTCATTAATAAGTTCTAAATTATATTATCATTATCTTGTCATAATATCACTACAAGTTGGAGTAAACAGTAGAATAATAATATAATAATTGTAATTGTAACGATTATGATTTACCAACATGTTGTTTTATATCTAGAATTGAACATACATTCTCATCTAGTAATTAGAATGGACTCCTATTGTTAACATGATGAAATATACTATTTGTACGATATTAAATTACAGACAAAACTATAATGTTACATACAATCAAAATTCCTTCAAATCACTATATTTATCTATATACTTTCATATATGATTCTAGTTCGTGTTCATGCAATGCATATAGTGACAATGAAATCTACAATTTTCCGGTGGGCATTGAATCAACATGGGCAAATAGAATGATTCAATGTATATAACAACTGATTTAAACATAGAAAGTGATATGGCTAAAAATGGAATTAAATTGGGATCGTTCAATTCAGGTACGAATCTTAAAGCTCAGGGGTAAAATGGTAATTTCACCTACAAACGGGTCTGAAGTGGGGATTGGGTCTTTCTTCAAAGCCCAACAACCCATAAACGGATCTGTCTTACTGGGTACGGGTCCCAACCCGTTACAAACCAGTCCAGAAGGATAAAGAAGAATTCAGATTCATAATTATCCGTAAGATGAGGTTTTAACCACTTCTATCCATCCATACCGGAAAATAGTTCTTATCTCGAAACGGATCCCTAAGGCGACTATAAAAACCCCTCTCCCCCACCATAAGAAGGTAATCAATCTTTTTCCAGTAAAAGCTCTTTCATAATCTTTCTGATTACTGACAAGAGCGTCAGAGGGTGCATCACCGGGATCCATCCCGGTGTTTCACACTTTTTGCAGGTACAACAGCAGCGGCAAGAGACCAAGTCAACAAGTTGGTGAAGGTCAACAGGTTTGCCTTATTCGTTTTATTAAGAATCCACAATTCTATCGATTGCCCCCACACCAGATTCAGCGGCAACAGATTGGTGCCGTCTGTGGGAAATGAAAAAGCAACCCGACCTAACTTCATCAGCGAGATTAGTTTCAAGCCATGCATCCAAAAGAGAATGGGAAGGCTGCAGTCTCCAGCCGAAGAACCATTTCTCTTCCTCCTCCCACTCCTCCAGCTCAAAATGTTCTTCCTCAACAGGCCCCTCCAGGTCTCGGGGGGCTGCCCAGGGGGGCTCTCGTAAGAGTCGTCCAAAGCAACATTCTCTTCAGGACCATGTCGCGGTCCACGATCCCCCACTTGACTCTATGGCTTCTCAAAGCCCTCCCGAGCGAGATCTCCGTCAAGTGATTGCCGACCACCAAAAGGGGGTCTACCTCCAAACTCGCCTGAATGGATGGCGAGCCCTTGGGGGAGTCCATCAACCTGAGCACTCAGGGGTCTTAAGAGTCCGGACCCCTCGCCGACCGAGGACCAGAAGATCCCCTCCCCCGAGGAGGCGAAGAGAGTCCCTTCAGCGTCATCGCCGGAGAACTTATTCTCCAGTAAGCCGAGCCACATATAGGGACCGCCAAGCCGGAGAGGCACCAGTCACAAGGGCGGAGCTCCAAGATTTTCAAGAGGTCGTTCTGCGGGCCCTCAATGTCACCCCAAATAACGACCAGAGGTCACCTACTCTTGCGCCAGCTAAGAGCCACCGCCGTCGATCCCCCAGTCCTCAGGAGGCTCCAAATCACCGCCTTCACACTCCCAGTCCCCGTCCATCTCCAAGCTACCATCGCCGCAGCCCCAGTCCACCCTCGTACGAAGATGAGTCCCGGGGCTCGGCAAGATATGATCAAAGAGAAGACTCGGTCTACTGTCATCTCCACGAGATGGAGAGGTGCCTCAGTCGAATTGATAGGGAAGAAGAGCAACGGGCGATAAACCTCCGCCCGAGCAGGCCTCCATTCTCCCGCACCATCATGGAGGCCCCCATCCCAGAAAACTGCAAGTCGCCATACTTCGAGTCGTATACCGAGGAGTCAGACCCCGCGGATCACATAGAGAGTTTCAAAACTCTCATGACGATCCACCATGCTCCAGACGCCCTCCTTTACAAGATATTCCCTGCCACGCTGAAGGGGCCTGCGAGAGAATGGTACTCTCGACTCTCCCCGGCCTCCATCTTCTCATTCGATAAGTTCGAAGGGCTCTTCCTTACTCATTTCGTGAGTAGCCGCTGAGCCGAGAAAACAAGTGTATCTCTGGCGACCCTCAACCAAAGAAAGGGTGAACGCCTAAGGGATTACGTTCGGCGCTTCACCGCCGAAGGCCGGTCCATTCCCACCCTTAACCAATCAGTAGGCTCTGCCGCATTTGAGCGCAATGTCACAAACGCTGACCTCAAGGCATCCCTTACCAAGAAGCCTCCTCGAAACTTCTCAGAACTCCTGCTTAGGAGTGAGAAGTACATTCGAGTGGAAGAGGCTCTCAAACCCCCTACTCTTGAGGAATCATCTTCCGAGAACAAACGGAAGAATACGAGCGAAGAGGGGTCCCAAAAATTCCAGAGGGACGACAATGGCCAGCGCCGCCCGGCTCCTCGTTTTGAGGAGTTCAGCCCCCTCATTGCTAATATATCATAAGTTCTTATGGAGGTGGATAAGGAAGAGCTACTTCGCGCTCCCCCTAGAATGAATACCCCTGGCAAGAAGAGGAATCGGAATAAGTGGTGCCGCTTTCACAGGGACCACAGTCGGGCTCTCAAAGAGGAGATCGAAGAACTCATACAGCGGGGACATCTGACCAAATTCGTCCAAAAGATGGGGCCGAACTTCCACCCTGCGGAGCCTACAAATGAACAGAAAGGTCCGCCGAGTTCCAAGATTCCGAACCTGGGGCCATCCTTCACCTCATCCAAGGAGGTCCAATGGGGGGAGAACCCAACTCCTCCCAAGAGGCCTTCACCCTATCGTAGAAGTAGAATCTCGATTTTCAATAAGGCCGATGCTTGTAACCTGTCCAACAACATGTAACAATGGTTCACCTCATCGAAGCGGCCATTTAGTTTATTTCAATAAAACTTAAACTTTTGTCTATTATTGCACTTGCTTCATTTCTACTTCTCCGAGTCACTTCCACGACTCGCTAAATGGTAGATTCGGAGACCAGCTCATCCTACAGGGCTGCTCCCACAACTTACTAAGCTCAAAAAACGAGTTCGGAGTCCAACACTTGGTTCGACGTTGCCTTAGCCGCTTGTAAACAAGCAAGTGCAGGGCAGCTCACCATTCGGAATTGCTCCTACAACTCGTCAACCTTCTTAACAACAAGGTCGGAGTCCAACACTTGGTTTGATTCCGCTTCAACTACTCGCTTATAAGTGAGTACGAAGTGGTTCACTATTCGAAATTGCTCCTACAACTAGTTGAAACATCCCAACGACGAGTTCGGAGTCCAGCACTTGGTTCGACGTTGCCTTAGCTGCTTGCAAACAAGCAAGTGCGGGGCAGATCACCATTCAGAATTGCTCCCACAACCGTTGATGAATCTTAAACGACTGGTTCGGAGTTCACAATCATGACTCGAAATCGCCCTCACAACTTGCAAGTATGTGGGTTCGGGGCTCGAACACGACCATTCGAACTACTCCCAAAACTGGTTGATTCCAACAAGTAGGTTCGAACACTGGCTCTTTTCCAGGGCTATCCCCAAGGCCTGACTCACCTTTGTAGCTGCTCGTGCGGCTCGACATCCTCATCAGTGAGCTCTGTGCTCAGTTCCTCTCCCGAGCCAAACCAACAACTCCTTCACTCCATGTAAGGGTGTTGGAGCCCAGCTCATCCTAGAGGATCTCCTGCAACTAGTTCACCTTCAAGAATTTGATATGGTACCCAACTCACTCATCGAGTTGTCTCTACTAGCGTATTGGGCTCAAACAGCGAGTTTGGAGGCCAACTCCATCCGACAGTTGCTTCTACAAGCCTACCGGGTCCAAACGGTAGGTCAGCACCACCCCCCTCTTTGGGTTGCTTCTACAAACTTGTCGGACTCAAACGACGAGCTCAACGCCCAACTATCTCCTAGAGCCTGGTGAAGCTCTCCGCTCTGCTTGTCTCCAGGGCGGACCTCTTCTCAACAAGTTTGAAGCCAAAACTCTCTCCTAGAGTTGCTCCTCAAACTTGTCCCTAAGACGGCTCTCTCCTAGAACCAAACTCTCCGCTCCGCTCGCCTCCAGAGCGGACCTCTTCTCAACAAGGTTCAGAGCTAAAACTGTCCCCTAGAGTTGCTCTTCAAACTTATCTTCCAAATGGCTCTCTCCAAAGGCCAAGTTCTTTGTCCTATTCGCCTCCCGAGTGGTCATCTTCTAAGCGAGTTTGGAGCTCAAAACTCACCCTTAGAGTTGCTCCTCAAACTCGTCTCCCGAATGGGCCTTGCGAGGATCCTCCTAGCTCATCTCCTTAGCCCACAGGAGTGAGGCTCCTCTTCGAAGACTCCGGAGACCGAAGCTGTAGAACTCCGTATTTTCAAATATTATTTTTATATTTGAAAATAAATTTAAATTGATTTTTGGAGAATTTAATGAATATTTCAAAAAAAATTATCTTTTGTACACGTGTAAAACACGTGCAAATACTTTTTGAGAAGTTTGAGAAATTAAGTTTCCTTCATGAAAAATCATTATTTAATATTTGAGATTTATTTAGTATTTTTCCAGATTTTTCTGAAATTAATTTGAACTATTTGCAATTTTTGAGAAAAGAAGGACATTTTTGCAAATTTGACATTTTTAGGGGTTAAAGTGCAAAATGTATATTCTGGACGTTTTGAACAGTATTGGTTGAGATTTAGAATTTATATTTTCTTTTAAATCCAAATTTAAATGAATTTTGATTGAAATTCCAAGACTAACCCATATATGTAAGTTGTATTTTGGAAAGGATTGTTTTGCAAAAGTGTGGGTAAAACCCTAATATTCACTCCCGGATATTTAAGAGAATTTTTCCAGCCGTCATTGCTACAATATACAGAATTTTGAGATTTATTTTGGTGGAGAAAGGAGTTTTTGGATCTAGCAAAATGGAGACTTTTTCGTGGACTTTTCTCAATTCAAGGTGAGTGATATAAAAATTGTTTTGTTGTTTGATTCATGTGAGTGACGTTGTGTGTTTTGTTTTTGTTTGTGAATGATATAAACCCGTCTTGTTGTTGATCTATGTATGCGAGTGGCAACATTGTTTGATGTGATGTTGTGAATGATTAGATCTTGTATTGTAGTATGAATCATGTGAATAATTGTGGATGGAATAGTAGATCTTTATTATTAAAATTGTGTTGCTAAAAAGCATGTTAAGATTTGAGTATGAACGCCTGGACATTGAATTTATAAATCAGATTTTGATTTAGATTTGTGAAAGAAATTTAGTCTGGTAAAACCCTAATGAAAGAATCTGTGATTTAGAACATGTGAACTTGAGTTTTGACATATTTGATGTTCTGAGTAATATATATCCATAATGAGGATTTGTTGAGATTTATCATCTTCCCTGAATACAAACTATTTTCATAAACAATGAATCATTAGAAAACTCCAGTTTTGATTTTGTAATCAGACCTAAATTTTGAAAACTGTAGGCCGACGGTCGACTGGCCTACTGTACAGTCGACTGGTACGAACCTGCCACTGTATTTTAGAATCCATGAAAAGTCGTTCTGGACAGTCGACCTAGCTCGTAGGCAGTCGACTGGTTCACTGAGGAATTTATTTTTGTAAAAATTATTAGTCCTTTCTGGACAGTCGACCTATGACTCCTTTAAGTCGACTTACATACTTAGAATATTTTTGAGAAGATTATTGAAATTTACCTCGGATAAGTCGACCGATCCTCTTATAAGTCGACTTATATGACTTAATTTATTTTCGTAAAATTTTGGATATTTGTCCTCTGGACAGTCGACTTACTACGGTATAAGTCGACTGGTACTGAAGGATCTTTGTAAACTTGAGTGTTATTTCGAATGATTGGTTCTCAGATAATTCAGCCTATACCTTGTTTTCAGTTAAGCATTTGATTTTGAGACATTCAGTTCAATATTTGATTTGAGACATTCAGTTGAGCCACTTGGTTTAGTGGAACTTGGGTTTAGCCTTTTTGAGTTTGAGTCTCTAGAGGTGTGTGACCCTAGTATACCGGTGTTGAGTTATTAGTTGAGGCCTGTAGAGGCATTTCAGTTATTCAGATTGAATTTAGACCGATAGGGTACACCACTCTAGGAGATTCGTTAAGTAATTAATTAACCCAAAAATGATAAGGACAGGCACTAGTGGTGATATGATGAACGGGAACATGAGTCAAGAACCTCAGTATGGCTTTCGGTGTGGGATTTAATCTCCGGAATTATCACAGTCTTGTGGTGTGGGACAATCTCCTGAATTATCACGGTAACTACTTGTGGTGTGGGATTGATCTCCGGAATTATCGGAGTCGAGGTGAAGCACACGTGGTATTCGTGTGGTGACGTGTCAATATTTCGGTGTGGGATGATCTCCGGAATTATTCAGGTGAAATATCTTGGGTGTGGGATCCATCTCCGGAATTATCGGGCATGAGATACTATCCATAGTTTATCTTTATCTCGTAGTAGTCATCGTGTTAGGATTAGTTTCATAACGCGGGGATTGATCCCTATGAAGTGAAGACGTTAAGGGCATGCACCGAACCTATGTAGAATGGGATGCATAGACTTCGACAAGTACGCATTAGAGAGTCTGCATTTAGAATCTGTGTTTCTAGGCTTGATTTTATGCATGTGGTTTTCCTGTTTTCTACACCTGACACTTTGTTTAGTTCCACTTGATGTTTTATGTTACCCGTCATTCCGTACTTTTTATATTCTTATTTAGTACCTGTTGTTTAAGAATTCATGAGGTATGATCTTTTATGTTGTTTGTTTGTTTTTATATCTCTCACACCATTTATGGCTGACCCCTTTAGTTTGGGGGTTAGGGATCATCTCTAGCCTCATATGTTGCAGGTTGTTGCTTAGAGTTGGAGATTGGATGCTTGAGATGGTTTTTGAGAAAAAGTGATTTAATAAGAGTTTTGTGTAAAATTGTAATAGCAGCCTTGAGATAAAGTTGTGTTGTAAATAAAAGAAATTATGAATTGAGTTTGTTTTGAATTCCGCTGTGCTTGGTAAAAGTTTGTTGTAATAAAAGTTGAAAATTTTAGTGGTGTTGTTTGTGTTTAATATTATATTGAAGTGGATCGCTGGGATTGTGCCACGTATTTTCTAAGATATCTTATTAGAAATTCGGGGCGCTACAGAAGCTCTCCTCAACTTGACAGATCTTCAATCGGACGGTCCAGATTGCGCCATGTCGCTCGGAGTCCCAATCCGAGCTACCGACAGAAGCGAAGATATTGCGGGCCTATTCTGACCCTCAATATGAGTGATTCTTCAACTCACTCCTAAAGAGAAGTTGTAGATCTTCGAGTTAGCTTCGAAACGAGGAGCCACACGCACCGATCAGACCTTCGTAGCACCGGGAAAGTGGATCGCAACACAGCTGTGCCGAGCGTGAAAATGGTAAAAACTATCGCCTCGTGATTCTTACCCGATCCTAACCAGACACCCCAGATCTGGCCATGTAGCTCGGCAGCCATCGAAGCACCGGGCTACCGAGGTGCCCATTCGGAGAAAGACGCCCCCGAGCTACCGGGGCACCGACCTTCGTATTGGGGAAAAACACCCCCGAGCTCTTTGGATCGTCAGATCGTCCAGATGTTCGCGCCAACGGCTGATGGATGGCTCAGATTTTGCCACGTCCACAAAATGACAAAATCACGTTTTCTCGTGATCCACGCCTTCGTGCCTCGTGATTCGCACCATGATCGTGATCAACCGTCCAGATGGAGCCACATAGCTCGGATATGAAATCCGAGCTACTGAGCTACCGAACTGCAAAATGGCAAAAAGTTTACCTCAAAATCCGTGCTCGGATTCGCTAGAAAACAGCCACCAAAAAACAAGAAGAGGGGAGTTAAGGGTTAACGGGTCGGGTCGGAACCCGTTCGGACCCAAACCCGAACCAAAGCAGTCCCCTCTTCCTTCTTTCAGTTCCCGCCAAAAACAAAAAACAGAGCAAATAAGAACCCAACTCCCCTACTTCCTATGTTTACTTCTTCAACCACCGAAGCTCCTCACTGAGCTACACGCCTTCCATCACCAAGCTCCTCGACAGAGCTTCGAACCCATCTCGAGCTCATCTATTTCTACCTCTACTCCACTGTGTCGAGCTCCCACTTCAGTCGAAGCTTCGTCAACAAGCTCACCTTCCACGACGCACCGAGCTCCTCAAGCTCAACCCAGGGCCGAGCTCCACTCGTCGACCTTTGTCATCTCAGAGCTCCACAACCACCTCAACAAGCTCCGTCAGCTCCCTCGAGCGAGCTCCGCTGAACACTAAGCCCCATTCGTCGCCGAGCTCCTTTCCGCTGAAGCTCTGAGCTCCTTGCCTGGCTTTGTCGCCGACCTCCACTGTCGAAGCGTCGACGAACCCACAGCCAAGCTCCGTTATCAAGATCCTCAACTCCAAGCTCGAGTCATCTCTTCCGATGCCGAGCTCCCCCACAGTCGAGCACCAAGCTCCGCCATGGCCTCCGTGCCAAGCCTCGCCGAGCTCTACCCTCAGCGAGCTCACGTCAACTTGTAGCGCCCCGAATTTCTAATATAATATCTTAGAAAATACGTGGCACATTCCCAGCATCAACTTCAATGTAACATTAAACACAACCAACTCCACTAAAATTTTCAAACTTTTGTTACAACAATCTCTTACATAGCACAGCGGAATTTAAAAACATCTCAATATACAAACTCTTTCTTTTACTTACAACACAGTCTTATTACAACACTGCTTTTACAAATTTATACAAACTCCATTAAATCAATTTATATCAAAACTAACTCAAGCATCCACACCTCCAAACTCTAAGCAACAACCTGCAACATATGAGGCTAGAGTGATGGAACTGAGATGATTCCCAGGACTACGGATTGGTGTGCGTATCGATTGTTGAAAAATTAACAGATTAAATACGTGATCTAACCCTATATAGCGGAATCTAGGGTTCACGAATTATACCTGCGATGAGAAGAAGACGACAGCGACCCCAAGATCTTCTGCACGTATTCCTTCCTCGGGTTGGACGTCGTGTGGGCGACGATCTCCCAACCTTTCTTCTCCTTGGCTGCCTCTCTTTCTCTCCTTACGTGAATCACGAGTTTTGAGAAAAAAAATCTTATATTTCAGATTATCAATGACGGCCAGAGAATAGAGGATATATATAAGGCTACGACAGGGACCATGAGGAGAAATTAGGGTTAGGTCTCCTAACGAATCTGGGTATCCCGTGTTCAGCCTGAACACACAACCCAGACCCATTAACAATAGCTCGGTCCACTAAGGAGCTATTGTTGCACTACCTTCCTAATCCCAAATTATATTTATGGGCTCCTTTTATTATATGCTCGTTCAACTCCCCATGTTAAGATATCGAATGTCCGTCGATCAAATTAAGTTACTGACAACTGTATTGATCAACATCTTTTATCCTTAAGTAGTACCACTCAACTTTATTTGTCATGTCGGATGTAATCCACCTGCAGGGTTTACATGACAATCCTTATGAGTTCCTTAAGGGGACATCATCAACCCGACGTATCGGGACATGGATTCCTTTTACAATCAACAGCCCATCATACATACAATGCTATTACCCAATTCATAGAGGTTGTTGATCCATAATGAATCTCACTCTTTTATGAGTCAAAGTAATGCACACTGCATATACATGTCTGTTATTATATCTGGATTAAGAGCATAAGCATCCATAATAACAGAGGTGTTTGTTCTCTTTTGTAGTCAGTACAAAGAGAACAACCTCAAGTGGTCCTGTTCAATACACACAAAGTGTACTAGTGTAAACCTATAGTCAAGACAGACTAATACCAGATTACACTACAACCTTTCCAATGGATTGTCCAAATCCGTCTAGGTTGTGAACTATTTATATATTCCATAGGGAACTGATAATATGATCTTCTGTGTGTCACCTCACACCATATTATCAACCTTATAGAATATCAGACACTTGCATTAATATTATAATAAACACAATATGCAAACATATGCCCATATGATTCTCATTCAAAAAAATAAGGAAATAAAGTTAATACAAAAGTGATGCTTTCAGTATATAACCCTAACATAGAGATGATCCCTAACCCCCAAAACTAAAGGGGTCAGCCATAAATGGTGTGAGTGACATAAAACAAACAAACAACATAAATAAACATTAAGCAAGGATTCTTAAGCAACATGTAGTAAACAAGAATACATAAAATATGAAGTAGCAAGAAAAGTAAATGACAGTGAGACTAAACCAAGTGTCATGTGTAGGAAACAGGAAATCACATGCATAAAACCAAGTCAAGAAAACACAAATTCTATATGCGGACTCTCTAATGCGTACTTGTCGAAGTCTATGCATCCCATTCTACATAGGTTCGGTGCAAGCCCTTAACATCTTCACTTCATAGGGTTTAATCCCCCGTTATGCAACTAATCCTAACACGATGACTACTACGAGATAAAGATAAATTGTGAGTATTAGCCCATGCCCCGATAATTCCGAAGATAGATCCCACACCACAGGTATTTTACCGTGATAATTCCGGAGATCATCCCACACCGAAAGCAATGACCTCATCACACGATTACCACATGTGCGTCGCCTCGACTCCGATAATTTCGGAGATCAATCCCACACCACAAGTAATTACCGTGATAATTCTGGAGATAAATCCCACACCACAAGTAATCTACCGTGATAATTCCGGAGATATATCCCACACCACAAGTAATCTACCGTGATAATTCCGGAGATTAAATCCCACATCGAAAGCCATACTGAGGTACTTGACCCATGTTCTCGTTCATCATATCACCACTAGTGCCTGTCCTTATTATTTTCGGGTTCCTTAATTACTCAACGAATCTCCTAGAGTTGGTGTACCCTACCGGACTTAACTCAAAACTGAACAACTGAAATGCCTCAACAGGCCTCAACAAAATAACTCAACGCCGGTATACTAGGGTCACACACATCCTCTAGAGACTCAAACTCAAATATCTAAACCAACTTTCCACCATAAATAGTTCAACTGAATATCTTAAAATTATATGCATAACAGAAGACAAAGTATAGACTAAAATGTTTGAAGACTAATCATTCGGAAGAACATTCAAGTTTATGAAAACTCATCAGTACCAGTCGACTTATTACTATAGTAAGTCAACTGTCCAGAGAGAAAATATCCATGATTTTAAGAAAATAAGTTAAGTAACATAAGTTGACTTATAAGAGTCATAAGTTGACTTACCAAAATATATGCTGACTTATAAAAGTCATAAGTTGACTTACCAAAAATATAAGTTGACTTATAAAAGTCATAAGTTGACTTACCAGATCATAAGTAGACTTATAAAAACATAAGTCGACTTAAAGGAGACATAAGTCGACTTATAAAAACATAAGTCGACTTAAAGGAGACATAAGTCGACTTACCAGAAAGAAATTCCAAAAATCTTTAAGAAAATATTCTAAGTGTACCAGTCGACTGAAAAGGGTCTAAGTCGACTGTCCAGAACGGATTTTCAAGAAAAACTAAAGATACAGTGGCTGGGTCGTGCCAGTCGACTGAAAAGTCGTACCAGTCGACTGTCGGCTTACAGCCTGAAGAATTTAGGTCGTACATATGTCAAAACTAGGGTTTTTGAGAATCAGTCATATGACAAAATAACTTTGTATTACTTTCCAAATCTTATTAATACCAAAACAATTAGATTTAAACTTAGCATTTGAGAAATCCAAGTCCAAACAACATCTTTCACAAAATCACAAATTCCCAATTTAAATCCTCATAACTCAGATCCTCAAAATATGGTTCTCTAAACCATTAATCATTCACAAACTTCCTCAACTCAATCTCAACTATTTTCTATAGTAGATTCATAAACAAAACAAATTTATCCTCAACATGGTCAAGTTGTTTTTATCCAACTCACCAATAAATCCAAAAATCTCATCTTTAATTTAATTAGTGCATGACATCTATCAAACCCAACCAAATCAGCGATAATCCAACATTTTTAACCTACTAATAATTTATATTAAGTTCCCAACAATCTAAAATCATTCTCATACAAATATCTCGGATCCTTCTCAAGGATCTAATTTTTCATCCATCCAACATGTAACGCCCCGAATCCCAAATACACTGAATTCGAGATGTTCTACAGGATCTTTTCACTTTCTTTAGTACAATGTTATAGGGAAATTAAAACTTTTCTTTTTACATCAGAGTTTACATCATAATACATTTACATTTGCACAGTGGAAGCAAAATATACAACATTTACATAAATGTACAACAACATGATAAGATCTTTATGCATCCATCCCTCTTTACATGTATTTTATCCTGCATACAAAACTGTGGGTACGTCAGTTTATTCAACCGACGATAATTATACATGGCCATCCTCTCTATGCCAGAAACAGTATAACGAATCTCATTTCTTAACAAATCACAAACTTGTTCAATATAAGCATGTAAATCAAAGGGAACTCTTAAAGATGTCGTGTCGTGATTGTGCACTTAATCCTTAATGCAATTATTTAATTTACATGACACTAATGCGCACTTGCTCGAATTCTATGCATCCCATACTACATAGGTCCGAGGGCAAGCCTCTTAATCGCTCTTCATTTTCATAGGGTTCGATCCCTCGCCATGACTTACTCTACTACTGTAATTACGGTAAGTATCTTAGATATTTTCCAACCTACGGACTCATGTCTAGGCACTCTGGAGGGAATCCCATCGCTGACATGACTCATCATGCAGACATCCTGTGGTAATTCAGCTCTCACCGTAGACATGACACCACCCGTAGTCTTCGAACATCCCACGAGCATCGCCACTGGGACGGTACTCTGGAGTAATATCCTCACCCAGACTCATCATGGGAATTCCTGGGATACACTCTCGCCATTATCCAATAGCCCTCATACTCAATGTTTGTCTCTTACTTTCATCACATCTCCACTATGTACTAGTCCTTATTTTAATAGAATCATGAATAAAATCAAAGCTCTAGAGTTAGCCTCTTCCTAAACCGGACTTATCCATTCATTTCAATACATGACCGACCCTGGTCTTCTTTTCAATTTCAATTCCATTGCCGGGGGAGACTTAGCTACTCTTTCGTTTCAATTTCAAATTCACAATTTCCAGTTTGAGCAAATCTAACTCATGAATTCATTTTTCAGTGCCTCAGCATATCATGTTCTTTAATTTTCATATTCATGTAATTCTTTATTCAAGCATGACTCATTTCATGTAAGTTTCTCAATTCAGAAATACGATTCATTTTATTCATGCAGCAGCAGAATAGATTCTAACAACATCAGTCACAATTCTTTAACAGTAATCAAAATAAAACTTCTGTCATATCAAATTCCACTCTGTACAGTCGACTTGGAAAAGGACCAGTCGACCGGTACAGTCAAATCAGATTCTTCATAAAAATACTCGGGAGAGTCGACTGCTGCACTTGGCCAGTCGGCTGTCCCGCAACTTTTCATGTTCACAGTACTATCCTCGTGACAGTCGACTGTTATCTCATCAGTCGTCTGTCCTGGGATTTTTAGCAGTTCATTTCTACGTTCAGCTCAGTCGACTTGCTACACGCATTCGGTCGACTGGACCGATCCATACTTCAAATTAAGAGATTATCTACAGCTCTTACATGCACTTGCCTCATGATATCAATTTACAATATACATAAATTCATATTTCATAAACAGTGTCTCTTTTTGTTCAGTAACATCACAACCATGAAACTTCAAGTTACGAATGTTATCTCTTCCTTGAGGGAATATTTTTAACATGCATTCACACTTATTCATAATTTCCTTGCGAAGATGAAGTATAATTCTCAATTCATTACACTAGGTCAACATGATGGAATATCTCATTACATGGAATTTCCAAATAACCATAATTAAAGTACAGCACCAGTCGGCTGAACACAGTGTCAGTCGACTGCTCCGACAGTTCTTAATTTTTGTTAATCATCGCTAGTTCTGTTCATTCATTTACCTTCCCTCCATCATATGTGTCATAGGGAAAACACAAACTTAGTAATAACACCATTAGGTCTATTTGCACACATGTTTATCACCACATCACAAAATAATTGTCTCGTACCAGTCGACTTATCTACACGACAGTCGACTGTACCGACGCAATTCATCTTTGTTTTCCGTGCCATTTCTACACTTTTAGTCCTCCATAATTATCAACAATAAACATGCTCAAGCATTTCTATTACGTACTATCTTACTCCTCAAGAGTACAGCAACAAACATTATAATTATAGCATGTTTTCTACATTAGAAGTCCTGAGAAACACCCACCTTATTTGAAGAAATAGTCGAATCCAGCAAAGTCCTCAATGCAGTGCCGCACTCCTTGCTCCTTGCTCCTTGTTCCACCCCGAAATCCTTCAGGATACTCTTTCGGCCTCCACAGAAAAACTCCCACACACAACTCTCACAAAACCTCTCTTATAAAATTAATCTAGTGTAAAAGAAATAAAGAATAAGAGGGGGTATTTATACTAGAATATAGGTGGAATGGAGGGTTAGGATGCACTAGGGAGTTGGATGATCAAGGGCTAAGATTTACTAGGAAGTTGTGAAAACTACCCACACCTTGCATAACCGCCCATATCTCATCCCCACTACTCACCCAATCCGGCCATACTTGTGTGCTTGTGCACGTGTACATTGAATGCACGTGCACACACAACCCACTCTACAAAATTGTACATCAAATACCCGGAAATAAAGAAAAGATGCTACACATACAAGTTGTAGGAAATAATACAAGAGGTTTAAATTCATGGGCTTAAATTAATTGGGCCGAAATAAGTATTTTTAAAAGAAGATAAGTAAATTAACCTTTGGGCTTTAGGGAAAATCCTTATAGAAAACAATATGCTTATTCATCATGTTGAAAAATAATAAAAAAATATTACACATGCATACCATATGTAAAAATAAATAATCTTTATATATTAGGAAAATTCAGGGTATTACATCACTCCCTCCTTAGAATAGTTCCGTCCCCGGAACTACAGCCAAGAGCGAGAAAACAGAAAACACAACAACAAAACAAAGATACCAAGATACAATCAAGCAAAAAGCTCAGGATAGTCCTTCAACATCCTCTCCTCAGATTCCTAAGTAGCCTCTTCAACCAAGTGGTTTCTCCAGACTACTTTGACCATCGGTATCGTCTTATTCCTCAAGACTTTTTCTCGACGATCAACGATCTCGACAGGAGTCTCGATGTAATTTAGGTCTAACTGCAAACCTTTCGGCACTTCCGGCAAATGATGACTCGGATCTGGAATATAACCTCTCAGCATAGACACATGGAAGACATTGTGCACCTGAGACAACTCTCCCGGTAATTCAAGCCGGTACGCAGTTTTCCCAATCCTTTTCAATATCTTATATGGGCCTATAAACCTCGGAGCTAACTTCCCGCCTTTGCCAAAACGAACCACACCTTTACTAGGCGATACCTTCAGAAAGACGAAGTCACCAACCTCAAACTCAAGGTCCCTTCTCCGGTTGTCTGCATAGCTTTTCTGCCTGCTCTGAGCTTCTACCAACCTTTTCCTGATCAGATCAATCTTCTCAGAGGTCAGCTGCACAAGCTCAGGACCAAACAACTGCCGCTCCCCAACTTCATACCAACAAACAGGAGTCCTGCACTTCCTGCCATACAAAGCTTCATACGGCGCCATCCCAATGCTAGCCTGAAAACTGTTGTTGTAGGCAAATTCCACCAAAGGTAAATGCCTTTCCCAACTGCCTCCAAAGTCTAGTATACAACACCGAAGCATATCCTCAAGAATACGATTGACTCTCTCGGTCTGCCCATCGGTCTGTGGATGAAAAGCAGTGCTGAAATCTGTCTTGGTACCCAAAGCTGCCTGAAGACTCCTCCAGAAATGCGAAGTAAACCGCGCATCTCGATCAGACACAATAGTTGAGGGAACACCATGAAGTCGGACAATCTCACCAACATACATCTCAGCTAACTTGTCCATCGAAGCAGTGAGTTTCATCGCCAAAAAGTGAGCGGACTTGGTCAGTCGATCGACTATAACCCAAATTGCATCATTGCCTTTAGAACTCTTAGGCAATCCCGTATTGAAATCCATACTGATGTTATCCCACTTCCACTCCCGAATAGGTAACTGCTGTAATAGACCTCCGGGTCTCTGATTTTCGGCTTTGACTTGCTGACAAACCTCACACTTCGCAACAAAATCAGCCACATCCCACTTCAAACCTGACCACCAGAAATGCTGTTTGATGTCCTTGTACATCTTAGTACTCCCAGGATGTACCGACAAAAGAGTAGCATGCGCCTCCTGAAGAATACTCTCATTCAGGTCTGCCTGATTTGGAACACACAGCCTATCTCCGAACCACAGCACTCCATCCCTGATTTGAAATCCGGGCAACCCGCCAGCACCAACCTGCTCCTTCATCTCCAAAATATCAGCATCAACCTCCTGACTTGCAATGATCCTAGCATTCAAGGTAGGCTGAAGCCTCAACTGAGCCAAAGATGCTCCCAATCCTTGCAAGACAACCTCAATACCCACTCGATCCAGCTCCTCAATCAAATGCTTCTGAGTTGTAATCAGACTGGCCAAACTGCTCTTGCGACTAAGTGCATCAGCAACAACATTAACCTTTCCAGGATGATACTTGATCTCAGGGCGCATTTCCTCGAGCACTTCCAACCATCTTCACTACCTCAGATTGAGATCCCTCTGCTGATATATATACTTCAAGCTCTTGTGGTCCGTGTACATGTTCAACTTCTCACCGTACACGTAGTGCCTCCATTGCTTCAGGGCAAAGATAATCGCAGCCAACTCTAGATCATGAGTCGGGTAATTCTTCTCATGCGGTCGTAGTTGCCTAGACCCATAAGCGATTACTTTACCTTCTTGCATTAAGACACAACCAAGCCCCCGATGTGAAGCATCGCTGTAAACATCATACTCAACACCTGCTCTGGGCAAAGCCAAAATAGGTGCAGTAGTCAGCCTATCTTTCAACTCCTGAAAGCTCGCCTCACATTGCTCAGTCCACTTGAAGCTCACATTCTTCTTGGTCAGTCCAGTAAGCGGTACAGCTATCTTAGCATAACCTTGAATGAATCTCCTGTAATATCCAGTCATCCCAAGAAAACTTCTGACTTCCTTCACTGTAGTAGGCCTAGCCCAATCTCTCACTGCCTCTATCTTCTGAGGGTCAGTTGCCACTCCCTCCTTAGAAAGGATGTGACCTAGGAATGCCACTGCAGATTTCCAGAAATCACACTTGGATAACTTGGCATACAACCTCTGCTCTTCCAGCTTCTGCAAAACTGCTGCCAGATGCTCGGTGTGCTCCTCCTCAGACTTGGAGTACACGAGAATATCATCGATAAACACCACGACGAAAGAATCAATAAACGGCCTCAGAACTCTGTTCATCAAGTCCATGAAGATTGCGGGTGCATTTGTCACTCCGAATGGCATAACTAAGAATTCGTAATGCCCATGCCGAGTTCTAAATGCAGTTTGTGCACATCTTCAGCTTTCACTCGAACTTGGTGGTAACCTGATCGAAGATCTATTTTGGAGAAAACAGCTGCTCCTTGTAGACGATCGAACAAGTCATCAATTCGAGGAATAGGATACTTATTCTGAACAGTGACCTTATTCAGCTCTCGGTAATCGATACACATTCTCATCGATCCATCCTTCTTCTTTACCAAAAGCACTGGTGCTCCCCAAGGTGACGCACTAGGTTGAATAAAGCCTTTCCCCAATAGTTCCTCAATCTGCCGTTTCACCTCATCCTGTTCCACTGGAGCCATCCTATACGGTGCCTTAGAAATGGGTGCACTTCCCGGTTGAACAGTGATGCTGAACTCTACATCACGATGCGGGGGTAACCCAGGAAAATCTTCCAAGAACACAGTCGGATAGTCCCGAACCACAGGAATCCCTTGCAATTCCACAGGAGTCTCTTCCTTGCGGATAGTTGCCACCAGCTTAGAACACTTCTGCTTCCCTTGGAAAGTGACTTCAGGTCCACCTGGAGCCTTCACTATTACCGTCTTGGTCTTACACTCGATGCTTGCACTGTACACCGACATCCAATCAATGCCAATGATAACATCAACTCCCAAGATAGTCAGCTCGATCAGATCAATGCCAAAGATTCGATCCCCAATCACTATCTCGCAGTCAGCATAATACCGATCAGTGGTTAAAGTTTCCCCTGATGGAGTAGCTACTGCTAAGATCTTGCCTGGAAAAATCTTCGGTTCCACTCCCAACACTTTAGCAAATCTAGGAGACACAAAAGTATGAGAGGATCCAGTATCGAACAATACAACAGCTTTCTTTCCATTAAGATAGAGTTCGCCTGTTACATAATACACACCATTACATAACAGTTTCACCATATAAACGGGAAGGAGGAATGACAAAACCACTAAACATCAGCCCTCGTACCAGAGATGACCTGATCTGCCTCATCAGCATCAGCTTCCGTCAAAGCAAATACTCGCCCTGACTGGTACGGCCTCTTCCCAGTCTGCTGTATTGGCACATTGTGATTGCCAGCCCGTGGTTGAAGACATTGAGATTTGTAATGTCCAGTCTCACCACAGTTGTAACAGGTGACTGCAGAAGGTCTCCCCACATTGTTTCCAGGTCCTCCAGCTACACTGATAGTGTTCGCCCCTGTCGGTTTGAACCTCTGTGCAGATGGTTGCCCCTTGAAACTCCCCGATTGTGCAGGCCTCTTACCAGACTGCCAGTTGTTCCTCCGGTTCTGAACAACTTGGAACTGCTCCATATCCGCCTCCGTTGCTGCCGCCCTCTTGACCAACTTGTCAAATCGCCTGATACCAAGGGGTATCATACGAGACCTCAAGCTTGGCCTCAACCCATGCTCGAATTTGCGAGCCTTCTTCGCCTCATCCATCACCAGTTCTGGAGCATACCTAGAGAGCTGAGTAAACTTAGTCTCATACTCCCTCACTGACATGCTGCCTTGCTGAAGTGACAGAAACTCCATTGCCTTCTTCTCCTGAACATCGGAGGGGAAATAGTGACTGCGAAACTCTTCCAGAAATTCCTCCCAGCCGAGCAACAAGCCTCCCATGGTCCTCTTCATCGACTGCCACCAAACAGCCACATCCTTCTCCAACTGCAAAGTCACCAACTTGACCTTGCTGCCCTCCGGTGTCTCCAACACCTCAAAGATCGTCTCCACTTGCCGAATCCAGTTGTCAGACGCATCTGGGTCTGACTTTCCCTTGAACACTGGTGGTTTCATTCTCTTGAACGATTCCACTAGCTTAATTGCCTCAGGTACTGGATTCACCAGCCCCCTTCCTTGGTTTCCAGCCACTGCATTCAGCGTCTGGTAGACCCTTGCAAGTTCGGTCTCCAGGTCCAAACCTTCACCATTCCTAGCTCCTCTTCTCGACATATTCTGATGCAAAAGATCCATTAAATTCGAAGTATAAGACAAGAATTTAAACCAACTTGCATTTCATTGAATTCCAAAGTTTATACATTCGAATTTAAAAACATTTTTGACATCAGAATGAAAGAAATAGAAGCCACAACAATCTAACTCCTACGGGTCCTCTTCGCTGCTCGAAGTTCTTCCCGTAGTTCATCCACTTCATCTTTCAGCACATCAATCAGGTTCATTCTCTTCTCAAGTTCCCACACTCGGTGACTGAGAACGGAGAAATCGTCCTTCCGCTGCGCCAGCTGAGCTTCCAAAACTCCAACTCTTTCCTTCAGGGTCTCCACTTGCCTCTGAAGAGAAGCCACAGTGCCATTCAGAGCTGGTCCCTCTTCTTCATCGGAAGAAGAATCGTCAGATGAATCCGGCGGTGGGGTAATCTCTCGAGATTCAGGCCACTCCTCCTCATCAGAATCTGCTTGCCCAGGGTGATACTCGTCCTCAGAATCAGCCTGTCCAGGATGGTACTCTTCCTCAATGATATGCCAGTCGTCGCTTCCAGCAGGGTCGAAGTGATCAGCCATCTTAGAAATAGAGAGGAAGAAGCATAAATCATAGAGCAACACAAATGTAAGTCACTTACATTTAAATCTCTAGACTCAAACACACACTCTAATGTCCACTTCTAGGGTGTCGTTCCTTATAAATTTGTACAAGTGTGAAAGCGTAGAAAGCGTGGCTCTGATACCACTCTGTAACGCCCCGAATCCCAAATACACTGAATTCGAGATGTTCTACAGGATCTTTTCACTTTCTTTAGTACAATGTTACAGGGAAATGAAAACTTTTCTTTTTACATCAGAGTTTACATCATAATACATTTATATTTGCACAGCGGAAGCAAAATATACAACATTTACATAAATGTACAACAACATGATAAGATCTTTATGCATCCATCCCTCTTTACATGTATTTTATCCTACATACAAAACTGTGGGTACGTCAGTTTATTCAACCGACGATAATTATACATGGCCATTCTCTCTATGTCAGAAACAGTATAACGAATCTCATTTTTTAACAAATCACAAACTTGTTCAATATAAGCATGTAAATCAAAGGGAACTCTTAAAGATGTCGTGTCGTGATTGTGCACTTAATCCTTAATGCAATTATTTAATTTACATGACACTAATGCGCACTTGTTCGAATTCTATGCATCCCATACTACATAGGTCCGAGGGCAAGCCTCTTAATCGCTCTTCATTTTCATAGGGTTCGATCCCTCGCCATGACTTACTCTACTACTGTAATTACGGTAAGTATCTTAGATATTTTCCAACCTACGGACTCATGTCTAGGCACTCTGGAGGGAATCTCATCGCTGACATGACTCATCATGCAGACATCCTGTGGTAATTCAGCTCTCACCGTAGACATGACACCACCCGTAGTCTTCGAACATCCCACGAGCGTCGCCACTGGGACGGTACTCTGGAGTAGTATCCTCACCCAGACTCATCATGGGAATTCCTGGGATACACTCTCGCCATTACCCAATAGCCCTCATACTCAATGTTTGTCTCTTACTTTCATCACATCTCCATTATGTACTAGTCCTTATTTTAATAGAATCATGAATAAAATCAAAGCTCTGGAGTTAGCCTCTCCTAAACCGGACTTATCCATTCATTTCAATACATGACCGACCCTGGTCTTCTTTTCAATTTCAATTCCATTGCCGGGGGAGACTTAGCTACTCTTTCGTTTCAATTTCAAATTCACAATTTCCAGTTTGAGCAAATCTAACTCATGAATTCATTTTTCAGTGCCTCAGCATATCATGTTCTTTAATTTTCATATTCATGTAATTCTTTATTCAAGCATGACTCATTTCATGTAAGTTTCTCAATTCAGAAATACGATTCATTTTATTCATGCAGCAGCAGAATATATTCTAACAACATCAGTCACAATTCTTTAACAGTAATCAAAATAAAACTTCTGTCATATCAAATTCCACTCTGTACAGTCGACTTGGAAAAGGACCAGTCGACCGGTACAGTCAAATCAGATTCTTCATAAAAATACTCGGGAGAGTCGACTGCTGCACTTGGCCAGTCGGCTGTCCCGCAACTTTTCATGTTCACAGTACTATCCTCGTGACAGTCGACTGTTATCTCATCAGTCGTCTGTCCTGGGATTTTTAGCAGTTCATTTCTACGTTCAGCTCAGTCGACTTGCTACACGCATTCGGTCGACTGGACCGATCCATACTTCAAATTAAGAGATTATCTACAGCTCTTACATGCACTTGCCTCATGATATCAATTTACAATATACATAAATTCATATTTCATAAACAGTGTCTCTTTTTGTTCAGTAACATCACAACCATGAAACTTCAAGTTACGAATGTTATCTCTTCCTTGAGGGAATATTTTTAACATGCATTCACACTTATTCATAATTTCCTTGCGAAGATGAAGTATAATTCTCAATTCATTACACTAGGTCAACATGATGGAATATCTCATTACATGGAATTTCCAAATAACCATAATTAAAGTACAGCACCAGTCGGCTGAACACAGTGTCAGTCGACTGCTCCGACAGTTCTTAATTTTTGTTAATCATCGCTAGTTCTGTTCATTCATTTACCTTCCCTCCATCATATGTGTCATAGGGAAAACACAAACTTAGTAATAACACCATTAGGTCTATTTGCACACATGTTTATCACCACATCACAAAATAATTGTCTCGTACCAGTCGACTTATCTACACGACAGTCGACTGTACCGACGCAATTCATCTTTGTTTTCCGTGCCATTTCTACACTTTTAGTCCTCCATAATTATCAACAATAAACATGCTCAAGCATTTCTATTACGTACTATCTTACTCCTCAAGAGTACAGCAACAAACATTATAATTATAGCATGTTTTCTACATTAGAAGTCCTGAGAAACACCCACCTTATTTGAAGAAATAGTCGAATCCAGCAAAGTCCTCAATGCAGTGCCGCACTCCTTGCTCCTTGCTCCTTGTTCCACACCGAAATCCTTCAGGGTACTCTTTCGGCCTCCACAGAAAAACTCCCACACACAACTCTCACAAAACCTCTCTTATAAAATTAATCTAGTGTAAAAGAAATAAAGAATAAGAGGGGGTATTTATACTAGAATATAGGTGGAATGGAGGGTTAGGATGCACTAGGGAGTTGGATGATCAAGGGCTAAGATTTACTAGGAAGTTGTGAAAACTACCCACACCTTGCATAACCGCCCACATCTCATCCCCACTACTCACCCAATCCGGCCATACTTGTGTGCTTGTGCACGTGTACATTGAATGCACGTGCACACACAACCCACTCTACAAAATTGTACATCAAATACCCGGAAATAAAGAAAAGATGCTACACATACAAGTTGTAGGAAATAATACAAGAGGTTTAAATTCATGGGCTTAAATTAATTGGGCCAAAATAAGTATTTTTAAAAGAAGATAAGTAAATTAACCTTTGGGCTTTAGGGAAAATCCTTATAGAAAACAATATGCTTATTCATCATGTTGAAAAATAATAAACAAATATTACACATGCATACCATATGTAAAAATAAATAATCTTTATATATTAGGAAAATTCAGGGTATTACACAACATATTCAACATCCAAATCAATCTAAACATTCATATCATTTCCATACGTCATACACAAATCAAAGAAAGCAAACAAAACAACAAACAATTATGTCATTCACCTACAACATAAACAAAACAAAACAATGTCACTCACATACATAAAATAAAACAACAAAACAAATTTACATCACTCACCTTTGAATTGAGAAGATCCTACGAAAAAGCCTTCCTTTTTTACGAGATCCAAATCTTCCTCTTGCTCCACCAAAACAAATCACAAAATTCTATATTGTGCAGCGAATGATGGCTGCAAAAATCCTTTTAAACACCCGAGATGAAGGAGTTTAGGGTTTTACAACATTTTTACAAAATAATCCCTTCAAAATACCACTCTATATATGTAGCTCCATTCTTGGAAATTCAATAAAATTCGTTTAAATTAGGATTTAAAAGTAAAATATAATCCTAAATCTCAACCGGTACTGTTCAAAACGTCCAGAAAGTACATTTTACATTTTAACCCCTAAAAATGACAAATTTGCAAAAAGGTCCTTCTTTTCTCAAAATTTGCAAATAGATCCAATTAATTTCAGAAAAATCTGGAAAAATACTAAATAAATTCCAAATATTAAACAATGATTTTTCATGAAGAAAACTTGACTTTCAAACTTCTCAAGAAGGTATTTGCATGTGTTTTGCACGTGTAAAAAGATAAATTTTTCTGAAAATATTCATAAATTCTCCAAAAATCATTTTAGCCATTTATAAACCTTTAAAAATAATATTTTAAAAATACGGGGTTCTACACAACTAGCTCCTCTTCCTCGCCGAACTCTTCCGTACTCCGAGCACCTCTCAACTGAGCTCCGAGTTCGTCGAGCTCCAATAAGGAGCTCTCCACTCCACTGCGTCGAGCCTCCACAGTTGAAGCTTGGGTTCCCCTCGTCACGCCTTCGAGCTCAGCGAGCTCCCCATCGACCTCCATGTCACGAGCTCCGACTCCTTCGTTGAGCACCTCCGAGCTCCTCTCGCCACGCGCCTCTAAGCTTCGAAGTTGACGACGAAAAAAGAAGTGGAGGAGTAGAAGTCAGAGGAAAGTCGAAGACGGGGGGAAAGGTTGAAGAAGAGCAGAGAAAGAGCAGAGAAAAAGAAAGAAAAAAAAAAGGGTGCCACATGGCGGTCAACGCTAGCGTTGACCGTGCCACGTGGCGACACCTAGTGGGTCGGCGTTGCGTGCCGAACTACCGAGGTGCCGGACTGCACATGTTGAAAAAAATGCTGCCGAGCCACACGAGCCGTCAGATCATCCCAAAATTCGTGACACGACTTGATCAACACACAGATTAGCGCCACGTGTCCAGCAAAACGCTCTGCTTTGTGATGCGCATCATCTGATCATGATCGACGTCCAAAAATGCGCCATGTGGCTCCGCTTTGTGATGTGCACCATTTGATCATGATCGACATCCAGAAACGCGCCATGTGTCCAGGTAATATTTAATTAATTGATTAATTAATTTATTTGAATTAATTATTTAAAAAATCTGAAAAATTAATCAAAAATCGAAAAAGTTAATTAAAAATTCTAAAAATAATTATTAATTCGAAAAATTATTTTAAAATTCTGAAAATAATAATTATTAAATTAGAATAATTAATTAAAATTTTTTATAATTAATTATTTAATTCGGAAAATGAAAAAATCCAAAAAAATGAGGAGACATTTAGAAAAATCTGGAAAAATCACAAAAATCCAGAAAATTCTGACGATATTTTTGGGCATTTTACAAGTTCGGAATAACACCGTTACACCTCGAGCAAAATCCGAACTCTCTTAAGAACTCCGATAAAATCTCGTACGCCATTAGACCAATAAAACTACTCCTTAAAGACTGTAGAACTCAGTCTCCAGGAGTGGGGGGCTCGTGATATGGCTAAAAATGGGATTAAATCGGGATCGTTCAATTTAGGCACGAATCATAAAGCTCAAGGGTAAAACGGTAATTTCACCTACAAACGGATCTGAAGTGGGGACTGAGTCTTTCTTCAAAGCCCAACAACCCACAAACGGATCTGTCTTACTGGGTACGGGTCCCAACCCGTTACAAACTAGTCCAGAAGGATAAAGAAGAATTCAGATTCATAATTATCCGTAAGAGGAGGTTTTAACCACTTCTATCAATCCACACCGGGAAGTAGAAATTTGATCTTATCTCGGAACGGATTCATAAGGCGACTATAAAAACCCCTCTCCCCCTACCATAAGAAGGTAATCAATCTTTTTCCAGTAAAAGCTCTTTCATAATTGTAACCCCTGTTTTCGTTTTGTGTATTTTTGAGTGTATTTTTCGTTTTGGTGTATTTTTCTCTCTTTGTATCCCTCTTATATTTCTTTTGACCGTATATTGGCTTCATTTTCAATAAATTATTTTTGTTATTTTTATCATCTTTATATTTCGAAGTTTTGATCCCGTTGTCTATTTTGTTCGTTTCCATTTGATCGAGTCATTACTTGTGATCCGCTTTATTTTAATTATTGTGCCCTATTTTTTATTTTCCCATTTTGTGTCCGTTTCAAATTTTTTTATTATTTTTGATCACCATATATTTAATCATTCCCTAATACCCATTTTTCCCCCTGCATCCTTAATTATTTTTTAAATCCCATACTTAATCCTATTATTTTCCTATCCTAAACCCACCTAAAATAAATCCCACCCACTCAGCTGATTTATAAGGCCATGATCTTGATAAATCCCCCAGAATCTATATTAACTATATACCCACTCATTACCTATTACCTTATACCATTTATAATAACCCATTTATTTATTCTTTCCTAATATATATCTATACCCCCACCTTACTTCTACCTGATTACCCTACCGAAATCATTTATACCCATCCCAACCCGTTGCTGTGTACCCCCATACCCGGTTACCACATTGTTTAGCCGCCCCGTTTCAAACCCTATTTTTCCCACATATATATACTATCTGTAACACCCCGAATTTCAAAAACAGCTGAATTCGAGATTTCCACAGGATCTTTACACTTCATTCGTATAATTTTACAAGGAATTTAAAATTTTTATTTCAACAATAATTACATCAGAGTCTTTTGCATCAATACGCAGCGGAATAAATAAAATACAACAATAATGAATGTACAATTGTTACAACTTTAACATTTAAGTAATCAACAGCATCAAAATCATCTCTATATCTTCATGTAACTCCAAATCCTGCATATAAAACTGTGGGGGCGTCAGTTGCTTACAACTGACGAAATATTATACACGGCCATCCTCTCTATGCCAAGAACAGTATAACGATTCTTAAATACTTTAGCAAACACAAACTTGATCACAAACAAAGCTACAAAGGGACTATCCTGTTGATGTCGTGTTGTGCGGTGCACTTAGTCCTTAATGAGTTATTATATTACATGACACTAATGCGCACTTGTTCGGATTCTATGCATCCCAGACTACATAGGTCCGAGGGCAAACCCTTAATCGTTCTTCATCTTTGTAAGGTTCAATCTCTCGTTATGACTTAATCTACTACTGTAATTACGGTAGGTATCTTAGATGATCTATGAGTACAACCACGTGTATAGAAAATTCTAGAGGGGAATCCCACGTCATGTCACGACACATCGTGAAGACAGCCTGTGGTAATTCAGCCTCACTTCATGGCACACGATCCTCTTGCAGTCACCAAACATCCCACAAGCGTCGCCACCGGGACGATAATTCTAGAGTAGTGCCCATGCCATGTCTTGACGCATCAAGCAGGCAGCCTGTGGATCACTCTCACACCGCCAATCCGATGGCCCTCATACTCGTGTTTTTCTCCTACTTTCATCACGTCTCCACTATGTATCTATCTGTAATTTTGGTAAGTATCATAGATGTTCTATGATTACAAGCACGTGTACAGAAAACCTGGAGGGGAATCCCACGCTATGTCTTGACTCATCAAGCATGCATTCTGCGGTAATTCAGCCTCCTTCATGGCACACGATCCTCTTGCAGTCACCAAACATCCCACAAGCATTGCTACCGGGATGGTATTCTGGAGTAGTATCTACGTCATGTCACGACGCATCGTGAAGACAGCCTGTGCATACCCTCACAACATCCATCCAATGGCCCTCATACTTGTGTTTTTCTCTTACTTCCATTACAGCCTTACAAAATTTGTTTTAAAAGAAAATCATCACAACCTAGAGCTAGCTTACCCTACCGGACTTAAATCAAAACAACAGAGACAGTCAGCCTACCTGGCTACTTCTCAAGAGACGCTCAACCCTCAACAGTTAGCTCTCAAAATCATAAATAAAACTGCCGGTCACTAGGGTCTCGCCTAGCCTCTAGATTCCAACAACTATCTCTTTCTAGAGATCAACAATATTTCATACTTAATCTCAAATAATCATTTTCATTTCTTTTGTTCACAAACTCTTTCTCAAAACATTTCTTTTATAATCTCATAACATGAGAACAATTCCATTCGATATCTTTATCAATTTCAACTTTCATATCCTTGTATGTATTTCAAAACAACTTTAATCAAGTATTAATCATCATAAAATCTCGTATTTAAACTCATTTAAATTTCATTTATCAAAAATCCAATCTAACTCAAGAACCAGAAAACAGTTCGGTTCAGTCGACTGGTGACAGTATCAGTCGACTGTTCAGCGAACATCAAAACATCTCAGTCGGAATCAGTCGACTATCGACAAAGAATCAGTCGATTGGTTTACGAAACTTTAAAACATCAATAATACACAGTCGGTTCAATCGACTGTCGATCAGGAATCAGTTGACTGTTCCGCGAATACTTTGAAAACTCAAACACCAAAATTCAGTACAGCAGCGGTCGACTGTGAATGTAGACAGTCGACTGTTCTGTCAACGAAAACCACTTTCTTATACTTGCCAGTCGACTGTAGAAGGTCAACAGTCGACTGTCAATTACACTAATTATAGCCTGCATATATTTTTCGACCCTTTTGATTGATTTGTACTTCCATATAAAAATATAGATCATTTCCAGAAATGTATTCCTCTTAAAAACAATATCGTATATGTTCTCAAATAACAAGTTTCTCATTTTTCAACGAAATCCTTAAAATGCATCAAAACATATATTCAATCAATTTTTCAAATAAACTGTTTTCTTTTATCAAAATTACTTTACAAAAATCTCTATACTCGTATAAATAATATTTTGAGGTTATAATCACACTTCTTTGCCACATTCTCAACAAACAACATATTTGATTTATTCTAATCATGTCTCAACATGCATCAATTTCATATAAATCATTTCAATTCTAGCATCTCAACTAGCAATCATAACAATTTAGGAAAATAGAATAGCAATTTGCATCTACCACATCAATCAAAATTTAACGATTCATTTCTACATTAATTTGCATGTAATCTCATAATACCAATGCAATTTCAACCATATAAATCATATATCATCTATCATGCATTTTCTACTCCTAAATTAGAAAGCATTTAAGAAACACCCACCTAAAGTTGAAGAAACACGAATAGAAAGCTCCTAGAAAAATCCCTTGGAATGCATAAATAGATCCTTCTCCTCCTAGCTCCTTGCCAACACCGAAAGCTTCAAATGGGGTTGTATAGCCGGCCTCCAATGGAAAAACTCAAACTAGAAACTATTCAATCTTCTCCTCACTCTAATCTTTTCTCTTATCAATTTTTCTATTGTACCAAGATGAGAAGAAATTTGGGGGTATTTATATATAATTTTGGGTGGATTGAATGGCTAAGATTAGATCAACTAGTTAGAGATTAAGGGCTAGGATGAATTAGGGAGTTGTAGCAACTATCCATGATGAGATAACTACCTCCACACTACTCCCATTTTCTAAAATTTAAACTTGCTTTCCCTCTTATTTTCAAAATCAAACTTTCAAAATTCTCTCTTCTCATAAGCAGCCCGGTCCTCAAAAGTGTGCACATTGCACGTGTGCACGTGCACGTGTTTTGTGTACAAAATAATTTATTTATTTAATCTTTTTAAAACAATTTATTTATATACGTAATAAATATACAAAATTAACTTTAAAATTATACTTTTTATGCACAATTAAAATAGACACTCATCATTTCATGAAATTCATTTTGAAAGAATAATACGCTTAAAACACGTGCACCAAAACACGTGCGTCGCTCGGAAAATCTCAAAAATACAAAATTGACTTTATCATCCTGAAAAATATTTATAATTAATCGGAATGCAACAAAAGAATATATTTAATATACGTATATGATAATGTACTCAAACATACAAAAAACACGTGTATTGCACGTAGAAAAACTATTTTAATTAAAATAGACAAAAATTGAATTCTATTTACAAAAAAATAAATTTAAACATGTTTATAAAAATAAATAATTGAAACTCATCGAGAACTTTGCACGTAACGGTGGAATACCCAAAATCGATACGTGCATCGGTAATACGTAAAAAGCACGTAAAAACTCAAAGATTGAAATTTTGCATTTGAGTTGTCTCAAATGGGATTTTAAGAATAGGGAATTGCATAAATAATTGGAATTCAAAATACATATCAAAATATGTTATGGAGATAATCAATAACAGTACAAAATGCACGTGCGTAACACCCGAGGGCAAAATTGTCATTTAAATTTTGCGGAGTGTTACACTATCCTATTCACCCCCCTTGTTGTGTATTCCTCTTAGCCATCACCAGTATTTTTTCTTCGGTTCTCGCTCTCCCGATTGATCTCTCTCGCTCTCTTGTTGCTTCGCGCGTGCAAATGGGTTGTGCGTGTGTGATTCGTGATCTGCTTTGGATCGTGGATTTTCGTTCGTGGGTTTTATTCGTTGCCGGGATCCGTTCTTGTTTATTCTTGGTGTTCTTTATTTTCGTCTTCGGTTAAGGTAAATAACTTGTACTCAAACTTTTTTGTATGATACAAGTCAAAAATACTGCTTGTAGTATAGTTGGGTTCTAGAGACAATTGTGTGTGAATCTCCTTGTTGATATTGTCTTTATAGTGATTTGACCATAGTTGCCTCACGACACATATGACACGAATTAACTTAGATTTTATCCGTTCTTGATTTGATCATGTATGTGAGATTTCTTGTGAAAATTTGAGTATTTGTTGAGAACCATGTGACAGACTTGTTTTAGATATGTTAATTACCCTAATTCATGATGTTTGGACACTTGGTAGACTCGATTTCATGTTTGGTTGTGTTTGGATCAAGTTTCGTTGAATCTATGTTGATTTTGGGTTTTGAGGAAATTCTGTGTTTTGCCAATACTCCGTCTTGATCACTAATTTAGACCATATTAAGGTAAGAATCTTAATTCCAGTATAAAACATGAGTTTTAGATAAATTCATTTTCTTTCCAACCCCTCTGACCTTGGTCAATTTCGTTTTTGTATGTGTGAGATATGACTGTTTTACTACAGAGGTGTAATTCGTTTCCAGATTTCGTTTCTTAATGATTTTGATGAGTAAATTATTTTGATACTTGTGCTAAACATATTATTTTGATATGAAATTTTTGTCAATTTTTCTATATCTAGTTAGGGATTACCCAGAATTTTGGTGGGTTTTATTGATGAGTTTTATATGCCGTTTCATGCTCGTTATGAAAACTATACTTGCTGTATTTTGCTTGCTGTTCTGTAAAGAATCGTATTTTCACCCTGATTTCTTTTACTGTATGGAAAATATTTATTAAATATGAAAGTTAGATTATTTTGTCTATTTTCATCTCTCTTTGGCGGATTTGGATTTCGTTTCACGGTTGGCAAGGTATTATAGTTTTCGTACAGCAGTGTTGGGAATTCCAGATTTGCCAAACTATCGTTTATTGATGTTTTCTGATTTATGATGACTAATCTAATTTTACCGGAAAATTCTGAAACTTTATATTCTGGTACTAGACATATAGGGGAATACTCCAGATTTTTCGTGGATTTATTTATTGACTTTTGATGCTGTTTTCTTGCTCTTGAATTTGTTTTTCTGATTTCTGGCTGAACGTGTTTTCTGGATTAAAATCAGTTTTGAGTTATGATTTTGTCAATTACTATATTACTTATTTATATTCTATGGATTCGGTTGGGAGTCTATTTTCTATATGTTTCGACGTATTCAAATTTGCATGTTTGTAACACTAGAAATCACTATTTTGCTGCAGAGTGGTCTTGCTGTCCTGAACTTGAGATTTGTTTATTTTATTCTTTTATGAGATATCTTGTACTCGTACATGTTTATCTTGCAACTTGAACTTGTTACATGACCATGCCATGATATACTTGATATGTTTTGCATACCTACATACTTGTTTGACATTAATAATAAATTAACCAAGCCGGGATTTTAAAGGGACATATCTAATACTGGATAATTCAGAAACGTGTACTCAGAAGAGAATCTATTGATTCTATGTGATACTTGGCTTGATACTTGAGACTTGGCTTAATACTTGAGATTTGGTTTGATACTTGAGGCTTGATATTTCACTACTTGAGGCTTGATATTTCACTTGAGGCTTGGTATTTCACTACTTGAGGCTTGATACTTCACTCTTGAGGCTTGTTTACTTGATACTTGAGGCTTGATACTTGATACTTGATTCTTGAGGCTTGTCCCTGAGTACACTGCCCTTTATGGTCCACTATGAAATCTAAAACGAAACTGCATTGACTGTAACAACCATGCGATAAAAGGATGGCACATGAAGTGTTACCTAGATAGTAATAACTACAACATTTAATATACGACACTTGAATATGATACAGGCTTACTTGACACTTGATTACTTGATACATGAGACTTGATGCTTGAACATGATACTTGACATTTGTACTTGGCTACTTGACACTTGTTACTTGTTACTTGATTTCGTGATACATAACTCTTGATACTTGACAGTTGTTTACATGATACTTGTTCACTTGACACATGATTCATGCCACTTATACTTGTTCATTTGTCATGCTAGTTGTTATATTTGGATATCATGCTTATACCATGTTGCTAGTTAGTTTTTCCCATGTACTTGTATTCTACATTACAAGTGGCTTGTAACTTACAATTGACGGGTACTTGTTTTCTTTTTTCTATCCCTGTGATTGTTAAATTGCAGATTTTGGAGAACAAGTTCCAGACGGTATCGGTGACATGAAGTATTAGTACTGAATTTTATTATTATTAGTTCTTGAAGCTTACTTGAACAATATTGTATCTTAATATTTGGATTTATATTTGTATTTGGGCAATGTGACTCAGGATATTTGTTTTATTCAGATCATGACTATTTGAGATTATATATTTTGTTTTAAGTATTTTTGTTGGTATTTTGGTTCATATGTGCTTGTTGGTTGATACTTTTGCTTCCGACTCTGATGATTCTTGTGAATGTTGTAAAGATTCTTGGACAGCTTATGGATGATGAAAATCATTCGCCGGGCTTTTGTTGCGTATCTGTATTTCGTATTCTTTTTGGAAAGCGGGGCGTGACAATAATCTTTCTGATTACTGACAAGAGCGTCGGAGGGTGCGTCGCCGGGATCCATCCCGCTGTTTCGCACTTTTTGCAGGTGCAACAGCAGCGGCAAGAGACCAAGTCAACAAGTTGGTGAAGGTCAACATGTAGCGCCCCGAATTTCCAATATGATATCTTAGGAATACGTGGCACAATTCCCAGCATCAACTTCAAATGTAATATTAAACACAGCCCAAAAATACCAGTAAAATTTGTCTCAAAATTTTATTACACTAATATTTACATAGCACAGCGGAATACATATACCTTGAATTACAAACTTTCTTTCTTTACAACACTTTCTTTTTACAAAATCACGCAATCCATTATATCACTTTAACTCAAGCATCCAAATTCCAAGCTATAGGTAATCACTCTAACCCCCAAAACTAAAGGGGTCAGCCATAAATGTGTGAGTGACATAAAAACAAGCAAGATGAATAAAGCATAGATTCATTAACAACAGGAAATAAACAGGAGTGAGTGAATTAGGGAAAATCACGAAACACGAAAACACATCAAGTGAGGCTAGACTAAGTATCAAGTGTAGAAAACCGAAAACATATCATAATACCAAGTCACGAAAACATCAATGCTATATGCTGACTCTCTAATGCGCACTTGTCGGAGTCTATGCATCCCACTCTACATAGGTCCGGTGCAAGCCCTTAACGTCTCCACTTTATAGGGTTTAATCTCCCGCCATTCAACTAATCCTACTACGATGACTACTACGAGATATAGATAAACTGTGAGTATTAGCCCACGCCCCGATAATTTCGGAGGTCAATCTCTATCTACAGATAGTTCCGGAGGCTATTTCACTCACACCTGGGAATCTTCGAGAATACCCCACACCGCAAGCTATGACACCTTATCACACGAATACCACATGTGCGTCGCCTCGATCCTGATAATTCCGGAGATCGGTCCCACACCACAGGTAATTTCGGAGACTATTTCACTCACTACACCTGGATAATTCCAGTGATTATTTCATACCACGAGTCATACTGAGGTCCATAACCCATGTTCTCATTCATCATATCACCACTAGTGCCTGTCCTTATCATTTAGGTTATTTAATTACTTTACGGATCTCCTAGAGTTGATGTACCCTACCGTACTAAACTCAACAACTGGTCAACTAAAATGTCTCAACAGGCTCAAATATAAATATCTCAACTGCCGGTATACTAGGGTCACACACACCCTCTAGAGACCTCACACCCAAACATCCAAACCAATCTTCCAACATAAATTGCTCAGTTAAAACGACATGTAAACATTTGTTCAGTAGAAGATAAGGTATAGAATAGTTAGTTATAGATTAAAGCATTTAGAGAATAAATCATTTAAAAGAACATTCAAATATGTCAAGATACATCAGTATTAGTCGACTATAGACAAGTGTCGGTCGACTGTCCAGAGAGAAAATCCAATAACTTTGAGAAAATAATTCTAAGTAATATTAGTCGACCATAAAAACCATCAGTCGACTGTCTAGAGTGAAAAATCCAATAACTTTGAGAAAATAATTCTAAGTAATATCAGTCGACTGTAAAAACCATCGGTCGACTATCCAGACTGAAAATTTCAAGAAAACTAGAGAACACAGCAGTCAGGTCGCGACGGTCGACTGTCGACCTGCAGACTGCAAATTTTGGTTGTGCACATTTCAACCGATACGTAGTTTTACTTTATGAAAACGATTTCTACAAAAAGCGTATTTCTTATTTGATCAAATACAACTTATATGATATATAATAGTCCATAAAACTAAATCAAAATACTTGAATTTATAAAAATAGCGATTTGTTGATTTCCTTCAACTAAAACATGAATTGTGCATATAGTTAAAATAGAGTTTCAAAAAAAAAAACACAATTATTTATTGAAATAGATTCGTATTCAGATCCAAACCATATCAATACCAAAATCTCAAAAATCCCCAAATTGGATGTATTTTCTCAAACTCAACTCAATTCCCAATTTCGATTCTCAAGACATGATCCCTTGATTCATAAAATCTTTCTCCAAATTTCTCAAACTGATTCACCATTATAACTCATAAACATAATCAATTTATAACATTACCATGTCAAGTTTCATTCAACCAATACTCAAGAGTGATAAAAATCTCATCTTTATTTAATTTATGCATAAAATCTACCATATTCAATCAATCCAACATTAATCCAAAAGAAATAGCCTACCCATGATCTCCAATAGGTCACTCATCAATCTCGACTTACCCACATACAATTTTATTCATAAACAACTAGGGTTTCACAAGATCCAATTTTTATCATCATTCCAACATACATATTCATACCCAAATCCTAGCATGCTTTCTAGGAGATGAAACACCACATACAACATTCAAAGAACAAACAAAACAGTTTATATTACTCACATACAACATACACAAAACAAAATGAAACAAAACAAGTCACTCACCATGTTGAAGAGATCGAACGAAAAAGAATAGAAATTAAGAAAGCCCCCCTCATTTGCAATAAATCCAAAGTCTTCTCCTTAGAACTCCAAAATAATGAGAAATAAGAGATCTCCTGTGTTGTATAGTAAAAGACGGCTGCACAAAACTCTATATAGTCTGAGATTTAAGTTTCTAGGGTTTTAGAAGATATTTTGCAAAATACTCCTTTTACAACATACCTTTACATAAATAGATCCCTTCATTAGAATACTAGTTAAAAATCAATTTAATCAATTCAAAAATCAAAAAGATCTCCTCCAGCATCAGCCAACACTGTAGGAAAATCCAAACAAACAGTTTTGCACTTTCACCCCTTAAAATAGCAATTTTGCGAAAAGATCATCTTTTATCAAAACTTGTAAAATAATTTGAATATGTTGAAATAAAAGGTAAACTCGTTATACCTGAATTTACTAGGCATTATATCCAGCCTAAAAATCTGAAAAATCTGGAGTTTTCACCCCCATTTGGCAATTTTGCACAAAAGTCATTCTTTTTGAAATATTTGCATATAGGTCCAATAATTATCAGAAAAATCTAGAAAAATCACATTTACCCTATTCCATTGTATACAATATTTAATTCATTTTATTGTAAAATCAAGCTCACATTTTAAATCATAATCCATTCTATAATTGTTTATTTATTTTTGATTTGTAAGCCCAACTAAATCTTATTTATTTTCTAAACCCAAAACTCTAATCCATACTATAAGTATTTCATTATTTTATTATTGAAAGAAACTCAACCCCAAGCCAAAAATCTTATTTAAAATAAACAAAACAACAGTAAAACCCCCAACTCTTCATTTTTAAAACCGAAATCCCTCAATCATCAACCTCCACTGCATGCATTAAAGTCCCCTAATTACATTTAATCAAACCCATTATTCGCACTTTAATCCCTGAGCAACCCCTCCCCAATAATCAATTCTCTTAATTCTTCATTAAGCCTTTAACCTCCTTCTCCTTAGGGATGGCAACAGGTCCGGGCCGGCCTGGGACCGGTCCGGCCCGGCCCCCCTACCCATTGAGCTGGTCCGGTCCTTCAAAATGGCAAAAAAGCCCGGTCTGTCCCGGCCCGGTTGAGGCCCGGGGCCGGTTGAACCGGCCCGCCCGGGCTCGGGCCGGGTTTGGGCCGACCGTTGGATTTAGTTTTTTTTTCCTTCCAAAAATTAAAAAAATTAACCAATGTTTCAGATTAGAGATATGGACTATCCTACCTTAATCCTTACACAAACTTAAAAAGATGAAAATAGATATTGTAAAAAAAAAATTCAAAAACTCGCACAAGTTAATTAAGGAATGACTCATTCCGAATGAGTTTGTTTTCTTTTCTTTCTTGTTCTTTTTTTATGTGCTTTGTAGTATTCAACCAATGTTTTTTACATTTTTCGCTCTGAAGTCGCAGATTCTGCTATATTATACTAGAAGAAAAACAAAAACAAAAAGACTACTATTCATGCATATATCACATCTAAATTGGCTGGAATGATCTTCAAAGATCATACGAATATCAAAAATTGACAAAACCAAATTTTCATCAATTAGGAAGATAATCATGTAAGGTATAGACATGCATGCAATCCTAATGAAATGTTTATGAAAATGTTTTCTTTTTTTCTGTTTTTTTTTTCCTTTTTCTTTTTTCTATTCTCTAAAGTCGTAGATAGTGCTATATTATAATTGGATTTAAAAAAATGCAAAAAGACTACTATTCATGCATATGGCACATCTAAATAGGCTGAAATGATCTTCAAGGATCAAACAAATATTAAAAAATTGACAAAACCAAAATATCATCAATTAGAAAGATAATCATGTAATGAAAAAAAATGTAGACATGCATGAAATCCTAATGAAATGTGTACCTACTAGTTATGGGTAAAAAAGTTCAAACAAGATGCTAAACACCAAATTGACAAAATCTATGTTTCGAACTTCAAAATAATCAAAAATGTTTATCTATCCCTACATGAAAACAAAGTGAAGCATAATATTGTTATTGATATGGCTAAAAATAGGATTAAATCGGGACCGTTCACATCGGACACGAATCTAAAGTTCAGGGGTAAAACGGTAATTTCACCTACTAACGGGTCTGAAATGGGAACTGGGTCTTTCTTCACGGCCCAATAACCCACGAACGGATCCACCTCAACTGGGTACGGGTCCCAACCCGAAACACACCCAGTCCAACAAGATAAAATCAAGGTCTCTGATTAATCCTAATCAACGGCCCTGATTCACATCTATCTTTTCACTGGGGATTAGGGATTACATTTCTTATCTGATTACGGGGATCATATTCCTTATTAGATCACGGGGATTACATTCCTAATCTGATCCCTAAGGCGCCTATAAATACCCCCCATCTATCTCCATTAAGAGGTAATCAATCTTTTGCCAATTTACGCTCTTTCATAATCATTTCTGGTTACTGACTTGAGCATCGAAGGGTGCGTCGCCGGGATCAACCTCGGTGTCTCGCACTTTTTGCAGGTGAATGGCGGGAGTCAACGGTTAAAACTCCGGCGGAACAGGTTACAGGTTTGCTATTCAAGTTTTCCTAAGAATCCACAAATACTATATGTTTACCCCCACACCAGATTTAGCGATAACAGATTGGCACCGTCTGTGGGAAACAAACGAATAGCGGCCTCCCCTCTTTCCGTTGGTCAGATCTTCTCCAGCCATACATCCAAAACAGAAGGGGAAGGCAGCGGTCTCCAACCGAAGAACCAATTCTCTTCCTCCTCTCCCTCCTCCAGTTCAAGGTGCTCCCACTCAACAGGCCCTTCCAGGGTCTCGGGGGGCTGCCTAGGGGCGCTCCCGTCAGAGTTATCTGAAGCAACATCCTCCTCATGATCAAGTCGCGGGTCCCAATCCTTCAGTTGAGTCTGTGGCCTCTCAAAGCCCTCCCGAGCGGGATCTTCGTCAAGTGATTGCCAATCGTCAAAAGGGGGTCGACCTCAGAACTCGCCTGAATGGATGGCGAGCCCTTGGTGGAGTCCATCAACCCGAGAACTCAGGGGCTTCAAGAATCCGAACCCCCCGCCGACCGAGGACTAGGAGATCCCTTCCCCCGAGGAGGCAAAGAGAGTCCCCTCAGTGTCATCGGCGGAGAACTCATTCTCCAATAAGCCGAGCCATACATAGGGACCGCCAAGCTGGAGAGGCACTAGTCACAAGGGCAGATCTTCAAGACTTCCAAGCGAAAGTCTTAAGGGCCCTCAATATCGCCCTAAAGAACGACCAGAGGTCACCTACTCATGAGCCAGCTAGGAGCCACCGCCTTCACACTCTCAGTCCTCTTCCTTATCCAAGCTACCATCGCCGCAGCCCTAGTCCATCCTCGTACGAAGATGAGTCCTGGGGCTCGGCAAGATATGATCAAAGAGAAGACTCAGTCTACCGCCGTCTCCACGAGATAGAGTGGCGCCTTGGTCGAATTGACAAGGAAGAAGAGCAACTGGTGATAAACCTCCGCCCGAGCAGACCTCCATTCTCCCGCACCATCATGGAGGCCCCCATCCCAGAAAACTTCAAGCCGCCTCACCTCGAGACGTATACCGGGGAGTCGGACCCCACAGATCACATAGAGAGTTTCAAAATTCTCATGTTGATCCACCATGCTTCAGACGCCCTCCTCTGCAAGATCTTCCATGCCACGCTGAAGGGGTCTGCACGAGAATGGTACTCTCGACTCGTCCCGGCCTCCATCTTCTCATTCGATCAGTTCGAAGGGCTCTTCCTTACTCATTTCGTGAGTAGCCGCCGAGCTGAGAAAACAAGTGTATCTCTGGTGACCCTCAACCAAGAAAAGGGTGAACGCCTAAGAGATTACGTTCGACGCTTTACCGCCGAAGCCCGGTCCATTCCCTCCCTCAACCATTCAGTAGCCTCTGCCGCATTCGAGCGCAACGTCACTAATGCCAACCTCAGGGCATCCCTTGCCAAGAAGCCTCCTCGGGACTTCTTAGAGCTCCTACTTAGGGTGGAGAAGTACATACGGGCAGAAGAGGCTCTTAACCCCCTTACTCTTGAGGAGACATCTTACGGGAACAAACGGAAGAACACAAGTGAAGAGGGGTCCCAAAAATCCCAGAAGGACAGTAATGGCCAGCACCGTTCGACTCCACATTTTGAGAAGTTCACCCCCCTCATTGCTAATATATCAGAAGTCCTTATGGAGGTGGACAAGGAAAGACTACTCCGCGCTCCCCCTAGAATGAATACCCCTGGCAAGAAGAGGAACAAAGATAAGTGGTTCCGCTTTCACAGGGACCACGGCCACGACACGGATGATTGTCGGGCTCTGAAGAAGGAGATCGAAGAACTCATACAGCGGGGGCAACTGACCAAGTTCGTCCAAAAAGGGGGCGCCGAGCTTCCCCCCTGAGGAGCAAACAAGCGAACAAAAAGCCCGCCGAGCCTCAAGACTCAGAATCTCCTAACTCCTCCCAAGAGGTCTTCACCTTATTGTAGAAGTAGGATCTTGATTTTCAATAAGGCCGATGCTTGTAACTCGGCCAACAGCATGTAATAATGGCTCGCCCTATTGAAGCGACCACTTAGTTTATTTCAATAAAACTTTACGTTTTTTCATTGGAAATTGTTGCTCTTACTTCATCTCAATCTCTCCGAGTCACGACTCACTAAATGGTGAGCTCGGAGTCCAGCTTCTTCTTCATGGCTGCTCCCGCAACTTACTAAGCTGTAACAACGGGGTCGGAGTCCAACACTTGGCTCGATTCCGCTTCAAATTACTCGCTCATAAGCGGGTAAGAAGTGGTTCGCCATTCGGAATTGCTCCTACACCGCGTTAACCCCCCTCTAACGACGAGTTCGGAGTCCAACACTTGGCTCGATTCCGCTTCAAATAACTTGCTCTTAAGCGAGTTAGAAGTGGTTCGCCATTCGGAATTGCTCCCACAACCGTTGAATCCCTCTAACGACGAGTTCGGAGTCCAACACTTGGCTCAATTCCGCTTCAAATAACTTGTTCTTAAGCGAGTTAGAAGTGGTTCGCCATTCGGAATTGCTCCTACAGCCGTTGAATCCCTCTAACGACGAGTTCGGAGTCCAACACTTGGCTCGATTCCGCTTCAAATAACTTGCTCTTAAGCGAGTTAGAAGTGGTTCGCCATTCGGAATTGCTCCCACAACCGTTGAATCCCTCTAACGACGAGTTCGGAGTCCAACACTTGGCTCGATTCCGCTTCAAATAACTTGCTCTTAAGCGAGTTAGAAGTGGTTCGCCATTCAGAATTGCTCCCACAACCGTTGAATCCCTCTAACGACGAGTTCGGAGTCCAACACTTGGCTCGATTCCGCTTCAAATAACTTGCTCTTAAGCGAGTTAGAAGTGGTTCGCCACTCGGAATTGCTCCCACAACCGTTGAATCCCTCTAACGACGAGTTCGGAGTCCAACACTTGGCTCGATTCCGCTTCAAATAACTTGCTCTTAAGCGAGTTAGAAGTGGTTTGCCATTCGGAATTGCTCCCACAACCGTTGAATCCATCTAACGACGAGTTCGGAGTCCAACACTTGGCTCGATTCCGCTTCAAATAACTTGCTCTTAAGCGAGTTAGAAGTGGTTCGCCATTCAGAATTGCTCCCACAACCGTTGAATCCCTCTAACGACGAGTTCGGAGTCCAACACTTGGCTCGATTCCGCTTCAAATAACTTGCTCTTAAGCGAGTTAGAAGTGGTTCGCCACTCGAAATTGCTCCCACAACCGTTGAATCCCTCTAACGACGAGTTCGGAGTCCCAACACTTGGCTCGATTCCGCTTCAAATAACTTGCTCTCAAGCGAGTTAGAAGTGGTTCGCCACTCGGAACTGCTCCTACAACCGTTGATTCTGTCACTTAAAAAGCAAGTTCGGAGCTCACAACTCTCTCCTAGGGTTGCTCCTCAAACTTGTCTCCCAAATGGCTCTCCCCCAGAGCCGAGCTCTTCACTCCGCTCACCTCCGAAGCGGACCTCTTCTCAACGAGTTCGGAGCTCACAACTCTCTCCTAGAATTGCTCCTCAAACTCGTCTCCCAAATGGCTCTCTCCTAGAGCAAAGCTCTTCGCTCCGCTCACCTCCGAAGCGGACATCTTCTCAACGAGTTCGGAGCTCACAACTCTCTCCTAGAGTCAAGCTATTCACTCCGCTCACCTTCGAAGCGGACCTCTTCTCAACAAGTTCGGAGCTCACAACTCTCCTCTAGAGTTGCTTTTCAAACTCGCCTCCCAAATGGCTCTCTCCTAGAGTCAAGCTCTTCGCTCTGCTCGCCTCCGAAGTGGACCTCTTCTCATCGAGTTCGAAGCACAACTCTCTCCTAGAGTTGCTCCTCAAACTCGCCTTCCAAATGGCTCTCTCCTAGAGTCAAGCCCTTCGCTCCGCTCGCCTCCGAAGCGGACCTCTTCTCAACGAGATCGGAGCTCACAACTCTCTCCTAGAGTTCCTCCTCACACTTGTCTCCCAAATGGCTCTCTCCTAGAGTCGAGCTCTTCACTTTGTTCGCCTCCAAAGCGGAGATCTTCTCAAATGAGTTCGGAGCACAACTCTCTCCTAGAGTTGCTCCTCAAACTCGTCTGCCATATGGCTCTCCTAGAGCCGAGCTTTTCACTCCGCTCACCTTCGGAGCGGACCTCTTCTCAATGAGTTCGGAGCTCACAACTCTCTCCTAGAGTTGCTCCTTGCACTAACTTCAAAAAATGGGTCTTCCCATGGCTCTTACGTGGGTCTTCCTAGCACATCTTCTCCGCCCCTAGGAGTGGAGCTCATCTTCAAAAAATCCCCAAGACCAAAACTCTCCTCAACCTCATGAATACAAGGATATTGTCTGGATATTTTGACCATGAAGGAGGGTGAATCTTCCTCTCACTCCTAAAGAGAAGTTGTAGATCTTCGAATTAGCTTCGAAACAAGGGGTCGCACGCCCCGAGCCGACCTCCGTAGCACCGGGAACATCGAGAACTCTACATGGACCTCGGTACAAGCTGCCGAGCGTTCTTGACACCGATCATGTTACATGAAAAAATTTGGACTTCGGCACAAGCTGCCGAGCGTTCTTGCCACCGACCATGTTACATGAAAAAATTGGACCTCGGCACCCCTTCGCCGAACATTCTTGGCACCGACCATGTTACATGGAAAATCTGGACTTCGGCACAAGCTGCCGAGCGTTCTTGCCACCGACCATGTTACATGGAAAAATTGGACCTCGGCACCCCTTCGCCGAACATTCTTGGCACCGACCCTCAAACATGGAAAAAACTTACTCCGTACTTCAGCAAAGATTCGCCGAACCCCTTCTTTACATATGTCGCCACGCCGAGGTATCACTGCACCTCGGCAGGAGACCCTGAACCCCCCTGGACTTCGGCCTCCTTCTTAACACATATTTGGCGGGGGTCAGCAACGTCGCCGAAGCAACTTGCCACCCGAGCTCAAATAAGAAAATTTTTTTACCTCGGAATCCGTGCTCAAATGCGATCGATGGCTCAGATACAAGCAACCAAACAAACAACAAAAAAAAAAGGCTACATGGCCGGGTTCAAACCCGTTAAGGGATCCAAACCCGATCCCCATAACCGCCTCTCCTACTTCTTCTTCTTCTCTTCCAATCTCCCGCCAAAACCAGAGGAAAAAGAAAAACCCAAATGCCGAGTTCTCCACTGCTCCGAGCTCCAACCTCGCCGACCCCCACGCTCGAGCCACCTCTTCGTCAACCTCACCGAGCTCACAGCTCCTCCTCCATCAAGCTCCACTCCAACTCCAAATGTCGAGTTCTCCACTGCTTCGAGCTCCAACATCGTCAACCTCCTCGACGTCGAGCTCGCCACCTCCATGGCCGAGCTTCACCTCCACGCCTCCACTGCCGAGCTCCAGCGGCGAGCTCCTCCACGGCGCCAGCTCCAATGAAGAGCACGAGCATCTCGAGCTCCTCCTTCGTCGATCCCCGAGCTCGGCACCACCTCGTCAATGTCGAGCTCCGAACTCCTCCCTCCACCGCAAGAGTTCGAGCACTTCTTCGCCAGTCTCCAAGCTCCGATCGAACCCATCGAGCTCCAAAGCTGAGCACCAAGCTCGAGCTCCCAAACTCGCCGAGCACTGTTGCATCGACCTCACCAGTTCACCGAAGCTCTTTGCCTTGCCGAGCTCCATATCGCGAGCTCCATTCGTGCCGAGCTTCGCTGCCGAGCTCACCTCCGAGCTCCAACCATGCCGAACTCAAGCTTCGCCAGGCCAAACACACTCTCGACCAATCCATGGCCGACCCATAGCCGAGCTTCAACACTCCCTACACCGAGCTCCTCCTCCTCAAGCTCGGAAGCGGAGACGGGGTGGGAGCTGAGCTCGGAGGTGGGTTCAAGGGTCGGACGAGAAAGTTAGAAGAATGGTCGAAGCGGAAGAAAGAAAGAAAGAAGCAGAGGAGAAGAACGTTAACGGTTGACTGCCACGTGGCGTCCACATGGACTTCGGCCATTTTTTGCCGAGAGTTCTTGGCACCGAGCATGTTACACCAAAAAAATGGCCTCCTCTCCCTCCTCCCGATGCGCGCTCGCTTGATCGTGATCAACGCATACGATCACGCCACGTGTCCAGGCAATATTTAATTAATTAATTAATTAATTTATTTGTTTTAATTATTTAAAAAAATCCGAAAAAATATTTAAAAATCGAAAAAAATTAAATAAAAATTCTAAAAATAATTATAAATTCAGAAAAATTATTTAAAAATTCTGAAAAATATAATTATTTAATTAGAATAATTATTTAATATTTTTGATAATTAATTATATAATTCAGAAAATGAATAAAAAATTCAAAAAAAAGAGAAAAAATTCAGAAAAATCTGAAAAAATCACCAAAAATCCAGAAAATTCTGAGGATATTTTTGGGTATTTTATAAGCCCAGAATAACACCGTTACACCCCCGAGCAAGATCCAAACTCCCTTAAGAACACCGATAAAATCCCGTACGCCATTAGAACAACAAAACTACTCCTCAAAGACTGAAAAAACTCAGTCTCTAGGAGTGGGGGCTCGTGATATGGATAAAAGTAGGATTAAATCGGGACCGTTCACATCGGACACGAATCTTAAAGCTCAGGGGTAAAACGGTAATTTCACCTACTAACGAGTCTGAAATGGGAACTGGGTCTTTCTTCACGACCCAATAACCCACGAACGGATCCACCTCAACTGGGTACGGGTCCCAACCCGAAACACACCCACTCCAGCAAGATAAAATCAAGGTCTCTGATTAATCCTGATCAACGGCCCTGATTCACATCTATCTTTTCACTGGGGATTAGGGATTACATTCCTTATCTGATTACGGGGATTATATTCCTTATCAGATCACGAGAATTACATTCCTAATCTAATCCCTAAGGTGCCTATAAATACCCCCCATCCATCTCCATTAAGAGGTAATCAATCTTTTGCCAATTTACGCTCTTTTATAATCATTTCTGGTTACTGACTTGAGCGTCGGAGGGTGCGTCGCTGGGATCAACTCCGGTGTCTCGCACTTTTTGCAGGTGAATGGCGGGAGTCAACGCTCAAAACTCCGGCAGAACAGGTTACAGGTTTGCTATTCAAGTTTTCCTAAGAATCCACAAATACTATCTGTTTACCCCCACACCAGATTTAGCGGTAACAGTTATGAATATGCAAATTTATTTAAGTAGAACCAAGTATTAAATCAATTTAATACTTGGTTCTTTGCAATTGTTATGAAATTACAATTTAAGACTTGATCTTTAATATATTACAAAAAAAAAAATCCCCCAAAATACCGGCCGGGCCCGCGAATCGTCCCGGCCCCCACCCTTGGGGCCGGGGGCCAGGTCCGGGCCAAGGTTTTCAACCATGAGCCCGGCCCGGCCCGACCTGCGTAGTCTTCGAGTGGCCCGAATGCCATCCATACTTCTCCTTCTTCTCTTCTTCTTGTTCTTCTTCAACCCATCTTTCACCATCGTCAGCCACCCCAACCCGAGCCTCTACACCTGCAACCAGCATCCCGAGCGCCACCTCTGGCCTCCGTCTTCAACCCCCGTACCACCGATCACCATCTTCTTCCACCGAGCGACCGCGTCCCACGACGTTCACCGAGCCCCGCCATTGCTGCCCCGACTGCCATCCTCAAAGTTGCATCTCCCACTACTCCGCCACCGCATCGCCGACGATCACCAACCGCGACCCTCTCCTTGCTACTGCATCTTGACCGCCACCACACCGCTGCAGCTTCACCTTGTCGTTGTTACCTTCTTCTCCATCAGCCGCAACACCGAGCCACGCCACCGACCTCACGCAGCCACCACTGTCCCTGAGCACCCCCGAATGTCTCCTTCCACCACTCCCACTGCCTCCAAGACTCCATCGCCTCCCTCATCCTCCTCCGTGCAACCACCACCCAAGCCAGCATCGCCACCGATCACCATCGCCGCCCGAGCCTCCCTCATCACCGCAGCACTCCCGAAGACTCTTCCACTGCCTCATCACCACCATTATCGCCTTACTACGTTGTCGTATTGCTGCTGCCTCCACCACTGCACACACCCGACCTCCTTCCTTGTTCTTCCCTGAGCACCGAACAGAAACTCCTCATCCCGACTCCTTGCCGCCATTGCTTGACATCATCGTTCACTATCATTGTTACTGTCTTGTCGTGTTGTTGCTGCCTTCCAACATCCTCGACAGCCTCGGTCCCCCTTACTGACCTCTGTTGCAACCCGAGTCACAATCTACTCTTGTTGCGTTCGTTGTGCATCGCCGTGTGACGCCGCCATCGCTTCATCTCTGTTTCGTCGCATTCATAATCATCACATGATAAGGTAAGCATCTCTTGTACACCCTTATTATTCTTGTGCAAGCATCTTCTTTACCTCTCGCAAGTAGTATCTCTATTTGATCATCATATCTTGAATTCCATTTATCATCCATGTTCATGAAAATATATTTTGTAGATCTAAATTATTGAACTATAATATCATTGCATGCATTGTAATCTTTCTGTTGCCGCTGAATCTGGTGTGTGGGCAATAGATTGTGGATTTTTAAGAAAATGAACAAGGAAAACCTGTTGACCTGTTGTGTAGTACCCCGTATTTTTAAATACTATTTTTGAGATTTGAAAATGAACTAAAATAGTTTTGGTGATTTAATAAATGTTCATTTAAGAATTATATCTTTTATACGTGCAAAACACGTGCGAATGTTGTCTTTGAAAGCTTAAAACCAAAATTTATTTTGGGAAAACTCATTATTTATTATTTGATATTATTTAAAAATAGTTGCAATTGAAATAAAATTGCCTAGGATAAATAAAAGTAGTTGTAATAATAATAGAATGAGTTTCAATAGGAGATTCAAAAACAAATTTAAAACAAAAAAGTAAACAAAATTTTTTTTATTAACGAATCAAAATACATTAAATATACGTATAGACAAAAACATGGGTTACATCTATCATAATTAAAGGATTAATCTAACCTAATTTTTCTAACCCTATCCTAATTAAAGGATTAAATTATCCGAGTTTTGTTTTATTTGTTTAATGTATTAAAATACTATTAAATATTAACAATTATTAGTGAGATATATTATGTAAAAGGGAAAGAGAGAATATATAAATTAAATCAATAAGTGTGTGTAAGGGTAAAATGGCCAGAAAAGTGAAAATAATGGGCATTTTGGTGGATGTAGTCAAACTGTAGCCAATTTTGGCCAATAGGCAGCCAAACCGCCAAAAAAAGATATGGGATAAATTATATGCAAACTTGCGAAAGTTGGGGGTGGGTTTACTGAAATTTACCCAAAAGAGATTGCCTTAACTATGATCTTCTTATAAATTAGAAGCCAATGCTCAATGTGTAATTTTTAATATGACCTTTTCCCAGGAATGTTGATTGTGTTTTGGTGGGTGGTATTGAACTATTAAGATAATACTGGGTATTACCCACAAATATAATTTGTGGGTATTGATGCTTTTTACCGGGAATTAATTATCTTGAGCAACTGTTCATGAGGAGAAGTCACTTTTCATGTAGTGCAATCTAGGGAGCATTTTTCACGTACGCTAATACAGTGTGTCGTGTGGAAAATGGTAGAGATACAAGATTTTGGTTGGATGCATGGTGTAGGACAAACTCTCTATTGTTTTTGTTTTCCCATTTGTCTGAGTGTGCTAGGAGGCTCTTGTGAGTGAATATTGGAGAAGGAATGAATGGAAACCAACTTTTAATATCCCCTAGTCAAGCATCTTAGAAGATAACCTCACAGAACATCTTGAGGAGGCTCCTCGTTTAGCATTATTTTTGGAGAATCCACAAAGTTCTTTTAAAGATCTAAGAGCGGTTTGAGTTAAAAGTTAGGTGTTTGACAATTTTTTAAAAAACTCGATTGGGCCAAAGTGACTTTCGAAACCCATTTTATCTCTAAAATTTCAACACACCAATTTAAGGGACTAGGCTTCTAAAAAACCTTTTTTTAAGGGAAGCCTCAAGTTCGAGACCACACTATGTCATAATGTTTCGAGACCACACTATGTTATAATTTTTACTAAAAAAAATATTTTTGAACCTAAACCACACCAAAATATCAAAATAAATAAGTTGGTTAGAGCATCCACAATGGTGTTTTTTCAATTTTTTAGAAAATGACATCTACAGTAATAGAAAATAGGGTATTTGTCTACAGTGTTTGTTTGCTAAAATTTTGCTAAAATTTGAGAAAGACGAGACATGTTGTTTCGTCCGGTTCGTTTTTTTTACGATTAATTAATGGTTGATTAGATATTAAAATACGTTAATTAAATAAATTAAATAATAAAATATAACTAAAACCTAATTAATAATACACTAAACCTAATTAATCACTAACCTAATCCCTCCCCTTTTCTAGGACGGGACATGTTGTCCCGTCCCAGCCATTTTGGCATGGGACGAGACAGCATGTCTCGTTCGAGGCTTTTTTGGATTTTTTTTTTTTAATTTTTTTTTATTTGTGTGTGTGTGTGTGTGTGTTCAGTCTGATCATTTTAAAAAAAATAATAATAAATAAAAATTGGTCAGACGAAACAACTTGTTTCGTCTAATCACATTAAAAAAAAGAAAAAAAAAGGGACAAAAACAACATATCTCGTCTCTTATAATTTGAGAATCGCAATTTCGTTTCTCAAAAATGAGAAGCGACTGTAACTATTTTGCCAAAATATAGCAAAATAGCAAACGACTGCAGCAACTTGTTTGATAAAAAATGGGAAATTGGCAAATATAGCAAACGATTGTGGATGCTCTTATAAAGGAAACAAATAAGAAAAACATATTTTCACAGCTTATTTTCTTCTCATAAATATTTTTTAGTCTTACACAAAAATTATAATTTAATTCATGATACCAAAGTCAATATTTCAATTTTCTTATGTGATTAAAATATAGAAAACTAATTATTAATTTTTTATAATTAATTAGAAATGTTAAAATTGAAAAAAGAAGTGCTTAAGAAAATTTTAATTATGCAACATGTCAATTATTCTATTAGAGTTTTATTAAAAAAATTTCTATTATTAGATATCTCTAATCTCTAATATTATAATGGGAGAAGGGCTTAGTGTCGTTTGTAAATGTGTGTCATTTTGTCAACACGTGCAGCGCATGTGTTGGTATTTTTTTTTGTCCTTTTCATTCCCCCTCCCCATTTTCTCCACGTGCAACGTATGTGTATAATACTAATTTTTTTTTGTCCTTTTCATTCCCCCTCCCCATTTTCCCCACGTGCAACGCACGTGTATAATACTAGTTTTTTATAAAGCCAAAGCAATTTTCTATACAAAAATTACTAAACAGTTATTTATGATAAAAAAAATATTTTTATTGTTCGGACAGTAATTTTACAACTGTTATTGCTAAGCAGTTATGATTCCTGAAAAAACGCCTTCTGTTCATGAATTTTTTCCCAAACTGCCCCACTTTTTGAAAGTTTTTCCCAAACTGCCCTACTTTTTCTTTTAATTCCCAAACCACCCCACTCGGTCTTCGAAAGACCGAGTTTAGTGAAAACTAACTCGGTTTTTCAAAGACCGAGTGTTAATATTGGATTTTTTGAATTCTAACACTCGGTCTTTGAAAAACCGAGTTATTTTTCACTAAACTCGGTCTTTCAAAGACCGCGCAGTCATTTTGATAAATACTTTCGAAAGTGGGCCAGTTTGGTAAATAATTTCAAAAGGTGGGTTATTTTGGTAAAAATTTCAGAGTTTTTTTTTTGATAAACTTTCAGAGTTTGGTAAAAACTTTCAGAGTTAACTATAATTATTACAGTGAATATTATTGACCAATGTGAGTTCTTGTCTTTCATTTAGGTGCATATTTCTCTCCACTAGTCACTGGAAAATAATTGTATCTTATTCTTTGATTAACCGACTGAAATATTTGCTGCTGCAGATCCTATCCTCAATTCTTATCTACTGGTGTGATGAGTGTTGTCCTAAATCTAGAAAGAAAAGCATTATTGGGTCTAAAATCATAACATGCACGGGTTTAAAACTTTCAAGATCGTCTGAGCTAATTTCCTTAGTAAAACTCTATACTTTGTATGGTCTTTTTATTTTTTCATCTTTTGTTGTTATCTATTTGCCTTTTTATTACCAGGTTAATAGCTGAAAAATAAGGATACAATAATGCAGGTTATTTATTTTTGTAGTTGTAATCTATACAATATATTATGCTAACTCACTTTTGGTTCAAGTATTTTTCTAATTTTTTCTTTTTAAAACAAACAAAAAAAGGATAGCAAATATATATAGGAGGCAACTTCCCATTCCTTCTCCATCCAAATTTTGAAGTGCAATTATATTTCTTAATCAAACCTTAAAAAACATGCAATATTGTATATATGTTATCGGGAGATTTTTTTTTTTCAAAAATAGTTCTCATAATTGTTCACTTTTCAAAAATTATGTGCAATGTATTATTGCATAGTGTTATATATAAAAATTATGTATAATACAATGGTAATTATGGAATTTGAATCCTCTTGGTGAATAATTCACTAGAGACGTTCACTGACCCATTTTACTATGCAAAATGCTAGACATATATGAGTTTTTATCCCAAACATACATTGTAAATGTAATGGGGGACACTTCTCACTAAAGGACAATGTTAAAATCTTGTCTTTTAGTGAGAAGTGGGCCCAATGCATTTATAATGTATGTTTGGAATAAAAACTCATGTATGTGTAGTCATCCTCTTTAACCATACACTCATGGTGAATAATTCAAAAAGTGGGTCAGTACGGCAAAATTTTCTATTCAAGAGAACACAATATTATGCCCCTGAAAATAACACTTGAAAAATAAAAATATAGGAAAGTGTAGGTAATAGTGTCTTAATAATAAAGAAAATAAAGCAGCAATACTGATATTCAAAATGGCCACTTTTAAATTTTAACTAACCAGGCAAAATAATATAAATTGAAAATTATGTTGAAGAACATGTGAAACAATGGCACTAATGTACCACAATTACGGATTTGAATCCTCTCTAGTGAAATACTAATTCACTAGAGTCGCCCATCTAACCACACATCTTGTTGATCATTTGTTGATCATAACAAAGGGCACACATTTTGATGCAAGATGTATGGTTAAATGGGCCAGTGAACGTCTCTAGTGAATTATTCACCAAGAGGATTCAAATTCCATAATTACCACTGTATTACACATACTTTTTAAATATAACACTATGCAATAATACATTGCACATAATTTTTGAAAAGTGAACAATTGTGAGAACTATTTTTGAAAAAAAAATATCCCGATAACATATATACAATATTGCATGTTTTTTAAGGTTTGATTAAGATATATAATTGCACTTCAAAATTTGGATGGAGAAGGAGTGGGAAGTTGCCTCCTATATTTGCTATCCTTTTTTTTGTTTGTTTTAAAAAGAAAAAATTAAAAAAATATTTGAACCAAAAGTGAGTTAGCATAATATATTGTATAGATTACAACTACAAAAATAAATAACCTGCATCATTGTATCCTTATTTTTCAGCTATTAACCTGGTAATAAAAAGGCAAATAGATAACAACAAAAGATGAAAAAATAAAAAGATCATACAAAGTATGGAGTTTTACTAAGGAAATTAGCTAAGACGATCTTGAAAGTTTTAAACACGTGCATGTTATGATTTTAGACCCAATAATGCTTTTCTTTCTAGATTTAGGACAACACTCATCACACCAGTAGATAAGAATTGAGTGATAGGATCTGTAGCAGCAAATATTTCAGTCGGTTAATCAACGAACAAGATGCAATTATTTTCCAGTGACTAGTGGAGAGAAATATGCACCTAAATGAAAGACAAGAACTCAAGTTAGTCAATAATATTCACTATAATAATTATAGTTAACTCTGAAAGTTTTTACCAAAATGACCGACCTTTTGAAAGTATTTACGATACTGACCCACTTTCCAAAGTATTTACCAAAATAACTGCACGGTCTTTGAAAGACCGAGTTTAGTGAAAAATAACTCGGTTTTTCAAAGACCGAGTGTTAGAATTCGAAAAATCCAATACTAACACTCGGTCTTTGAAAAACCGAGTTAGTTTTCACTAAACTCGGTCTTTCAAAGACCGGGTGGGATGGTTTGGAAATTAAAAAAAAAAGTAGGGCAGTTTGGAAAAAACTTTCAAAAAGTAGGGCAGTTTGGGAAAAAATTCTTTGTTCATTACACTTGTGGCCCCCTACACTTTTGGCCCACAACATGCCAAACAGAGCCTTAGTGGAGGACTTTTTTTTAAACGAGAAAGGGGATGTGAGAAGTTGGAAGTGGGAATTGTCACGCGAGTTTACTGTCAGGTTTATGTATCTCTAGCTCTAATCTCTAATCTCTAATATTATAATGGGAGAAGGCCTTAGTGTCATTTATAAATCTACCAACGCGTGTGACGCACTTATATAACTAATACGAAGGAGGTTTCATATTCGAGTCATCATTACGTCAGAATTATTATTTAAAAATTAGAAAAAAATTATTGAGATGTGCAACACACGTGTAAATTACTAGTAGGTTATTAAATGCGGAGAGGTGCGAAGTGAGATTAATAAGACGATTTGGAAAACTTCGGCTCCAAATATAGTGAGTGCTTTTGACACTTCTTTGTAATGACGCTATCGAAAGCAAATTTAGTTAAAAGAAACATAGTCGTTAATGAGAGGCTAGCTATGTGCGGTATCGATAATGAAAACTCACAGCATCTTTTTATTAATTGTCCGTGTTTGTCAAACTACTATGGACGGTTATGTGTGCGGGTTTTGGGATTAATATTTTACCTTCATCTATTAATGGTTTGTGGAGTGAATTTACAGAATTGTATGAGAGCAGGAATATGAGAAATTCGTGGGATATGATATTAACTTCTGTTTGTTGGTACATTTGGCTTATCAGAAATAACATTTATATTAGAAATATTTTTACTTCAACTGAAGCTATTCTCAGACAATGTTTCCCCTCTCGATTTTATTATGAGCAGGAATGGCCTCCGCGAAGAGAAGCTCAAGCTTGACCTGGCTTTTGTTAGAAAATGATTGTTTTATACACTATTTACGAACCGATTTTTGAGCAATTTTTGAATAAGATCCTCAATGAATTATTGCGAGATTTTGATTGATTTGTGTTCTCCTTCGTGAGTAGATCAAAATCATATATTGGTTTGCTAAAATCGGTTAAGGGGTGAATGAGAAATTGTCTCTCAAAGTGAGTAGTTTTCATTCTTGAAATGAGTTAAGGGAACATAATCCCACATCGGAAAAATCAAAGGAAATAGAAGAGGATATATAGCAACCTCCTTCTTATCATTTTAAGATAGCTAGAAGAGAGGCTCTCTCTCGCACGCGCAGGGGTGCAAATCTCGGACCAGATTACATGCGACTTGTGTGCGCCCGCACGACTGCCGGACCGACTTGACCCCACCCCGTGTAGTGCCACTTTTTGCCACAGTTTTAATTTTTCTTTTTGTAACGGCTGAAATGAATGCAGAAACGGTTCTGTCTGCCGTTTCAGTGCTGTATTAAACGTTTTGTCTGTCGTTACACTTAAGGCAGTAAATGATGTCTGCCGTTACAGTATCGGCATTTACAATCGAGGCATTAACAGCCTTGTCTGCCTTTACGGTTTTAACCCAGCCCCTATAAATAGAGGCCTCCCCTCTACTTTCTTCCCTGCACAACAGATCTTCTTTCTCTCATTCTGTTCTTCGGTTCTGATTTTTTATTGGTAAGTTGGTGATAGAGTTTAAATGCTGCTACTCAGTTCGGGAGTGCTACGTGGTGCCTACGTGATCGCTCCGGTCGTTGCATTCTGGGAGACAGACGCCTTTGTTCATTCCAGCAACCGAAAGAGGCAAAATCTGTTTTAAAGACACTGTATGATACCTAGGGCTCGACCTCTCCACTTGTAATCCTAAATTGTTCTTGTAAGTTGTTGGAATGCCGGACCGACTTGACCCCACCCCGTGTAGTGCCACTTTTGCTACAGTTTTGATTTTTCTTTTTGTAACGGCTGAAATGAATGCAGAAACGGTTCTGTCTGCCGTTTCAGTGCTGTATTTAACGTTTTGTCTGTCGTTACACTGAAGGCAGTAAATGATGTCTGCCATTACAGTGTCGGCACTTACAATGGAGGCATTAACAGCCTTGTCTGCCGTTACGGTTTTAACCCAGTCCCTATAAATAGAGGCCTCCCCTCTACTTTCTTCCCTGCACAACAGATCTTCTTTCTCTCCTTCTGTTCTTCGGTTCTGATTTTTTATTGGTAAGTCGGTGATAGAGTTCAAATGCTGCTACTCAGTTCGGGAGTGCTACGTGGTGCCTACGTGATCGCTCCGGTCGTTGCATCCTGGGAGACAAACGCCTTTGTTCATTCCAGCAATTGGAAGAGGCAAAATCTGTTTTAAGGACACGGTATGATACCCAGGGCTCGACCTCTCCACTTGTAATCCTGAATTGTTCTTGTAAGTTGTTGGAATGCCGGACCGACTTGACCCCACCCCGTGTAGTGCCACCTTTTGCTACAGTTTTGATTTTTCTTTTTGTAACGGCTGAAATGAATGCAGAAACGGTTCTGTCTGCCGTTTCAGTGCTGTATTTAACGTTTTGTCTGTCGTTACACTGAAGGCAGTGAATGATGTCTGCCGTTACAGTGTCGGCATTTACAATGGAGGCATTAACAGCCTTGTCTGCCGTTACGGTTTTAACCCAGCCCCTATAAATAGAGGCCTCCCCTCTACTTTCTTCCTTGCACAACAGATCTTCTTTCTCTCCTTCTGTTCTTCGGTTCTGATTTTTTATTGGTAAGTCGGTGATAGAGTTCAAATGCTGCTACTCAGTTCGGGAGTGCTACGTGGTGCCTACGTGATTGCTCCGGTCGTTGCATCCTGGGAGACAGACGCCTTCGTTCATTCCAGCAACCGGAAGAGAAGAAATCTGTTTTAAGGACACTGTATGATACACAGGTCTCGACCTCTCCACTTGTAATTCTGAATTGTTCTTGTAAGTTGTTTATTTAATTTTTCATTTTTGTTTCTTTTGGTTTTCTTTCTCTTCTGTTCTTTTTTCTGTTTTCTGTGCCTCTCAACCTTTTATTGTGAAAGAAATTATATATAGAATTTTTGTAACAGCTTTTTGCTAGCAAGCGAGATGAGGAAGGAGACTAGGCGTACGTAGTGCACTAGGTAGTGCATCCGGCTGCTTACGGAGAGGAGGCTCAGGCGCGATGTGAAGGGGTGTGAGAGAGAATTTCGGACTTTGTGATTATCAATCTTTGAGTTAAGTGTATATATGAAATTACTTTTCTATCTTTTTGTGTATTTTGATGGTGAGACTACGGGGACTGGCTTGATGTTTTGCTGTAACCTTATGCTGTATGTAACTGAATATCGGGTTTGGATCATAACTACTTTTGTGTATTCATGTTATTATGGTAGAAGCTGGTTTGGTTTTAAGTTAAGGTTCAGATCAGCGGGGAGGGAGGAGAAGTGAAGAGGACAAATCTCTTCTTCTAGAGAACTTTCTTGAGTTTCGGCTCATACATTGTGAGGCACTGAAACGTTAGCTAGGAGAGGGTAGGTGGGTACAATTTATTTGCTTATTTACTTTTGCAGTTGAGATTTGTTTGTAATTTTTAGTTTTTGTATTTTCCTTACTGAGCATCTTGTTAGCTCTAGTAAGAACGACTAGTAGTTCTCTTAATTTCTCATTGGATCATCTTTTTTTTTATAAAAAATAAAAATAAAAATAATGACAAGCTTTATAATCATGTGTGATGCGGTTCAGATCACTATTATATAAAAACAAATAAAAAATATATATTGTGCGTTTAGTTGGCTTTATAATAAGAAGATGGTTTCAACAGAATTTGAGTTATAAATTAATTAATTAACAATAAAGTAAGAAGGCAGTATCGATCTTCAAAATTTTCATCCTTTTCCCTTTCAAAATAAAGATTCAATTAATCTCTCCCCTGCTTGCATCAACCCCTAGATCCCGTCTCCTCCTTCCCCCTTTCACCCTCCTCCCTTCACTAAAACTGTGTATTTCGCTTTTTTCTACACACCCATATCCTTTTTGCTCCCCAATCTCATTCTTCGTCTTTTCCCTTTCCTTGCCTTAGCTTCTCTTTCCTTCCCTGGCGGCCCTGAGTTCTTCCAAGGATTGATCTTCGGGTGTCCTGAAGCCCCTGTTCTTCTTTTGGGCTTTGTGGTTTAGATTTGAGTTCGTCCAAGGCTCGATCTTCGGATGTCCTGAAGACCCTGTTCTCGTTTTGGGCTTTGTGGCTTAGATCTGAGTTTCTCCTTTGAAGCGACCCGTTTCTTTCTCCGGCCTCCGTCAGTCCTGGGTTCTGCCTCTTTTGGTCTGCTTACCTGGCGATTTCCTTACTACCTTTTGCTCCTTAACCCCTGTAAGTTTAATTTTATTTTGTTGTTTTTTGGATTTCTTCTTGGTTTGATGTTCTCCATCTTAATTAGTCCTTTTCTGTTTTCGAGCTCTTCTTAATGCTTTTTCTGTTTTTCGGTGTTGTGAGCATGCACGACCCTCCCGCTGGTATTCTTAACTGGCTTGGTCGTATCTTCTACTTTCTTCTTAGGAGATCTTCTTCCTCCCATTCTCCACGTTCTTCATTGTTCTTACTCTCTGTTAGCGTTTTATTTTTTATTTTTTATTTTTTATTTTTTGGTTTTTTGGTATCGCTTCGTCCTGTCTTCTTGATCGCTACAGTAGGGGTTTCCTTACTGTATTTTTTTTCTCCCTCCTCTCTTGGTTTTTGACTTGGGCCTGAACCGCTATATGGGCTCTTCTTGGGTAGATGCTGTTAAAAACAATGCCAAAATAAATAAATAAATAAATAAAATATATACCCTAGGGGGCCCTTTCCATTGTCAAAACTTTCTAGGGCTCTCATCTTCATCTATTTCCCGCCCTTTTCGCCCTGATGCCCCTTCACCTTCTCAGTACTCTTCCCCTTCTTCTTCCCTCGTTCAGTGTTGCTTTCGCTGTCTTCAATCGGGGCATCTCAAGGCCTTCTGCACTTTCAATATGAAGTGCCTTTTTTGCCTCAAATCGGGTCACTCCCGTAACCATTGCTTTTCTCTACAACAATTGCTGGGTCTCTCATTGGGCATTCCTATCTCCGATCAGGTTTTGGCTGCTCTGGATTTTCCTTCTCGTCAAGCTAAGCTTGCTGATATTCAGGCCCATAAACCAAAGAGAGCCAAATTGTCGGCAGAATCTCCTCTACTCCCCACTCCTCCCGCTTCGCAGCGCATTTCTGAGGTTGATTCCCCATCCCTCCAGTTCAGTCTCATCCTTCTCCCCTGGCCGCTAAGCCCAAAGTTACTCTTGTTTATGTGCCTTCTCCTGATATCACTGCCAAAATGAATAAATTCGATTGTTATGGGGCTGTTTCGTTCTTTGGAGGTTATATTTCCATTTACTCCTTGGACTCCTTTCTCTGCAATACTTGCAATGTTTCAGACTGGACGTGGGCAATCAATGCATGTTCTAACGGAGATGTTGTTATTAATTTCCCCTTCTCTAAAGTTCTAGAGGATTTGGTAGCTATCAAAACCTTTACTATCGGATCCATTAATCTCTCGATTCGCAAATGGGTACATCAGGGCTCTTCTCCCCCAACACTTATTCCTTCTCCTGTCATAGTCACTCTTTTAAACTGCCTCCCTTCTGTGATTCTCCTTGTCTTGTTGCTGATATGTCCAAATGCATTGGAGACTTGACTTGCACCTCATCTTCTTTGATGATGGCTTCTGGTTGCCTCCAGGTGGAAGTAAAATTCCTCTGCCCTCCTGTGCTAGATAGAGTAGCGACATACTCTCTGCGAGTTGGTCAGTCTTTGTTCTCTATCTCTATCAACTATCATGACAATCCTATTGTGAGCTCCGCTCAAGCCCCATTACTTCTTGGAGACTCTAAGGCTCCGTCGGCAGCAGTAGCTCTTCCTAAACACTTCTCTGTGGGTGTATCCTCTCATCCTACTGCTCTGTCACCCAAACCCGGGGTCAGTCACAAGGCCCTAGAAAAAAAAGTTCTCTTTCCACCGTAGAAGTGTTGCTTCATCCTCCAGCTCCACTATATCGCCTTCCAAGGCCCCCAATTTAGTCTGGATTAACCCTGATATCACCACGCAATCAGTTGTGAAACCAAATCCCTCCTCCTTGACTCCTTCAGTTGGGCATCAGCCTCCGCTTCCTCATGCTCCCTCTTCTGTGGCTCCTACTTATGGTTCCCGCTTCTGATACCAACCTGGCTGCCTCTGACTCTAAATGGCCAGCTTGGGAAGTTAATTCGAAGTTCTCCTCTGATTGGGATAATTTCAAAAAAGTTTTGCAAAGCTCTCCCTCTTCGGTGTCCAAATCCAAACTGGCTCCACTTAAATCCTATACTTTGCTGTCTCCGAAGTCGGACGCTTGGATGGACCGTGACAATCTTCTTGCCGAAGAAGAATTGGAGCTAGCACACCTTCCCTCTCAACACAAGGTACTCATCCCCATTAGTTCTTTTGTTTTTACTGTTTATTCGTTGTCTAATTTATCTAGTCAATGCATTTGCGCTGTTCTTTTTGGACCTTATTCTTCTCTCCCCGCTAGTTATGTTCTTTCTTACTGTCTTGCGACTTTTAATTACTTTTACTTTTTGGGTCGTACTCCAGCATCGATTATTGAGGTTTCCAATCCTCTTTGATGCAGTGAAAAGGCTCCCTTTTCCCACTTCTCTTTACCTCTCTCTCCCTCTATTACTCTACCTACGTCGATCCCTTCTTCCTATCTAGCTTATCGAGGGACCCTTATTTCTGCCCCCCTGTCCACTGACCAGGCTGTATCCTCCCCCCTTACCTCCAGCACTGATGCCCCTCCTGAGCAGGCGGCTTTTTCTCAGGTCTCTTCTACTAAGGAGTCGATCGACCTAGCAGTAGATGAGCCAAAGAGGCATCATTCGCCCACGACGCTTAAATCTTCTTTTCCTGTCATTCGTTCTAGTGCTCGAATTCGGGCAAAAAAGGTCTCGCATTTATCTGCGGAGACAAAGGCTTCCTTAGCTGCCTAAGTTAGGTTTGCAACTTGGAAATCCCCTCCCCCCCCCCCCCCCCCCCCCCCCCCCCCGTTCAAGTTAGAATAGGTCATTCGTCTTTTGGTTCCACCTACCAAGTGCACTTCGATTCCTTATCTAACCCAGACATGCTAAGCCTCGCGGCGGATATGGGGTTTGTTGTTAATTCTGGCAATTTTTTAGACTTTGATTCCATTCGGCGCCGTGAAATTTTAAGAGCTTATGAGTCGAATCGTAATCATGATTAGTATCTCTTGGAATATTCGGGGTCTTTGGTGCGTGACTAAACAACAAGCATTGTACCATTTGATTTCTTCCTTCCATTGTGACATGATCTCCATTCAGGAATCTAAACTTGATTCTTACTCCCCCGCTCTCTTACGTTCGATCGGCAGCTCCTTAATCTCTAATTGGATTTCCCTAGACGCAATTGGCACACGGGGTGGGATCCTATTTGGATTTAAGGACTCCCGCTTCAACCTTATATCAGTTCATCGTTTAACCTTTTTTCTTATTGTTTGCCTGCATTGGGCCGAATTCAATTGTTGCCTCACTGTCGTTTCGGTTTACAGTCCGTCAACCTCGGACCGCCATAACTTATTCTGGAATGATTTTGACTCTTTCCAAAACAACATTAATGGTTTCTGTTTTTTCTGTGGTGATTTTAACGTTACCAGATTTTTCCCATGAAAGGTCTGGGAACGACTCTAGTAGCAGGGACTCCTCCAGCTTTAATGATTGCATTCGTTCGCTTAATTTGACCGATCTACCGCTTAATGGCAGATCATTCACCTAGTCCAATATGCAACTTTCGCCTTCAATGGCTAAGCTCGATCGTTACCATGTTTCCTATGATTGGATTTCCTTTTTCAACAACTCTTTCACTTCTTCTATGCCTAATCCTTCGTCAGACCATATGCCTATTGCACTGTATTCTAACTATAACTTTTCTAAACCTTTCAAATTCTGTTTTGAAAAATACTGGCTGCAAGACCAGATCTTTGTGAATCTCATCACCAATTGCCTCTCCTCTATTACGGGCTCTCACGGTCTTGGACGCATCCTGCTTAAGCTCCATGCTATCAAACATGGTTGCAAGATTTGGCGTAAAGAGCGATTTGCTAATGCCAACGCCCTCAAGAATTTCTTCCTCTCCTCCATTGATACCATTGATAAGCTTGAAGAGCTTGGTCCTATTTTTGATTCCCTTCGTAGCGAACAGAGTTCTTGCAAGCTTGAATTCACTGCCATTCTTCACAACGATCACATCAAATGGGCGCAGAGGGCTATGGTCCGCTGGCTTAAGGAGGGTGACGGTAACACCTATTTTTTCCATAATTTCGCTTCGCATCGTCAACGCTGCAATCGTATTTCTGCCATTGTTGACAATGGCCTTGAGCTTAATTCTAATTCGGACTTCCATGCTACCTTCCTTCTTTTCTATAAAAACCTTTTGGGGTCTTTTAAACCCCGATCCATTCAACTGGACCGGGCTCAGCTTTATGGTCAAGACTCTCATGATCTGTCTAGTCTAGAAGCACCCTTTACTATGGAGGAGATTAAATCCGCTGTTTTTTCCTTAAAAAGCGATTCTGCTCCGGGCCCTGATGGTTTTCTGTCTTTTTTCTTCCAAAGATTTTGGGAGCACCTTAAAGATACATTTTTGGATGTTTGCTGACCTTCACCAAGGTTCCTTCTTCTTTGATCGTATCAATTACGCACACATTGTTCTCATTCTCAAAATCTTGGGTGCTAACTCGGTTTCTAATTTTCGCCCTATTAGCCTCCTTAACACTACTTTTAAGATCATTATGAAAGTTCTTTCTAATCTCCTTAGTTTGGTCATCTCTCCCCTTATTAATCTAGCCTAGTCGGGTTTTATTAAAGATCACTTCATCCTTGATAGTGTGGCTTCTGCCCAAGAAATTATTTCTGATTCTGAGGGTATTATGTTAAAATTAGATTTTGAAAAAGCTTATGATAAAGTCAGTTAGGACTTCCTTTTCGATATCCTCCTCCATCGAGGTTTCGGTCCTAAGTGGAGCACCTGGATTAAGTCCAGTCTTTTTGTTGGCACTTCTTCCATTCTTATTAATGGTTCGGAAGGCAACTATATCAAGTGTAAGTGTGGTCTTCGTCAAGGAGACCCCATTTCTTCCCTATTATTCACTCTTGTTGCTGATGTGTTCAGCAAACTGCTCCGTCATGCTTGGGATGCTAATGTCATCGAAGGTCTTGGCGGCTCTCACAACTTCCGTGGTGTTCTGAATTTACAATATGCCGATGACATCATTATCTTTACTAAACCCAATGGGTGTACCTTACGGAACCTTAAACTTCTCTATTTCTTTGAAAGCGCTTCGGGTTTATCCATTAATTTCCATAAATCTTCGATCCTATGGCTTGGCGGTGCGGACAACTGTCAACTCGAGATTGCTCAATTCTTCAACTGTGCCTCCGCCTAATTTCCTGTTCTGTATCTTAGCATTCCTTTGAGATGGGGCAAGTTGCATAAATCCGATTAGATTCTGATGATAGAAAAATTTGAATCCAGGCTCAACATTTGGTCTGGTAAGCATCTTTCTCGAGGAGGTAGATTGGTTCTAGTTAACTCAGTTCTCTCTTCTGTTCCTTTATATATTATGTCCTTTTTTTATGTCCCCTCTTGGGCCATCAAGAGGATTGACCAGATTAGAAGGAATTTCTTCTAGTCAGGTATTGATAATTATAGAGCTGGTACGCATTTTTGCAATTAGAAGATTGTTTGCACTTTCAAGGCTGCTGGAGGTTTGGGGGTCATAGATCTCAGGAACCAAAATTTAGCTTTAGTGGGTAAATGGTTATAGAGAATGCTGAAAGATGATCACTTGCCCTAGGCTCGCCTGATTACCCATAATTGTTACCCTCGGTGGAGGGTTTGGGATTTCCCCCCTCCCTTTCTCCCAAGGCGTCCCCTTTCTGGAAGGGAGTTTGGAAAGTGGCCGTTCCTTTTCAATGTGGCATTATCCACGTGTGCGCGGATGGGTCGAAGACCAAGTTCTGGACTGACCTTTGGCTTGGTAATCTCAAGCTTGCGTCTGACTTCCCGGCCCTCTACCAGCTTGCCATCAACCCTTCTGCCACTGTGGTGGAATATCTTACAGTTCACAACAACCAAAGGGTTTGGCATATCCCTTTCTGTAGTGATCTCCCTTTGTCTTTAGTGCCTGATTTCAGTCACCTATTATCTTGCTTAAACAGTTACTCCTGGCATCCCAAAGAAGATGTTAATTGGCCTTGGACCAGTTCAGGCTCTTATTCTGTTAAATCCTTTCATAATTTCCTCATTCATGGAGGTGTCAACTCTCCCTTCGCGAAGTGCATTTGGAGCAGTTGCGCTCCACTGAAGTCTATAATTCTCACTTGGCTCGCCTTAACAACAAACTCCTTACTGTGGAGGTTCACAACAAGGTGAACTTAGCTTTTGGCCAAGTATGTTCTTTGTGTCTCATTTGGCATGAAGATGCTAATCATCTTTTTCTTCATTGCACTTTTACTAGCCTGCTGTGGAAGATTCGTGTAGATGCTTGGCAGGCCCCTTACTGCCCTTTCTCTTTCTTCTCTAGGTGGAATTCTCATTTAGTTAAGAAAGAATTTCGCAAATCTTGGGTTCTTTCTATCATGGCTATCATTTCGGTTATTTGGATTGAAAGAAACAATCACATTTTTTCGCTGACCTTTAGACCTATTGATACTATAATTGATGAGTTTATCTTCTTCACTAAGCTTTGGACATCCTCTTTAACTCATGATAAAGTGGAGGCTATGAGCATTTTTCTCCTAGAAGAGGCTGCGTTTAATTTTCGTTCTTTTAACTCTATTCTTCCTTGAGTTATTGCAGATTGGTAGTAATCTTCTATTTCTTTTTTTCTTTGCAGAATTGAGATTGTTGGAAGCAATGTCTCTTAGTTCTTTGTGGTTTTGGTTTGTCTGGACGAGGTTTCAGGCTTTTCACTGATGCTGCTTGGCTTAGTGTGATCTGGTCTTTTGAGGTTTTGACAGCTCATCTTTTGGCTGTTGGTTGCTTTATTTTGCTATGTTTTTATCTCCCTTTATGACTGTTAGACTCTGTTCTATGCTACTTGAATATTTTCTTTACTTGTATGCTTCTTCTATGTATCTCTTTGCTTAAGTTCTTCTAGGTTGGTCTTCCCTCGACGAGCGTACGCGCTCCCAGCTTTGTGCATTTTCTTTTTTTCTTTGCTCACTGGCTGTTTTGTTGCAGCGGTATTAGTGCCGCCGGATGTGTTCTGATCGTTTTTGTCTCGACCATCCCTCTGGAGATTATTGGGTTGGGCTTATGCCTTATTTTGTTATGTTGTTGTTGTTGTTCGTTTGTTGCTGTTGTTGTTGTTTAGGCTACTTGTTCAGTGCTGATTGCAGTAAGGCTGGTGTTTACTTCCTTTGTGTGGAATGTCTATTTCGATCGGTTTGGGCTGTTTCTCCTGAGCTTGCGAGTGATGCTCCTTGTCGTCGCTTGATACTGCCTTTGCACCTTCTTCGGGCAGTCTTGTTCTCTCTTGGCCCCGAGCGTCTCTGATTCGGTCTATTTGTTAGTTATTTAAGTCGGGTTGTGTGGCGATGCTCTCCATTGCTTGTTGGTTTTCTCTTCTGCTGTCTGAGAGTTTTCGCTTTTGTCATTTGTTTCTCCTAGTTTTACGACGTGTAAAATTGTTTATTGTTGTATTACTTTATTGTTTTTAATAATATTGGGCTGGAGTCTCACGACTCTATCCCTGTTATAAAAAAAAACACAATTTGAGTTATAATAGTAGAGAGTACAGTATGATCTTATAATCATATGCTGACTAAATTTCACTAAAACCAGGTGAGATTTCTTATGAAAACATGGTTATTCCTTTTTTTTCCCTGAATATCTTATTTCCAATTTGTTGCTAAAGAAAATATAACTCATTTTGGCCAGGAAAAAGATAATGGTTGAAGAGAACGTCCATTCTACCCACGTGTGATTCAGGTTGGATCCACGGCGCCAAGGAAATTCATGGTCCTTGACACCCAGAGATGCCGCCACATGTATCTTAGGATTAGTGTCCCACTTTGATAATTAACACCCAGGGCCGGCCCTGAGTTCCCGGGGGCCCAAGGCAAAAAGCCCAAATAATTATTTTTGGGGACCCCTAATTATAATATATTTTTTTACGTGCAAAATACATGCCTATATTTACAAGAAAAGTACAAATTTGGGAACCCCTAAAATTGCAAAAAAAAATGGGGGCCTAAGGCGGCCGCCTCACCAACCTTAAGGTGGGGGCCAACCCTGTTAACACCATTAATATTTAATTAAGGAAAAAGTTCTGTGATTGATCTAATTTAGTATGATGTGATCCACCACATCTTATTCAAGTTCCCCCCGGACATCAAAAAGAGAGAGATAGGGAGAGAGAGATTTAAGTGTCTTTCCTGTCCTGCTCTCCCCTTCCCTACATTCAGGCTTCTTGTATCCATCATCTTCTTCCGGGCCTGATTTATTGTTTTTATTATATATAGAAAAATCAATCTCCAAATTGAAAAAAAGGATAAAATTCATATGATTGATCATAGCACCCCCCCCCCCCCCCCCTCCCCTCCACACACACACAAAAGGTCAAACACCATTAAAATATCCAATTTGAAAATGCTAACACATTTACATTCTTATGTTATGTGAAAGTTTAATTTATTATCATAAAATAATGGTGAATTTTGCTTTTTTTGGTGTAGGAACAACAGATAATGAGTTCTTATATTTGTGTGGAAAGCTATTAACCCTTGATCAGATCCGATATGAGGTGAGTATTTGCGGATTTTGATATAGGTTGTGGTGGTTGCGCTGGCCGACGTCTCGTCGGGAACCTGCAAGGATAGCCTGAAACATCAGGGGTGATCCCAGTGACAGACCCTCCAACGATCAAGTCAGTAACCAGAAGTGAAAAATTGGGTTTAGTGGGCAAAATATTCATTTCCTGGTAACTAAGGAGATGAGTTTGTAATTTTAGGTCGTGCAGGAGCAGTTAGGGAGGGATCATTTAAATGATTTGTTTCAATCCCTTTGATTAAGGATCTGAACAGTTAATTACCTCCCTAATTTTAGGAGATTTGATTGCCAATAGTAAATGGCTGGTTAATCTCTCCCAAGTCTGGCTGCAGTTTGTTTGGTGGGTCTGTGGACGGCCCATATTCGGGTCGTGGGCCTACTGTCATCGTAAGAGGATCGCTTTGCTGTCTAGGACCTCCAAGATTTGAGCCAAAACCACAGTCCTGATTAGCAGTGAGTTTTAACCACATCATAAGCCCCCCACTCTTGGAGGCTAGTTCTAACGGCCACCAAGGAGTAGATAGCCTGGCAAAAAAAATTCAGTGGTCATCAACATAGGGGTTTGTTAACCGAAGAACTTAGGGGTTCGGCCGCCGGGCTCTAGGGGGTTCAACTACCAAGGATATATGTGGTTCGGCATGCCGGCCCTTTTGGAAGTTGGCTTCTTGCGCCACTTCTGGCGGTACCTCGAATGACAATCAAAGGGCCGAGTGCTTTAGGCAAGTGGCATTTTGCACAACTTTCGTGAGTGCCTTGGATGACAATACAAGGGTCAAGGTTGTATGGTGTTCGGTGTGTCGACTTGATTCGTGTAACACACCGCAAAATAAAATAATTTATTTTGCATTATTAAATAATATTAAATTGGTAAAGTAGACTATTTTGACTATTTCCTTGAAATTGCAATTTTGCACGTGCAACACACGTGAAAAGTTAGAAAATTTTGAATTCTTAAAATTTTATGGTTAATGATTGATTTTCCTCATTTATTTATGATATTTTAATTTTTCAGATTTATTTAAATTAATTTGATTATTTTACGAATTTGTCAATTTTACACGTGCAAACCATGTGCAAATATTTTTGGTGCAAATCTCCAATTTTAAATTTCTGAATAAATTCTCCTATTTATAATTAAGTATATATCCTAAATTTTGGGATTTTTCTGAATAAAAAAATATTTTTATAAATACTTCGAAAGAGAGGGCTTTTACTCAAACAAATAATGAAAATTCGTTTTTTCTGCCTTCTGGGCTGGCCAAGATCAGTATTAAAGATTAGATTTATTTAAATTATATTTATAGTTTATTTTTTAAATATTTAAACATATATGGTATTTTTGCAAATATGGAATTTAAGTTGGACCTTGTGCAAATATTTTTCTTGGAAACTAAAATTCAGAATTTTTTTTGGAAAATCTAATATTTATTAGTAAGTATTATTTGTAATACCCCAGATTTTAAAATAATTTTTTAAAGATTAATAAAAGAATTAAAATGATTTTTGGTGATTTAGCAAACATTTTTTTTCTTCTGAAATTTACATTTTTACACGTGCAAATATTTTCTTGGGAAGTTCAAAGTCAAAAATTATTTTGGGAAAACTTGTTAATTATTATTAGATATTATTTGTGAATTTTCTGGATTGTGGAAGGTCAGAAATCAGATGCAGAGATTCAGAAGATGTTGCAGCAGGTTTTCGATGGCAAGTTATCAGAGTTCTGTGTCTAAGATGGAGTTCTATAGATGGGTGAAAGGTTGTGTGTCCCGGAAAATGCATATTTGAGGGAGAGTATCTTGCAGGAGGCACACGGTACTTTGTTTTCAGTACATCCTAGAGGCACAAAGATATACAAGGACATCAAACATCACTTTTGGTGGTCCGGTATGAAGAGGGATGTGGCAGATTTTGTGGCAAGATGCCTGACTTATCAGCAGATTAAAGCAGAAAATCAAAGACCTGAAGGTTTTTTGCAGCCTTTTCCCATTCCAGAATGGAAGTGGGAGAATATCAGCATGGGTTTCATTACAGGGTTGCCAAGGAGTCCGAAGGGCAATGACTCAATTTTGGTTTATTATTGACCGTTTGACCAAGTCAGCTCACTTTTTATCCATGAAGATTACTTGGTCGTTGGAGAAATTGGCCGTGCTGTACATTGATGAGATTATGAGGCTTCATGGAGTTCATGTGTTGATTGTTTCCGACGGTGATGCGAGGTTCACTTCGAGGTTGTGGAAGAGTCTGCAAGCAGCTTTGGGTACCAGAACCGATTTCAGTACTACTTTTCATCTACAGATTGATGGTCAGACTGAAAGGGTGATTCGGGTATTGGAGGATATGCCGAGGGCTTGTGTTATAGATTTCGGTGGTAGCTGGGAGAGATACTTGGCATTGGTTGAGTTTGCTTATAACAACGGTTACCATGCAAGTATCAGTGCAGGACACCTATTTGTTGGTATGAGGTTGGCGAGAGGCAGATGTTTGGGCCCGAGATTGTGCAGCTAACATCGGAGAAGATTGAGTTGATTCGCAAGAGGTTGGTCGAGGCTCAGAGTCGATAGAAGAGTTATGCAGACACGCGAAGAAGAGACTTGGAGTTTGAGGTTGGGGATGTAGTTTTCATTAAGGTATCTCCGACCAAAAGAGTGATCGGGTTTGGAAAGGAAGGCAAGTTGGTGCCAAGGTATATTGGGCCATACAGGATTTTGGGGTGGATTGGTAAGATGGCATATAGATTGGAGCTTCCGAAGGAGTTGGCACAGGTGCATGATGTGTTCCATGTGTCGTTGTTGAGGAAGTCTGTGCCGGATCAGAGTCATCAGTTGGTAGAAGTGCCTGAGGGTTTGCAGGTGAACTTGAGTTTCAAGGAGTAGCCTGTAAAGATTGTTGATCGTAGGGAGAAGGTTTTGAGGAATAAGGTGAAACCTATGGTCAAGGTGTTGTGGAGGAACCAACAGTTCGAGTAGGTTACTTGGGAGTCAGAGGATCGCATGCAGAAGGATTTTTCTGAGTTTTTTGTATGATTGTATTCTTTTGTATGATTGTACTCTATGAGTTAAGTTGTATTTCTTTTGTTAGATTGCAATCTCTTATGTAATGGTATTTCTTAAACTATATTCCCATTTATGAGATTTCAATTCCTTTTGCCTATTTTGTTTGGGAACCCTATTAGTAGTAGTTCTGAGGACAGAACTATTCTAAGGAGAGAGTGATGTAATACCCTAGATTTTTAAATAATGCTTTTAAGATTAATAAATGAATTAAAATGATTTTTGGTGATTTAATAAACATTTTTTTCTTCTGAAATTTAACTTTTTACATGTGCAAAACACGTGCAAATATTTTCTTGGAAAGTTCAAAGTCAAAAATTTTGGGGAACCCCATTGATTATTACTAGATATTATTTGTGAATTTTCTGGATTTTTCTGATAATTGTTTGACCTATTTGCAAATATCACAAAAAGATGGACTTTTGTGCAAAATTACCACTTGGTGTGAAAACTCCAGGTTTTCGGATTTTTTGGCTGGGAATGATGCCTAGTCAACTCAGAGGTAAAGAGTTTACATTTTGTTTTAATAAATTTGGTTTATTTTGCAAGTTTTGATAAAGAAGAGTCTTTTTGCAAAATTACCACTTAGAGGGCAAAAAGTACAATTTCGTTTTCTGGGTTTTTTAAAACAGTGCCAGCCAATATTAGGGTAGTTGTCTTTGTTTTTAAATCTCAATTAAGATTGTTTTATCTAATTTCCAAGTATAAAGATTTATATATGTAAATATATATTTAAAAGAGATATTTTGCAAATCTATTCAAAAACCCTAGACACCCTATTTCCGGCCTATTAAAGGTGAGGTGTAGCCATCTCTTTGCTGCACAACACAAAAGGATTTCATTATTAATATTTTCTTGGAGTTTCAAAGTGAGGATCTTGGTTTTCTTGCGAAAGGAGAGATATTCTTATTTCTTTATTATCTTCGGTTGGTTCTTCAATAAGGTGAGTGACATATGTTTGTTTTCTTATTGTTCTAAGCATGTTGTATGTGATGGTTGTGTATTAGAAAGTATGATTAGGGATTTTATGATGATAATATGAAGTTTTGATGAGTATATGAAATAAAAATTGAATATTTTTCATGAAAACTATGCTATAGATGATTAAAACTACATATAGATGACTTGAGATTGCTAAAAACCTAATAGAAATCATGAGTAGGTTGTTTCCCTTCATCTACTTGCTGTTTTGACTTTTTATGATGAGATTGTATGTTTTTTAATGCAAAAGTAAACAAAAACCTAACCTTAACTGTGTATGTAAACTCTGTTTCCGATTATACGGATTTCCATTTCTTTTCTTTCTTCTCCATGTATTCTTGTATTTCAATTTCTGTATAAATTCTTTCCGATGCATTTAAATCCTTTTGAATCTCCTATTGAAACCCAAATTTATATTCCAAACTAATATTGTCTCTCTTCTTTTTATTTATTTACTTTGAAGCCCAAGTTAATCCATACTATCATTTTATTGATTATTTTGAATTCATGAGAAGTCCAACAATTATTATTGAATTTATTATATTTAATTGAAGCCCAAACCTAAGCCCATCTCCTATTGGACTCTAACCTTAAACCCAAACCCGCATATTGTTGGATCCAAACCCAGTACCCATCTATATTGTACAGATCAAACCCATAAACTCACCCGTATACAAATTTGTTCACATTCTCCTCAACTCCACAATTCCCCGTATCTCCCAATCCCCTCTCCCCCCACTATCTCCAACTACCCACTACTTTAATTATTATTTTATTAAAATCCCTTTCCTTACTCTCTCTCCCGTTTTCGTCTCTTTCCCCCTCTGTTTCCCAAAACCAAAACAGAACCCCTACCCCCTTCTTTGACTTCTTCTTCCCAAACAGAAAACCCAACACCCTGCTCTTCGTCTTCCTCGGCGAGCTCGACCCTTCTCCCCGTCTCCACCGACCACCGCCACCTCCATTGCCATCGCCACTATCTTTTCGTCATCCCCTACCTCCGAACACCCCATCGTCGAGACCTCGTCGCCCCACTTGCCGTCGACCTTGCAGCCAGACCGCAGCGCCTCGCAGTCGCCGCCTGAACCCACCCCGACCTCAACAGCCCTTGCCACTGCAACACTCTCCACCATGGCCATGTTCCATCGCCATGGCCAACACCGCCATTACTCATCATCACCAGCCTCTCTTCCTCCTGCCCCCGTTCCCCGTCCTCTTCGCCTGTCCTACAGCCGTTCCCTGCCCTTCTCCTCCCGCCACTAGCGTCAGCCATCCCCTGCGCTCCTCCCTGTGCATCGCCCTGCACCTCTCCGTCTCCTGCTCTCCCGACCTCTTCCCCGCAGCCACCTACGGCAACGCCCTCCGCCTTGATGCCAACAGCCAGCAGCGATGCACCCTCATAGAGTAGCGCCTTCATCCCTACAGTGCAGCTTCCCTGTGCTGTGCTGCTCCCCTTCTTCGCGGGCATCCTATCTCGCCGACGTGTTGTGCCATCGCCGTTCACTCGCTAGTGCTTTCTATCTCTGTTGCAATTAGAGAAGAAGAACAGTGAAGCCTTTGGGTGTTTGCTATTTTGGTTAGGGGGATCGATGTTTGTGTGGTGTTTGTGTGGAGGAGAAAGGATTGGGTATTGTGCTGTGTATGGTGTTTTGTGGAGTAGGGGATCTTGATCCGATGTGCTGTTGGTTGCTGTTGTGTAGGAAGGGGATTGATTGTTTTGGTGTGTTGCTATTGTGTGGGTTGGGATCCGATAGTTGCCATTTGCTGTTGTTGGATCCGGTGCGCCTTACTGTTTTGCTGGTTTGGATTGCATGCGTCTCGCACGTGCTCTTGGAGCGCCGCCTGAGATTCTGATCCAGTTATTCCTTTTTGCATATTCGAATCGTCTACAAAAGGCAAGTCCACTTGAATTCATTTAATTTTTTTAGTTCAAGTTTATTGACCTCCCGCAAGTAGTTCCCTTCAATTATCTTAAATTTGCCTTGTGTCCTTTCCGTTGGGAGTATCGAGGGTTTACACGAGCTAACCCGACGTACTCTTGACATCATATTATTATCCCTTGACTCAAACCCAAGCCTATATATACACATGACATGAATAAAATGACTAGAACTTGTATATAAGGAAAATACATTGCGATTAAATACATGTGGATTAATTGAGATCTTGTGACTTGAACTGTGACATGATAAATTGACTTGTACACTATAAATTCCATTCTACTTGTTGTACATTAGTGTTAATGTATTTCATGATACAATAACATGTTGATTATCCACTTTGATGAACATATATGATGACATTTTATAAATTCTTGCTGTATTGTTTGTCTTGTACTGAGGTTTCGACCTAGTTATAATAGGAATTAGTTAAAATAATATAAAGATGAATTGTAGCCCTAATTGTCTAGTTGCTAATAACACCCTGGAACTTCGAATTCCGAACTGTAGTCTATGAGTTATCGCTATTTTAGTGTTACTGTGTTGGCTATTCCAGATTTACTACTTCATGTTTATTATTGTGCAATGCATCATGTTGCTGCATTTTTATCATTCCCTTGACATCCTTAAACATACTTACATGAACATGAATGACTTAATAAAATACTAAACAAGCTAGGGTTAATAAGGGTTGACTTAGTAGTGGATAGTCTCAGAAAATGTACTCAGTAGGGCCCTTCTTGTTACATGAAAACTTGACATGGAAGGTGGAGAATTACTTGTGAAGACGTGAACTTGTTATCTTGTTTTCTTGTTATCGTGATACACCGAGTACACGCTCTGTAGATCCCACCACGAAGTCTAAAACGTACACTATTTTGCGTGCACCGAACTTGTGGTATGGGACGCAGTAGTACGTGCACTAGATAGGAGAAACAACATACTAATAGACCTAAGTTGACACGTAAATACTTGATTATGACCATTGTTTATTAATACCATTATTGCTTTTGTAAATTGATCTTGATTCATGTTCCTTCATGTACCTTATTCCTTACTCTCTGCTTTCACTACTTGCTGTCCGTACTTGCTCTAAGGAAAAATTATTCTTTTTTTTAGATGAACAAGTATAGGTGCACAAGGAGAATTAACAGAAGACATTAGTGAACAGTTCTTTTACGATCGGAGCAGGAGCTTGCCGGAAGGTATTTGTTGTTTATTTCCAGTTGTTGGTTATTAAATTAGACTATTGCATGTTTAGTCTAAGTATTTGTTTATGTGATTATGTATTTATGCGTGGTTGTGATTATTTCTTTGTCATGTTGTTGAGTCAAGACCGGTACAACTTATGGATGATATGAGTTGGCATACCTACATCATTCGCTGGGCCTCAGTTACGTGCCTGTGTTCCCGTGTTCTGGGAAGCGGGGCGTGACAGTGTATATTGACATACATGTTGTTCTTGATGTTTGTTGAGTATAAATTTATTAATACTTGTTGTGTTCACATATATTCATGAGTAAACGAATGTAATCAGTGGTGAATGTGTATAACAACTTATGGGAGGAGTTATGAATCAAAAGATCAAGTTTTTAAGTCAAATTTGAGTAGTTGATTTTCGGGTCTGATTGTATGCTGACCAAAATTGGATTTTGGTGTTTTTGTGAAATCTCAGTTGAAACTCAGTTGTTTAGTTCAGAGATGGTTTTGAACTTCATACTACATATATATACAATGGGTTTCTTGATGTTTACTGATGCAAACACACACTTACCTAAACTTATATATATACACACATAAATGTACTATTTGAAGAATTGTCGAAAGTTGATGTTTTGAGAGTTTTCGATTGGATTTGATTTGTTTTGATACTGAGACTAAATCTAAACAGTATATTACTCCTATTTGGTGAACTTTAATGCTAAACTGATGCTTAAACTCTTATATGAATATATATATATATATATATATATATATATATATATATATATATATATAGTAAGTCTATTAAGGGTTGGGAAGCTGAGATTCTTATCGAGAGCTAAGATTCCCAACCGTTCGATTGCGATCCGATGGTCAAGATTTGATCCGACTATCAACTGATATGTTGAAAGGCAAAATAGTCATTTCTCAGCTTCTTTCTTTCTCAGATTCAGCTACTGTCTCCCGTTCTCTCTCTCTCTTTGAAGAATCCAAAAAAAGCTCAGGATTTCTGATTTTGGTCATTTCTCATCTCTCCCGTTCTCTCCCTCTCTTTGACGCGTCGCCCATGTCCATTTCCTGAGCGATTCGAAGCTAGGGTTTCCGATTTTGGTCATTTCTCATCTCTCCCGTTCTCTCCCTCTCTTCGACGCGTCGCCCAACTCCATTTCCTGAGCGATTCGAAGCTAGGATTTCTGATTTCGGTCATTTCTCATCTCTCCCGTTCTCTCCCTCTCTTCGACGCGTCGCCCATCTCCATTTCCTGAGTGATTCAAAGCTAGGGTTTCTGATTTTTGTCCATTTTAATGGGAAATGGAGTGTATAATTTTGGTAAACATTTAAGAGCTTTCTTCTCCTCCTTTCACCCGATCGAAACCCTAACTCCACCTTTCTTCTCCTCCCCGACATCTTCGTTTAGGTATAATTTTGGTAAACATTTTTTTTCCCATTTTTTTTTTCAATTCTCTTATTGTGTAAATTAATTGCTATGCTTTGAAAATTATTATATGTTTTCCATTCACTTGTTCAAACTCTTTATTGTTAATTAATTTTTCAGGTAATGTTTGCATCTCAAGAATAGTGTGTGGAACAAGATGATCAGCTACAATATGTCAGGGAAGTATTCGATTTCCCAAATAGTCTATTATATTCATGTGATTGTGAGTTTGCTTTCTCGTTGGATAACGTGGATTCTAGTTTTACAAGTGATGATGAGATGGATTATGTTTATGAAGTTGCACACTATGAATCATTTATTTAATGATTTGTAGGAGTGACTAGTGATGAATTAATCCTATCTGAGCTTTAATTTTCCTCATTGGTTATAAGAGATGATGAGATGGATTATGTTTTTGAAGTTGCACACTATGATTTAATGATTAATAGGAGTGAGTCTATTATGAGATGGTGAGCTGAGATTCTTATCGTGATCTGAGATTCTTAGTCGTTCGATTGCGATCCGATGGTCAGATTTGATTCGACCATCAACTGATATGTTGAAGGGCAAAATAGTCATTTCTCAGCTTCTTTCTTTTTGAGATTCATATATATAGACTAACTCATATAGAGTTAGTCTATTATGAGATGGACTTATTTAGGGCTTGTAGCTATTTAGTTGAAAAATTCAGAACCTGAGATGTGGATTTGGGTGTTACGGTTGTGTTTGATTACTTGAAGTTATGAAACTTGATGGAAGTCGAGTTTCGAGAAGTGGGGTTTGGTATTTGGTGTTTGTTCTGAAATTTGGATTTTGGTGGGTTTTGAGTATGGTGGATACTGCTTATCGAGGTTGAAGAGATCATAACGATATTTACAAACTGGGAAGAAGGGTTTAGTATGTTTTTTGAAACTATTTGAAACTCGAGTTTCATGGTTGCAAGTGGTTTCAATGGTTCTTATGTAGCCAAACATAGCTTGTATCTAAAACAATGCTTTTAAATTTGTAGAAACTGCCTTTTGTTGTGTGTGTTGGTATAGGCGAGGCGATGATGACAAGCACTACTTTGATTTATTATGCCAACCCCCCCCCCCCCCCCCCCCCCCCCCCCCCCCAAAACACAAATTTCTGATTGAGTCTTGGTTATGTTATATACTGGCTGATTGAGTTTTTTTATGTTGCTTACGAGCTGTTTGAGGAATGTTTATGTTGTATCTCGGCTGATTAAGAATTTTTTAATGTTATTTATGAGCATTCGATGTTGGATTTTTTTTGGGGGGGGGGGGGGGTGAAACTAGTTGGCATGGCATAATAATGCAGTCCTAGAGAAATAAGTACGCTTCATTTGAACAAACAGTGAAATAGAAGTGTGTTCTGAGCCTACAACTACTTCAATTTATAGGCACATGTTAATATTCCAGCCCATTTATAGGTGTAACGCCCCGAATCCCAAATACACTGAATTCGAGATGTTCTACAGGATCTTTTCACTTTCTTAGTACACTTTTACAGGGAAATAAAAACTTTTCATCATACATCAGTGTTTACATCATAATTACATCTTTCTTTTGCACAGCGGAAGTAAAATACAACAATTGAATATAAGTACAACAGCTTGATAAAATCTTTAAGCATCCAAATCTTCTTTAATCTTTAGCATGACATTTACCTGCATGTTAGACTGTGGGTACGTCAGTTTATTCAACCGACGATCATTATACACGGCCGTCCTCGCTTGCCGAAAATAGTATAACTTAACATTTCATATTTAGCAAACACAAACTTGTCACATTCAAACTAAAGGGACTACCCTATTGATGTCGTGTTGTGATTGTGCACTTAGTCCTTAATGCAGTTAATTATGTTACATGACACTAATGCACACTTGTTCGGATTCTATGCATCCCATACTACATAGGTCCGAGGGCAAGCCCTTATTCGTTCTTCATCTTGATAGGGTTCAATCCCCCGTTATGTCTTAAACTACTACTGTAACTACGGTAGTGTCTTAGATGTCCTATGATCTATGAGCCCATGTCCAGGCAGCCTGGAGGGGAATCCCACGCACTGTCACGACGCATCGAGCAGGCAACCTATGGACAATTCAGCCTCCGCCATGGAACAATGGCACCACCCATAGCCACTCGAACATCCCACGAGCGTCGCCACCGGGACGATAATTCCGGAGTAGCGCCCACGCACTGTCTTGACGCATCAAGCAGGCAACCTGTGAATCGCTCTCACACCGCTATCCGTTGGCCCTCATACTCATGTTTTTCTTCTACTTTCATCACATCTCCACTATGTACTAGTCCTTAGTTTTATTTAAAAATCATGAACAAAATAATCACTAGAGTTAGCCTCTCCATCAACCGGACTTATTCATTTATTTCAACATGACCAACCTTGGTCTAATCTCAATTCAATTCTTATTTCTCAATGCCGGGGAGACTTAGCTACTCTATTTCAAATTTCATTTCACAATCTTTAAGTCATAATCACTTTCATGTCACAATTTCATATTCTTTCTTATTCATGATTACTCTTTGTTCACAAGTCCATAGTGAATACTTATAACTCATCAAAATTCATATTCATGGCCAACAATTTCATCCACATGATTTCTAAATTTCCAATATCATACAATGCACTCATGCACTTATAATCATACACTCATACTTCATATTTTACTCAATCATGTCACACCACAAAATTCTTTGTCAATTGCTTTCTAATAAATTCATTTCAATATATCCTTATAAAGTGTAAATTTCCATAAAAGTGTCTTAGAACCATAGCTTTAATTATACTATTTGTTCACAAACTACATTATATTTTCTTCAAATAATACCCAAACCAATCCCATAAAATTCCTTGTATTTTTATGAAAATTACCATATTTTTCTCACATTCTTTGGACATCAAAAACTCCCAAAAAATATTTTTTCCCTAAGTGCTAGGGGAAGGATTCGAACCCAGCACAGTAGAGAAGAAGGCCAGAGCACCCGCCATCAGGCCAACCGGTGCTAGCGATTAGAAGAGGGCGCATTAGATATATGTGCTATCATTTCGCTGTTCATATATATTCATACACAGTCAAGTAAAAAGATGGTGAGGCCGGGTTTCGAACCGCACCGCTCAGGGAAACCGAACAGAGTCACCGACCGCCTGAGCCACTGGCTCAGGTTGTCACAGTGTGGGTTAAAACCCATTAGTTTCATATTCACACTGTTTTTAGAAATCAACTCGATGTTCAAAACAATTTGATTCATATTGCCTTTATATAAACCACTGAAAAATTCCAGATTTAATCATCTTTATTCAATCTTCAAAACAACAAGTGTAAAATAAATTTTTGTACTAAAAACATAATTTTTCCACCCAACTAATAATTTGTTTATTAAAACTAGCAAATCCTTTATTTTCGACATTGAAAAAGAATCGATTGATCTTCTAATCTCTCTTTTATCCCCAAATTTTCCATGATAATTTACTGGTTATTAGTCTACATTCACAACACAATACAACTTTGGATTTTCCCATACTCATACTAGCAAAAGAATTCATATAGCACATGAATAGGTGAAACTCAACAATTACTAAGTTTGGTACATTTCTAATTTGATGACAACAAGCAATTCTTTGGTTCATCTATGCCACTTCTACACATGAATTCAAAGCATTCAATATACTTTTCTATTCAATTTCCATAGTGTTAATATCTTTATCAATTGTCATGTTTCAACCACACAATTTGCAAGTAATTAATAAAGATTTTCACACATCATGCTAATCACATTGCATCATTATTCAATTAAACTAAATAATCATAGAAAGTGCTTCATATGGTATAATTTCATGCAAGCAATTCACATACACAATTAATCACATCATTCTAAGCCATTCACATACTAACTTTTTAATTAGAGTGGTCTCTTATTAGTATTTTCCATGTATAGTGTTATCAACATACTAGCATGAACCCTATATTAGAAACATGAATTGTTTTACCCACCTTAATGGAGAGAACACAAAAGCAATAAGTCCTAGTAGATGAGAACACCTCCTCCTAGCCAAAAGAGTGCACCACTCCAAGCTCCCAAGCCCTAGCCGAATGCTTCTCCAATCCAAACCGAATGCTTCCCAAGCCCTTAGCCGGCCACTCCAAGCAACCAAAAGAACTACACACTCTCTTATCTTTTATAACTCACAATTATAATACTATTAGCTTTAGAAATTACACTTTGCATATGAAAAATTAGCCATGAGAAAGGGGGTATTTATACTAAAAAATGAGGGGAATGGAGGGCTAAGATCATCTTGGTGGTTGCAAAATGAAAGGCTTAGATTCAAGTAGGAGTTAGGAAAACTACCCACCTCCTTGAAACTACCCCCATGTTCTCCACACCAAAATTTTAACTTTCCCTCCAAAAGAATGCTACCGGCCTCACATAGTGAGTGTGCATTGCACGTGTACGTGTAGTGCACGTGCATGCAACTAGGCCAAATTTTGTACATTCTAAAATTGTATAAAAATAATTTTGTTTTAAAAAAAGTCTTCTACATGACAAGTTTAATTAAAATAAATTAATTCATGGGCTTTCTTTTTGGGCCAAAATAATTATAAAAAATAATTAAAATAAAAATGCTTTTGGGCTTTTTAAAAAAAAGGCTTTTTAGTTAAATCAAATAAGGCTTTTAAAGAAGGCTTTTTGTACTAAAATAATTTGAGAAAATTATATTCAAACATACACATCATGATAAAATAGTCCAAAAATATTGCACGTGCATAACACGTGCAAAATAAATAATTTCTCATTTATTGAAAAATCAGGGTATTACAGCACTCCCTCCTTAGAATAGTTCCGTCCCCGGAACTACAATCAAGAGCGAGAAAACAAAATACAACACACTCAACAAGAAATAAAGATACAAAAATACAATCAAGCAAAAAGCTCAGGATAGTCCTTCAACATCCTCTCCTCAGATTCCCAAGTAGCCTCTTCAACCAAGTGGTTTCTCCAGACTACCTTGACCATCGGTATCGTCTTATTCCTCAAGACTTTCTCTCGACGATCAACAATCTCAACAGGAGACTCGATGTAATTCAGGTCTAACTGCAAACCTTCCGGCACTTCAGGCAAATGATGACTCGGGTCTGGAATATAACCTCTCAGCATAGACACATGAAAGACATTGTGCACCTGAGACAACTCTTCCGGTAATTCAAGCCGGTAAGCAGTTTTCCCGATCCTTTTCAATATCTTATACGGGCCTATAAACCTCGGGGCTAACTTCCCGCCCTTGCCAAAACGAACCACACCTTTACTGGGTGATACCTTCAGAAAGACGAAGTCACCAACCTCAAACTCAAGGTCCCTTCTCCGGTTGTCTGCATAGCTTTTCTGCCTGCTCTGAGCTTCCACCAACCTTTTCCTGATCAGATCAATCTTCTCAGAAGTCAGTTGTACAAGCTCAGGACCAAACAACTGACGCTCCCCTACTTCATACCAACACACAGGAGTCCTGCACTTCCTGCCATACAAAGCTTCGTACGGCGCCATCCCAATGCTAGCCTGAAAACTGTTGTTGTAGGCAAACTCCACCAAAGGTAAATGCCTTTCCCAACTGCCTCCAAAGTCTAGTATACAACACCGCAGCATATCCTCAAGAATACGATTGACTCTCTCGGTCTGCCCATCGGTTTGCGGATGAAAAGCAGTGCTGAAATCCGTCTTGGTACCCAAAGCTGCCTGAAGACTCCTCCAAAAATGCGAAGTAAACCGCGCATCTCGATCAGACACAATGGTCGAAGGAATGCCATGAAGTCGGACAATCTCACCAACATACATCTCAGCCAACTTGTCCATCGAAGCAGTGAGTTTCATCGCCAAAAAGTGAGCGGACTTGGTAAGTCGATCGACTATAACCCAAATTGCATCATTGCCTTTAGGACTCTTAGGCAATCCCGTAATAAAATCCATACTGATGTTATCCCACTTCCATTCCGGAATAGGTAACGGCTGTAATAGACCTCCGGGTCTCTGATTTTCGGCTTTGACTTGCTGACAAACCTCACACTTCGCGACAAATTCAGCCACATCCCGCTTCAAACCTGACCACCAGAAATGCTGCTTGATGTCTTTGTACATCTTAGTACTCCCAGGATGTACCGACAAAAGAGTAGCATGTGCCTCCTGAAGAATACTCTCTTTCAGGTCCGCCTGATTTGGAACGCACAGCCTATCTCCGAATCACAGCACTCCATCCCTGGTCTGAAAACCGGGCAACCTGCCAGCACCAACCTGCTCCTTCATCTCCAGAATATCAGCATCAACCTCCTGACTTGTAATGATCCTTGCATTCAAAGTAGGCTGAAGCCTCAACTGAGCCAAAGATGCTCCCAATCCTTGCAAGACAACCTCAATCCCAGCTCGGTCCAGCTCCTCAATCAGATGCCTCTGAGTTGTAATCAAACAGGCCAAACTGCTCTTGCGGCTAAGTGCATCAGCAACAACATTAGCCTTTCCGGGATGATACTTGATCTCAGGTCGCATATCCTCGAGCACTTCCAACCATCTCCGCTGTCTCAGATTGAGATCCCTCTGCTGATATATATACTTCAAGATCTTGTGATCCGTGTACATATTCAACTTCTCACCGTACACGTAGTGCCTCCATTGCTTCAAAGCAAAAATAATCGCAGCCAACTCTAGATCATGAGTCGGATAATTTTTCTCATGTGGTCGTAGTTGCCTAGACCCATAAGCGATTACTCTTCCTTCTTGCATTAAGACACAACCAAGCCCCCGATGTGAAGCATCGCTATAAACATCATACTCGACACCAGCTCTAGGCAAAGCCAAAATAGGTGCAGTAGTCAGTCTATCTTTCAACTCCTGAAAACTCGCCTCACATTGCTCGGTCCACTTGAAGCTCACATTCTTCTTGGTCAGCCCTGTAAGCGGTACAGCTATTTGAGCATAACCTTGAATGAATCTCCGATAATATCCAGTCATCCCAAGGAAACTTCTGACTTCCTTCACTGTAGTAGGCCTCGCCCAATCTCTCACTGCCTCTATCTTCTGAGGATCAGTTGCCACTCCCTCCTTAGAAAGGATGTGACCTAGGAATGCCACTTCAGATTTCCAGAAATCACACTTGGATAACTTGGCATACAACTGCTGCTCTTCCAGCTTCTGCAACACCGCTGCCAGATGCTCAGTGTGCTCCTCCTCTGACTTGGAGTACACGAGAATATCGTCGATAAACACCACGACGAAAGAATCAATAAACGGCCTCAGAACTCTGTTCATCAAGTCCATGAAGATTGCAGGTGCATTCGTCACTCCGAATGGCATAACTAAGAATTCGTAATGCCCATGCCGAGTTCTAAATGCAGTCTTATGCACATCTTCAGCTTTCACTCGAACTTGGTGGTAACCTGATCGAAGATCAATTTTGGAGAATACAGCTGCTCCTTGCAGACGATCGAACAAGTCATCAATTCGAGGAATCGGATACTTATTCTGAACAGTGACCTTATTCAGCTCTCGGTAATCGATGCACATTCTCATCGATCCATCCTTCTTCTTTACCAAAAGCACTGGTGCTCCCCAAGGTGACGCACTAGGTTGAATAAAGCCTTTTCCCAACAGTTCCTCAATCTGCCGTTTCACCTCATCCTGTTCCACTGGAGCCATCCTATAAGGTGCCTTAGAAATGGGTGCACTTCCCGGTTGAACAGTGATGCTGAACTCTACATCACGATGCGGGGGTAACCCAGAAAAATCTTCCAAGAACACAGTCGGATAGTCCCGAACCACAGGAATCCCTTGCACTTCCACAGGAGTCTCTTCCTTGCGGATAGTAGCCACCAGCTTAGAACATTTCTGCTTCCCTTGGAACACGACTTCAGGTCCACCTGGAGCCTTCACTGTCACCGTCTTGGCCTTACACTCGATGCTTGCACTGTACACCGACATCCAATCAATGCCAATGATAACATCGACTCCCAAGATAGTCAGCTCGATCAAATCAATGCCAAAGATTCTATCCCCAATCACAATCTCGCAATCAGCATAATACCGATCAGTGGTTAAAGTTTCCCCTGACGGAGTAGCTACTGATAAGATCTTGCCTGGGAAAATCTTCGGTTCAACTCCCAACACTTTAGCAAACTTTGGAGACACAAAAGTATGAGAGGATCCAGTATCAAACAATACGACAGCTTTAATTCCATTAAGATAGAGTTCGCCTGTTACATAATATACATCATTACATAACAGCCTCACTAAACAAAGGGAAAAGAAATGACAAAGACTCTAAACACCAGCCCTCGTACCAGAGATGACCTGATCCGCCTCCTCAGCATCAGCTTCTGTCAAGGCAAATACTCGCCCTGATTGGTACGGCCTCTTCCCAGCCTGCTGCGTTGGTGCGCCGCTATTACTGCGCTGAAGTTTGGGACAATGAGATCGGTAGTGTCCCGCTTCCCCACAGTTAAAGCAAGTCACCGCAGAAGGTCTCGCCACATTGTTTCCAGGCCCCCCAGCTACACTAACAGCGTTCGCCCCTGTCGGTTTGAACCTCTGTGCAGATGGTTGCCCCCTGAAACTCCCCGAATGTGCAGGCCTCTTACCAGACTGCCAGTTGTTCCTCCTGTTCTGAACAACATGGAACTGCTCCATATCCGCCTCCGTCGCTGCCGCCCTCTTGACCAGCTTATCGAATCTCCTGATACCAAGGGGTATCATACGAGATCTCAAGCTAGGCCTCAGACCATGCTCGAACTTGCGAGCTTTCTTGGCCTCATCCGCCACCAGTTCTGGAGCATACCTGGAGAGCTGAGTGAACTTGGTCTCATAGGCTCTCACTGACATGCTGCCTTGCTGAAGCGACAGGAACTCCATCGCCTTCTTCTCCTGGACGTCGGAGGGGAAATAATGGCTGCGGAACTCCTCCAAAAATTCGTCCCAACCAAACAACAGACCTCCCATGGTCCTCTTCACGGATTGCCACCAAACCGCTGCATCCTTCTCCAGCTGCAAGGTTGCCAACTTGACCTTGCTACCCTCCGGTGTCTCCAACACCTCGAAGATTGTCTCCACTTGCCGTATCCAGTTGTCAGCCGCATCTGGGTCTGACTTTCCCTCGAACACGGGTGGTTTCATTCTCTTGAACGATTCCACCAGCTTTATCACCTCGGGCACTGGATTTGCCGGCCCCCTAGCTTGGTTCTGAGCCACTGCATTCAACGTCTGGTAGACCCTAGCAAGTTCAGTCTCCAGATCCAAACCTTCCCCATTCCTTGCTCCTCTTCTCGACATATTCTGATGCAAAAGATCCGTCAAATTCGAAGTATATAACAAGAATTTAAACCAACTTCCATTTCATTGAATTCCAAAAGTTTATACATTCGAATTTAAAAACATCTCTAAACATCAGAATGAAAGAAACAGAAGCTACAACACTCTAACTCCTACGGGTCCTCTTCGCTGCTCGAAGTTCTTCCCGCAGTTCATCAACCTCATCCTTCAGCACATCAGTTAGGTTCTTTTTCTTCTCAAGTTCCCAAATCCGATGGCTAAGAACAGAATAGTCAGCCTTCCGCTTCTCCAGCTGAGCCTCCAACAATCCAACTCTCTCCTTCAGGGTTTCCACTTGCCTCTGAAGAGAAGTCACAAGACCACTGGGAACTGGTACTTCCTCTTCGTCGGAAGAAGAATCATCAGATGAATCCGGAGGTGGGGTGATCTCTCGGGATTCAGGGTACTCCTCATCATCAGAATCAGCTTGTCCAGGGTAGTACTCGTCCTCGGAATCTGCCAGTCGTCGCCTCCAGCAGGGTCGAAGTGATCAGCCATCTTAGAAATAGAGAGGAGAAGACATAAATCTCAGAGCAACGCAAATGTAAGTCACTTACATTTAAATCTCTAGATTCAAACACACACTCTAATGTCCACTTCTAGGGTGTCGTTCCCTATAAATTTGTACAAGTGTGAAAGTGTAGAAAGCGTGGCTCTGATACCACTCTGTAACGCCCCGAATCCCAAATACACTGAATTCGAGATGTTCTACAGGATCTTTTCACTTTCTTAGTACACTTTTACAGGGAAATAAAAACTTTTCATCATACATCAGAGTTTACATCATAATTACATCTTTCTTTTGCACAGCGGAAGTAAAATACAACAATTGAATATAAGTACAACAGCTTGATAAAATCTTTAAGCATCCAAATCTTCTTTAATCTTTAGCATGACATTTACCTGCATGTTAGACTGTGGGTACGTCAGTTTATTCAACCGACGATCATTATACACGGCCGTCCTCGCTTGCCGAAAATAGTATAACTTAACATTTCATATTTAGCAAACACAAACTTGTCACATTCAAACTAAAGGGACTACCCTATTGATGTCGTGTTGTGATTGTGCACTTAGTCCTTAATGCAGTTAATTATGTTACATGACACTAATGCACACTTGTTCGGATTCTATGCATCCCATACTACATAGGTCCGAGGGCAAGCCCTTATTCGTTCTTCATCTTGATAGGGTTCAATCCCCCGTTATGTCTTAAACTACTACTGTAACTACGGTAGTGTCTTAGATGTCCTATGATCTATGAGCCCATGTCCAGGCAGCCTGGAGGGGAATCCCACGCACTGTCACGACGCATCGAGCAGGCAACCTATGGACAATTCAGCCTCCGCCATGGAACAATGGCACCACCCATAGCCACTCGAACATCCCACGAGCGTCGCCACCGGGACGATAATTCCGGAGTAGCGCCCATGCACTGTCTTGACGCATCAAGCAGGCAACCTGTGAATCGCTCTCACACCGCTATCCGTTGGCCCTCATACTCATGTTTTTCTTCTACTTTCATCACATCTCCACTATGTACTAGTCCTTAGTTTTATTTAAAAATCATGAACAAAATAATCACTAGAGTTAGCCTCTCCATCAACCGAACTTATTCATTTATTTCAACATGACCAACCTTGGTCTAATCTCAATTCAATTCTTATTTCTCAATGCCGGGGAGACTTAGCTACTCTATTTCAAATTTCATTTCACAATCTTTAAGTCATAATCACTTTCATGTCACAATTTCATATTCTTTCTTATTCATGATTACTCTTTGTTCACAAGTCCATAGTGAATACTTATAACTCATCAAAATTCATATTCATGGCCAACAATTTCATCCACATGATTTCTAAATTTCCAATATCATACAATGCACTCATGCACTTATAATCATACACTCATACTTCATATTTTACTCAATCATGTCACACCACAAAATTCTTTGTCAATTGCTTTCTAATAAATTCATTTCAATATATCCTTATAAAGTGTAAATTTCCATAAAAGTGTCTTAGAACCATAGCTTTAATTATACTATTTGTTCACAAACTACATTATATTTTCTTCAAATAATACCCAAACCAATCCCATAAAATTCCTTGTATTTTTATGAAAATTACCATATTTTTCTCACATTCTTTGGACATCAAAAACTCCCAAAAAATATTTTTTCCCTAAGTGCTAGGGGAAGGATTCGAACCCAGCACAGTAGAGAAGAAGGCCAGAGCACCCGCCATCAGGCCAACCGGTGCTAGCGATTAGAAGAGGGCGCATTAGATATATGTGCTATCATTTCGCTGTTCATATATATTCATACACAGTCAAGTAAAAAGATGGTGAGGCCGGGTTTCGAACCGCACCGCTCAGGGAAACCGAACAGAGTCACCGACCGCCTGAGCCACTGGCTCAGGTTGTCACAGTGTGGGTTAAAACCCATTAGTTTCATATTCACACTGTTTTTAGAAATCAACTCGATGTTCAAAACAATTTGATTCATATTGCCTTTATATAAACCACTGAAAAATTCCAGATTTAATCATCTTTATTCAATCTTCAAAACAACAAGTGTAAAATAAATTTTTGTACTAAAAACATAATTTTTCCACCCAACTAATAATTTGTTTATTAAAACTAGCAAATCCTTTATTTTCGACATTGAAAAAGAATCGATTGATCTTCTAATCTCTCTTTTATCCCCAAATTTTCCATGATAATTTACTGGTTATTAGTCTACATTCACAACACAATACAACTTTGGATTTTCCCATACTCATACTAGCAAAAGAATTCATATAGCACATGAATAGGTGAAACTCAACAATTACTAAGTTTGGTACATTTCTAATTTGATGACAACAAGCAATTCTTTGGTTCATCTATGCCACTTCTACACATGAATTCAAAGCATTCAATATACTTTTCTATTCAATTTCCATAGTGTTAATATCTTTATCAATTGTCATGTTTCAACCACACAATTTGCAAGTAATTAATAAAGATTTTCACACATCATGCTAATCACATTGCATCATTATTCAATTAAACTAAATAATCATAGAAAGTGCTTCATATGGTATAATTTCATGCAAGCAATTCACATACACAATTAATCACATCATTCTAAGCCATTCACATACTAACTTTTTAATTAGAGTGGTCTCTTATTAGTATTTTCCATGTATAGTGTTATCAACATACTAGCATGAACCCTATATTAGAAACATGAATTGTTTTACCCACCTTAATGGAGAGAACACAAAAGCAATAAGTCCTAGTAGATGAGAACACCTCCTCCTAGCCAAAAGAGTGCACCACTCCAAGCTCCCAAGCCCTAGCCGAATGCTTCTCCAATCCAAACCGAATGCTTCCCAAGCCCTTAGCCGGCCACTCCAAGCAACCAAAAGAACTACACACTCTCTTATCTTTTATAACTCACAATTATAATACTATTAGCTTTAGAAATTACACTTTGCATATGAAAAATTAGCCATGAGAAAGGGGGTATTTATACTAAAAAATGAGGGGAATGGAGGGCTAAGATCATCTTGGTGGTTGCAAAATGAAAGGCTTAGATTCAAGTAGGAGTTAGGAAAACTACCCACCTCCTTGAAACTACCCCCATGTTCTCCACACCAAAATTTTAACTTTCCCTCCAAAAGAATGCTACCGGCCTCACATAGTGAGTGTGCATTGCACGTGTACGTGTAGTGCACGTGCATGCAACTAGGCCAAATTTTGTACATTCTAAAATTGTATAAAAATAATTTTGTTTTAAAAAAAGTCTTCTACATGACAAGTTTAATTAAAATAAATTAATTCATGGGCTTTCTTTTTGGGCCAAAATAATTATAAAAAATAATTAAAATAAAAATGCTTTTGGGCTTTTTAAAAAAAAGGCTTTTTAGTTAAATCAAATAAGGCTTTTAAAGAAGGCTTTTTGTACTAAAATAATTTGAGAAAATTATATTCAAACATACACATCATGATAAAATAGTCCAAAAATATTGCACGTGCATAACACGTGCAAAATAAATAATTTCTCATTTATTGAAAAATCAGGGTATTACAATAGGGCCCATCTCACTTCCTCTTGGTTTATCTTGTTGTTTTTACTTTTTTAGAATCTTTTTTTTCCCTTTCATTCTTCGTTATGGAAATGTTTGAGTAATGATTCGAAGTATTCGGTTATTCAAAGTATTCAAAGCAAAGGTATATTACTTATTGCAACTTTGCACCATTGTGACTTTGCACATGTAAACATAAAAACAAATCTTTTTCTTTGATTTGCAGATGAAGCAGAAGATAAATGGCTGAAGCTAACTTAAATCTCTACCGCGAGGAACATCTATGGCTTATCCTTGTGTTGTTGAACTTAATTTTTTTTTCCTCATCAATGTAAATATTGGAATACAGTGTAACAATGACAACAGGCTGTTGCTTTTTGCTTTTTGCTTTTTTGTTTTGGTTTGGTTTTTGGCTTTGTATTGGGGATTTATCAGGCTGGTGCTTGTCAGGATAGTTGATCAACCCTTTGTATTTTTCAGGTGTTTGCATACTGACGGTCTGTGAAATATATTTTGAATACAACTGCAAATTTATCAGAGGAAATTTGAGCCCAGAAACTTATTCAGAGAAGAAAGAGATGGGAAGTTTCAGAAGATAATTGTAATTAACAAATGTATTTGTTTCTGTTTTCTTAGAAATCCAGACTGTATAGTGAGTTGTTCAATGTCTATGTATTCCAACTTTGCACCCATTTACTTGTAAAAAAATTCGACTCTGAGTAGATTTTTTTATAGTGCATATTCTATACTTAAATCAGTGTGCTTTATGCTATACGTTTGAGAGAATTTCCTGCTTATTATGTTATTGTCCTTCTTTAGATTACAGACATGGTTGAAAATAGCGGGGGTTTGTTGCTTGTTGTGATGCTTATCAGATGAAAAAGTGCACCATGGTAATGCAAAGTTGTGATGCTTAGCAAATGAAAAAGTGCCTTGTTGATTGTTGTAATGCAAAATAACCCGAAGTCATTGTTGTAGTTTGCTATTTGCATGTATTAGTACTCTATTCTGTTTCCCTCTATAAAGTGATACTAAAATTTACTTGCTCAGGCTCGGACTTTGGTTGCTCTTCTGCATCCAAGTTTTGCACAACACACAAATAAACTGGCCAGTTTTAGATACTGGTTTGATCAAGTGGAGAGGAGACCATAGGTTTTTTGCATAGTTTTGGGAGAATTATCAGTATTGGGTTCCAATCTCTTTGTAAACTTTTAATACATTCTATTTGTTAGGAGCAATTTTACATTAACTCTAGAAAAAAACTACAAATCACATTGCTTACACTTTCATGCCACAATAAGTAAGGTTTTCTATTCTCGAAATATGGCTTGCCATGATTTCAAAAGCTACAGGCTTTCCCTGTTTTCAACATCAGTTACAGAGCAATGCAATTTGATGGGAGATCGACGAATTTTCTATAAGAAAACAGACAACAGCTCCTACCTTTAAAATCTTATAGAGAGACTGCTTTCAAACTTGCATATTCAGTCTACATAGTACAGCCGAAACAACAATAAAAGAGGAAGCAACACTGGACAGACTTTTACTACATACTCCTTGACTTCAACTCTCTCGACAAGATTTCAGCTCCTTGACTTCAACTCTATCCTGCATTTTCCGTCCTAAAGGGTGCATTTTTATGATTAATAAACCCCTCTCTCCAGCCTCAATTCATGTAGTTCTTGTTGACTGTGATAGTTGTTCATCTGCATTTTCTTCATCAGTTTCGTGGTTTGACGTCTCATTGAGATTCTATAATAAACAGATTCACAGATGAATACATAAATAGGTCCATATATAAGGGAAATACCTGTTGTAATATGAATGAATGAAGATGTTCAATTACATGACAGTAGTTACCAACAGCAGCTTTGACACTGAACCCATAAAACTTACATGACTAATAACATGAACATAAAAGTTTCAGTGCAAGTAACATATAGGTTGCCATTTATTCATCTATTTAACAATTCATGGGGAAAAAATAGAATTATTTCATCACCATGACATGTAGATTGAGAGTTAGCAACAAAATAATCAATCAATCATAAAGCTCAGATAGGATTATTTCATCACCAGTTACTCCTGTAAAATTTTAATTAAATCATAAAAGAATCATAGTGTGCAACTTCAGAAAGATAATCCATCTCATCATCACTTGTAAAAAAGAAGGGAAAATTGCTTGCTGCTAATGCAAAACAAACTATTCAAGTATACTCAAAGCAAAATTTGATTTATAACAGATCAAGCATATGGCTTAACATAGAATTGACACTAAATCATGGTTAAACAGAATACCGAACTCTGTTTGACGAATCCGATGGTCAAGAATTAATCTGACTATCAAGTGATATGTTGAAGGGCAAAACAGTCATTTCTCAGCTTCTTTCTTTCTCAGATTCAGCTACTCTCTCCCGTTCTCTCTCTCTTTAACGAATCCAAACATTGATGCTACTGCAAATCTCCATTTCCTGATAGGATTGAATAAGGGAAAACATAACATGAAAGCAAAATTCCATTTCATGATGTAAAGAGCCAAATTACTTCTACTGCATAATTGTTGCAACTGAAAAATTCCATTCCACTGTATGGCATGTTCAAAATCTATCTTATCAGCCATCATTCTCTGAATTTAGCAACATTCAGTGAAGTGACAATCGTAAAGCTCAGATTAGATTATTTCATCACTAGTCACTCCTATTAATCATTAAATCATAGTGTGTAACTTCAGAAACATAATCCATCTCATCATCATTTATAACCAATGAGGAAAAATAAAGCTCAGATAGGATTAATTCATCACTAGTCACTTCTACAAATCATTAAATAAATGATTCATAGTGTGCAACTTCATAAACATAATCCATCTCATCATCACTTGTAAAACTAGAATCCAAGTTATCCAACGAGGAAGCAAACTCACAATCACATGAATATAACAGACTATTTGGGGAATCAAATACTTCCCTGACATATTGTAGCTGATCATCTTGTTCCACACACTATTCTTGAGATGCAAACATTACCTGACAAATTAATTAACAATAAAGAGTTTGAACAAGTGAATGAAAAATATATAACAGTTTTCAAAGCATAGCAATTAATTTACACAATAAGGGAATTGAAAAAAAAATTGAGAAAAAAATGTTTACCAAAATTATACCTGAACGAAGATGTCAGGGAGGAGAAGAAAGGTGGAGTTAGGGTTTTGATCGGGTGAAAGGAGGAGAAGAAAGCTCAGAAATGTTTACCAAAATTATACACTCCATTTCCCATTAAAATGGACCAAAATCAGAAACCCTAGCTTCGAATCGCTCAGGAAATGGAGATGGGCGATGCGCCAAAGAGAGGGAGAGAACGGGAGAGATGAGAATGACCAAAATCAGAAACCCTAGCTTCGAATCGCTCAAGAAATGGAGATGGGAGACGCGTCGAAGAGAGGGAGAGAACGGGAGAGATGAGAAATGACCAAAATCAGAAACCCTAGCTTCGAATCACTAAGGAAATGGAGATGGGCGACACGTCGAAGCGAGGGAAAGAACAGGAGAGATGAGAAATGACCAAAATCAGAAACCCGTGCTTTTTTTGGATTCGTCAAAGAGAGAGAGAACGGGAGAGAGTAGCTGAATCTGAGAAAGAAAGAAGCTGAGAAATGACTATTTTTCCCTTCAACATATCAGTTGATAGTCGGATTAAATCTTGACCTTCGGATCGCAATCAAACGGTTGGGAATCTCAGCTCTCGATAAGAATCTCAGCTTCCCAGCTCTTAATAAACTTACTCTATATATATATACAAGTTGGCTGTTTTTGAAGATTTTGTGGAAAATTTGCTCTTGTATGATCTTAATGTGTTTTTGATTTGCTTTATAAACCCATATATGTCGTACAAGTCATACTTTAGCATCTCAGGAAGTTTATTTTTGATTTCACAAAGTTTAATCGACGTATCAGTTGAAACATGCACAAAAATCATAACCTGGCTGTATAGCAGGTCACGGTCGACCGCACGGTCTACCGTCATACCTTTATTTTGAGAATATCTAATTGATAGTCGACTGGTCTGCTTTGAGCGGTCGACCGTCAATTGCTTTTTGGCTGTTTTGTTGAGTTTTCTTCTTTTCTTTTAAACGGTTATTTCCTCGATATTATAGATTATTGCTCTACTATTTTAGATGATGTTTTTACTAAAGATTACAGTATTTTACAGAGAGTTATATTTTATTTATAATAGAATTTTAATTGTATTCTTATGACCTTATTAAGTGAGTTATATGTGTTTTCAAAAGAATTGATGTTTTGGTGATATTCTACGACTTAAAAATATGATTTTCTGTTATTTGATGGGTTTAATATTTTATTTGAATTCTGGAATTTATGAGTACATTATATAGATTTGGATTTTTGTTAATTTAAGAAGTTTTCTTCATATAATCATTTCGATGATGGATTTATGAATTTTAATGAAAGTTTTGGTATTGATGGTTGAGTTATGAGTCTTTAGAGATTGAGTGGGGCCCTAACTACCGGCGATTGAGATTTTGGTTGTTGTTCAGTTGAGTTAAAACCGGTAGGGTACACCAACTTTAAGAGATTCGCAATCTATTAAATAATTAATTAACTTAACAAGATAAGGGCAGACACTAGATGGTGATATGATAAAATGAGAGAAAACGTGAGTTATGGACTCCAGGATGATCCAAGGAGTGAGATATTCCCCAGTATTTTGGGACGATGGACGTAAGGGCCACAGAGTGATCCGCGGAGTGGGATTGATCTCCAGTATTCCGAGGACGAGAGCGATACGCATGGGATGTTTGTGCAATGAGGGTTCCAGGATGACCTGCAGAGTGAGGCAATCTCCAGTTTTCTGGGACGATGGATGAATAGGCCACAGAATGATCCGCAGAATGGGATTGGTCTTCAGTATTCCAAGGGCGAGAACCGATACTTGCAGAATGTCTAAATCTCGTAGTAGTCACGTAGTAGGATTAGTTGCATAACAGGTAATTAAACCCTATCAAGTGGAGAACGATAAGGGCTTGCACCGGACCTACGTAGGGTGGGATGCATAGAATCCGACAAGTATGCATTAGAGAGTCAGTATATAGCATTGGTGTTTTCTTGACTTGGTTTTATGCATGTTGTTTCATGTTTTTCTACACTTGACACTTAGTATAATTTCACTTGATATTTTCATATTTTATTTATTGTTATTTCTTATTTCATTTATTCTTGTTGTTGATACATGTTATTTATGACTCTATGCCTTATGTTTTATTTATGTTGCATTTATTTTTAGGTCACTCACACCGTTATAGCTGACCCGTGTAGTTTTGGGGGTTTGGGTTATCTCTAGCCTCATGTTTTACAGGTAGGTACCTAGAGCATTGGGATTTGGATGCATGAGATAGAATGATGTTATCACTTATGTAAATTGTAAAAGAATGAATTGTAAAAGAAAGAATTTGTAATTCAAGGTGTTTATTTTCCGCTGTGCTTTGTAATGAATTGATGTAATGAAAATTCGAAAAAAATTATCTGTGTTTTTGGCTATGTTTACTATTACAATTGAGGTTGATGCTGGGAATTGTGCTACGTATTTCTGAGTATCATATTAGAAATTCGGGGCACTACATTATTTATGAATTTTCTGGATTTTTCTGATATTTATTTGGCATATTTGCAAATATTATAAAGAGAGACTTTTGTGCAAAATTACCACTTTGAGTACAAATCTGAATTTTCTTTAATTTCTGGGCTATGCTTGATGGCTGGATAACTCAGTAGTAAAGGGATTTGATTTGATTTTAATTTATTTAACTTCTTTAACTACTTTATTAAAGAAAGGTTTATATATGTAAAGTAATAATTTTTTCAGGGTTGTTTCCATATAACTTGTAAAACCCTAAAAACTCCAGATTTCGGCCTATAAAAGAGCCACTACAGCCATCCCCTCCTCTGCAAAAACAAAATATATTTTTACTATTAATTTCTTGGAGTTTCGAAGCGATGATCATGGAATTGTTTTTTGCAAAAGAAGAGCTTTTTCTTATTCTTTATTAATTCAGTTGATTTCTTCAATGAGGTGAGTGACATATGTTTATTTTGTATTGTTCTATGCATGTTGTATGTGATGGTATGTGTATTAGAAAGCATGATTAGGAATTGTATTAAGATAATATGAATTCTTGATGTATGGATGTATAAAAATTGAATCTTTCATGAAACTATGTTATAGATGATTAAAACTCTATATAAATGACTTGTGATTGTTAAAAAACCTAATAGAAATCATGGATAGGTTGCTTCCCCCCATATTCTTGCTGTTTTGAACATATATTATTGAGTTGTATGATGTTTAATGCAAAAGTGAACAAAACCTAATCCTTACTGTGTATGTATGCAAATATAATCTGTTGGGGGTATTTGATGAACAAAACTTGATTATACACTTGTTGTGTGTGCATGAATTAACTAATGTGAGTAGTGGGGTATGTGTTTAATCGTTTGTAAAGGGTTTTGGAATTAAAAAGAACAAGTTTTGAATGTTGTAAAGAGGGTATGTTTCGGGTCTAACTAGGTTCGGTCATGTAGCACCCTGTATTTTTATTTTTATTAAAAATACATTTTTCAATTTTTGCACGTATGATGCACGTGCAAATTTTTCCCTCCATATTTCTTACTCTCATTTACTATTTTAGCATGAATAATCTTTTATTTATCCTTTTATTAAACCCATGGACCTAAAGAGAGATTCTAGCTCATTAGATTAATTAAAAGGAAAGCCCACTAGACTAATTAATTAAATTGATTAAAAAGAAAGCCCATGGGACAAGCTCATTAATAAAATTCTATTTTAAGTTGTGCATGGACTCACACATGACATATAACAACTTTTAATACACATTTTGGAACTATAGGAATTGTATTAAATATTGTGTATGTGTGTGCACTAGTGCACAACAAGTGCATGTGGTATGTGAAGAGGCAAGGGGGGTTGGCCGGTTTTGAACATGGAGAGTTGGGGGTTGGAGTTTTGAAGAGGTGGAGATGTGGAGAGTTGGGGGGTTATGGGGGTTAGACTAATGAAAAGTAGAACAATTTATTAGGTGGAGAAATTTACTAAACCCTCACTTTGTCCTATAAATACACCTTAATTTCCTTCTCATTTCACACCTAGACTAAACAAAAAATAAAGAGAGGAAAAAAGAGAGGGAAAGAGAGTACCATTGTGCATTGGAGAGCTCTTGCTAGGAGGAGAAAGACAAGAAGGTGCTAGTTGGAGCTTGGAGCTAGAAGTTGTCTCTCCATTCTTGGTTGTTAATTTTTCACAAGAGGTGGGTGATCTCTTTCTTTCTAATGTAGAGAATGCATGCTAAAAGTTGTAATCGAGTAGTATAGATTGATTTTGATGTGAAATATGTAGATACGTTCCATGCTAATGTAGTATGCCATGAATGAGAGGAATTTTGTTACAATTAAGTAACTAATTGCCATCATGATAATTAGAAAGAAAGATATTTAACAAAAGCATTAATGTCATGAATCATACTAGTATGCTTGTTAAATTGTACATGTCAAAATATATATAACAATATGTGTAGAGATTTCTCCTATAGTTGAAACAAAATGTAGTTTATTTGAATACAAATAAAATCTTATAAAGTGATTAAAAGGAAATATATTGCTACTTTTGATTAAATTGGAATAATACAATTCATGATCATTAATGAAAGAAAAATATTTATTTTTTTGAAATTGATACAAGGTCTAAGAAATCAATTAAAAATTCGTAATTTACTGTTTTTTTTTGTTTTGAAAACTCAGTATGAATGAGAGAATCATAATCAATTAGAAAGATTAGATCAATTGGACAATCGAGTTTGTGAAAATAATTGAATAACAGTAGTGTGGAACAAAAGCCTATTAGTATAACTTCACATCAGAAATTGCACTTGGACTTACTGGTCAGTCGGTGCACCATAAGTCACTGTAGTGTGCAGGAGGTCTTGGTTTCGAAACTTGTTAAACCCATTTTTATTTTGTTTGTTTAAATAATTCCGAAACTCGAAGAGTCAGTATAAGGGGTTTTCGGTTTGGATTCTTGACGCCAAGTCCATATGGACTTATTGGCTAGTGGGTTGGGCTTTGAGCGCTCGCTGTGTGCGTGCGGGGGTACCTGGTTCGAAACCTGAGGGTGCTCTTTTGTTTCTTTTTTGTGGGTTTTGTGAATTTTTAGATGAATTGTAAAGTAAAGAAAAATTTGGGAAAAATACTAGAATTCTTATAAAATGAAATAAGATTCATTAAAAATAGTTGTAGAATTTTTCAAGTATATTTGAGAAGTTAAAAAGGAGAAATTGAGATAGGAAATCGATTTTGACTTAAGTTTTAATTATTAAAGAGTATGAGATTTTATTTTAGAAGAAGAATAAAATATTGTTGTGTGAAGTGATTTCTCTTGAAGATATTATACTCTTATTTTTGTTTAAGAAATACTTTGATGTAGTTGAGACACATTACATGAGCTTAAATTGTTAAATGGGATTTCAAGTGATGAATTTGTGTTCATGAAAAGAATTATTGTTTTTGAAAGAGTATGAATGAATAAATGGATCATGAATAGTGTCAAGATAAGGCATTGAACCAAAATAAAAAGAATTAAGTTATATTTTGAGATTTTCCGTGGAGCAATCTCAGTATTTGTGATTAAGTCCGGTAGGGGGTAAGACTAACTCTAGGTATGATAAATGATTCATGTCTTGAACTTAAGAACTAGGCACTAAGTGAAGATGTAGTAAAACCTAGGCAAACGTAAGTGGGGCACTCTATATAGTTGGGCGGTGGATTTGCTGCGGCGGTTCACCGGGACTATAGACCCAGTCGGGCGGTGTACTCCGGGACTGTGGTTGTCTCGGGGGGGGGGGAGCTTTTATTTTAAATCCGGGACTATGCATAGTCGGGCAGATAGTTTGCCATACTCCAATGTATATACGTATACCGGGGGGCTAGAGGGGCACTTGCGGGAGGTTCACACGACGAAGAATCTGTATAACAGTCGGACAGTGGACTTTCTGCAGAGGTTCTCCGGGACTGGGATCCATACTCATGGAACGTCTCAACTTTGTTTTATTACTGGGTAGTTTTTCATGGCGAGGGATCGAACCCTTTATTATAAGTACGTATGTAATACCCCAGATCTGGCAGCGAACAGTCGACTGGTCTGCGCGGATTTGAGAATTTGAGATTGAGATTGAGAAATTTAGTCGCACATGGGAAGTTTGATATGATAATTTGAGTATAAATATAATTAGCCAATGATCAAAAGTCACCAATTCGGTTAACCACCTTTTGAGAGGCAGCCTGTGGTGGGCAGTTGTACTACATAGTATCTAATTTGTCTTATAAATTGTATAAATTGTCTGAGTATTGGGGCGGGGCGTTACAAATGGTATCAGAGCCAGGTTTCGACACCGGGTGTAGAAGAGGACATCATTGATCTCCGGGGTCGGGTATATTCTGCGGTATTGAGGGACATCATTGATCTCCGGGGTCGGGTATATTCTGCGGTATTGAGAGTCACAGGTAGTGATTGATAGCCGGGTATCCGATCAGCGGTGTTGAGAGTGATTGATCTCCTACATCGGCTAGAAAGGGCGGTCCTACACTAGATGTGTGCCCTGTACTCAGCGAGGACGCTGATTTCTAAGGGGGGTGTATGTAATACCCCAGATCTGGCAGCGAACAGTCGACTGGTTGGATTAGCAGTCGACTGGTCTGCGCGGATTTGAGAATTTGAGATTGAGATTGAGAAATTTAGTTCCACATGAGAAGTTTGATATGATAATTTGAGTATAAATATAATTCGCCAATGATCAAGAGTCACCAATTCGGTTAACCACCTTTTGAGAGGCAGTCTGTGGTGGGCAGTTGTACTACATAGTATCTAATTTGTCTTATAAATTGTATAAATTGTCTGAGTATTGGGGCGGGGCGTTACAACGTAGGTGCTTGCCCTCGGACCTATGTAGTATGAGATGCATAGAATCCGAACAAGTATGCATTAGTGTCATCCTAGTATAAAATATCTGCATTAGGTATTAAGGCATCGCATACACTTGCATGCTTAGTGTAGTCACATTTTTACACTTTATTTTGCATTCAATTTGTGGTTTGTTAAAGTATTGAGATTGTTATATGTACGGCATAGAGAGGATGACCGAGTATAACATTTTCGTTAGTTGTAAGCAACTGACGTGCCTACAGCTCATTATGCAGGAACTGGATTTTTCATGAAGAAGTAGTTGATTTCGATGCTGTTGATTTATTATATTTTAAAGATGTACAAGTTGTATATATTGTTGTATTTCATCTTTATCTTCCGCTGTGTAAACAATGTAAAGAACTCTGTGTATGATGAAAAGTTTAAATTTTCTTATAAAATTGTATGAAGTGTAAAGATCCCGTGGAATCTCGAATTCGGTCTTATTTGGAATTCAGGCGTTACAGATGGTATCAGAGCCACGCTTCGTAAATAGTACAAATTTATAAGGAACGATACCCTAGAGTGGATATTAGAGTGTGAGTTTCAACTTATAGAGATTTAAACTTATGTTTGTGTTGCTCTATGAGATGACATTTTCTCATCCTTTTTCCTATAATATGGCCAATCAGCATGATCCCCAAAATGGGGCGCATTGGTTTGTGTAACGCCCCAAATCCCAAATACACTGAATTCGAGATGTTTTACAGGATCTTTTCACTTTCTTTAGTACAATTTTATAGGGAAATTTAAACTTTTCATCTTACATCAGAGTTTACATCAATATTACACTTTTCTTTTGCACAGCGGAAGTAAAATACAACAATTGAATAAATGTACAACAACATGGTACAATCTTTAAGCATCCATTCCTCTTTAACACATCATTTACCTGCATATAAGACTGTGGGTACGTCAGTTTATTCAACCGACGAACATTATACACGGCCATCCTCTATATGCCGGAAGTAGTATAACTCACCTTTCCATATTTAGCAAATACAAACTTGTCACATTTCAAACTAAAGGGACTACCCTATTGATGTCATGTTGTGATTGTGCGCTTAGTCCTTAATGCATTTGTTTATGTTACATGACACTAATGCGCACTTGTTCGGATTCTATGCATCCCATACTACATAGGTCCGAGGGCAAGCCCTTATTCGTTCTTCATCTTTATAGGGTTCAATCCCTCGTTATGACTTAGTCTACTACTGTAACTACGGTAGTGTCTTAGATGTCCTATGATCTATGAGCCCATGTCCAGGCAGCCTGGAGGGGAATCCCACGCACTGACACGACGCATCGAGCAGGCAACCTATGGACAATTCAGCCTCCGCCATGGAACAATGGCACCACCCATAGCCACTCGAACACCCCACGAGCGTCGCCACCGGGACGATAATTCTGGAGTAGCGTCCACGTCATGTCTTGACGCATCAAGCAGGCAGCCTGTGGATCGCTCTCACACCGCTATCCGATGGCCCCCATACTCATGTTTTTCTTCTACTTTCATCACGTCTTCACTATGTGCTAATCCTTAGTTTAATTAAAAATCATGAACAAAAATTAATCTCTAGAGTTAGCCTCTCCACTAAACCGGACTTATTCATTCTTTTCAACATGACAAACCTTGGTCTAATTTCATTTCATTTCATTTCATTTCTCAATGCCGGGGGAGACTTAGCTACTCTATTTCAATTTTCATTTCACAATTTTTAACTCATAAATTTTCCAGGTTGAGTTCTCATACTCACATGTATATTCTCTTTTCAATTCATGATTCTCAATTTTGTTCACAAGTCCATCATTGCACATAAATTTGCATATACTTTATCAATTATCACATCATATCAAGTTCACATTCTAAACAATATGCATACTTCAATTGTTCTACGACGAGAAATAAATTGCATCATGTCACACAACCAAATTTCTTTTGTCAAATCAACTCTTAAATTTTCAATTCACTTATTCTTTCAACTTATAATTTCACTTCAACAATCCTTATAGAGCCATATGTCTATTTATGCATTTTAACTCCAAACCATAGTTAAATTCATTCAAATAATCCCCAAACCATTTTTAGAAAGTCCCTTACATTTTCAGGAGAATATACATATTTTTTCATAATTTTTCGATACATAAAAACCCCAAAAAAAAAGTAATTTTCAATCTTGCCGATAGCAAGATTCGAACCCAGCACGCCACCGACACAGCCCAAAGCACAGGCCACTAGGCCGGTTTGTGCCACAGTATAAAACGCAACTGAGAGCTATAAATGCTCTCGGTCCGCTGATGAATTATTTTGAAAGAAACCAAACAAAATATTGTTGATCATGGGGTTCGAACTAGTCACGGCAGAGAACCCAACGCAACACAGTGACCACTTGAGCTACATGCTCAGGTTGTTACAGTGTGCGTTAAACTCCTTTTAGACCAATTCTCACTGTTATAAAAATGTTTCGATGTTCAACTAAACTTTGTTTCTTATTGCTTTTGTAAAAATTACTGAAAAACTCCAGATCAACTTTCATTCACATGAATTTCATATCAGTATGATAAAAATAATTTTTTGTACTAATAAAATATATTTCTTCACACAAGTCAATGGATTATTCATTAAAACTATTATATTTTTCATTTTCGACATTGCTTAACAATTGGTCTCCTAATCTTTTTATTCAAATTTTCTTATATTAATTTACTGTTATTAACTCTTTATTCAACAAACACATATATTTTGAATTTGTCCATACCCATATCAACATAAAGGTCTATTTAGCACATGAATAGGTAAAACTCAACTACTAACTTTATGAGTAGTTTTTTTTTTATGATAACAAAGTAGTTCCATTAATCAATCTATGTCACAATGTATATAATCACTTATCAATTTGCATAATCACATCTCAATCATTCAAGAAAGTCACTCTTTTCAAATTAAAGTGTGCTCTTTCTTAATCAATTCCATGTTTCAATTTTACAATTAACAAGCGTTCTTATTGGAAATTTTCATGCATCATGTCTCAATATCATACTAGCAACATTCTTAAGGGAATTTAACCACCATCATTAATTCATGCTAATAATCATGGAGAATTCTACACACAATTTAATTTAATACTAGAATCACATACAAGTTAATCACAACATTTCAATCAATTCATAAACTAACTTCTCAATTAAAGTGTGTTCTTATTAGTATTTTTCATGCATCGTTTTGATAGTTGAATCTAGCATAGATCCTTATATTAGAAATATGAAAGGTTACCCACCTTGTATGGAGAGAAATAAACACACAAAGCAACAAATCCTTGCAACAAGATGCACCTCCTCCTAGACGATGCGCGCACAAGCTCCGCGAACTCCAAAGCAACCGAATGCTTCCTAGTAGTGCCGGCCTCTCCTTCTCCTTGACAAATGCAAGCACTCCCACACGACTCTCACTCTTTTTAACTCACAACAATTACTAAATAAGACTATAGTTTGGGAAGATATAATTGCATATGAATATAGCCATGGGAGGGGGGTATTTATACTAGAAAACAAGTGAAATGGAGGGCTAGGATTGGCTAGTTGGTTGTAGAATGGAGGGCCAAGATTAAAGTAGGAGTTATAAAAACTACCCACAACCACACAACCACCTCCATGAAAACCACTCAACCATTTGAAAATCCCTCCAAAAAGATGCAAACCGGCCAAGAAAAGGTGTGCAATGCACGTGTACGTGTAGTGCACGTGCATGCAACTAGGCCTAAAAATTGTACATTTTAATTTTGTATAAAAATAAAATAGTTATAAAATAGTCTTCTACATGACAAGTTTAAATAAAAAGAAGATTAATCCATGGGCTTTATTTTGGGCCAAAATTGTTATTAAAATAAATAAAATAAAATACATTTTGGGCTTTTAAGAAAAAGGCATTTTCATTAAATTAAAATAAGGCTTTCTATTTATTAAAGAAAAGGGCTTTTGTATAAAATAACTTGAGAAAACATATTTAAATATTCATACACATCTAAATAAAAATAATTCAATCAAAATATTGCACGTGCACACTACGTACAAAATAAAATAATTTTTCATTAATTGAAAAATCAGGGTATTACAGCACTCTCTCCTTAGAATAGTTCCGTCCCCGGAACTACAATCAAGAGCGAGGAAAACAAAAATTACAACACACACACAAAAAGATACAAAAATACAATCAAGCAAAAAGCTCAGGATAGTCCTTCAACATCCTCTCCTCAGACTCCCAAGTAGCCTCTTCAACCAAGTGGTTTCTCTAGACTACCTTGACCATCGGTATCGTCTTATTCCTCAAGACTTTCTCTCGACGATCAACAATCTCAACAGGAGACTCGATGTAATTCAGGTCTAACTGCAAACCTTCCGGCACTTCAAGCAAATGATAACTCGGATCTGGAATATAACCTCTCAGCATAGACACATGAAAGACATTGTGCACCTGAGACAACTCTTCCGGTAATTCAAGCCGGTAAGCAGTTTTTCCGATCCTTTTCAATATCTTACACGGGCCTATAAACCTCGGGGCTACCTTCCCGCCTCTGCCAAATCGAACCACACCTTTACTGGGTGATACCTTCAGGAAGACGAAGTCACCAACCTCAAACTCAAGGTCCCTTCTCCGGTTGTCTGCATAGCTTTTCTGCATAGCTTTTCTGCCTGCTCTGAGCTTCCACCAACCTTTTCCTGATCAGATCAATCTTCTCAGAAGTTTGCTGTACAAGCTCAGGACCAAACAACTGACGCTCCCCAACTTCAAACCAACAAACAGGAGTCCTGCACTTCCTGCCATACAAAGCTTCGTACGGCGCCATCCCGATGCTAGCCTGAAAACTGTTGTTGTAGGCAAACTCTACCAAAGGTAAATGCCTTTCCCAACTGCCTCCAAAGTCTAGTATACAACACCGAAGCATATCTTCAAGAATGCGATTGACTCTCTCGGTCTGCCCATCGGTTTGCAGATAAAAAGCAGTGCTGAAATCTGTCTTGGTACCCAAAGCTGTCTGAAGACTCCTCCAGAAATGCGAAGTAAACCGCGCATCTCGATCAGACACAATAGTTGACGGAACACCATGAAGCCGGACAATCTCACCAACATACATCTCAGCCAACTTGTCCATCGAAGCAGTGAGTTTCATCGCCAAAAAGTGAGCAGACTTGGTAAGTCGATCGACTATAACCCAAATCGCATCGTTGCCTTTAGAACTCTTAGGCAATCCCGTGATGAAATCCATACTGATGTTATCCCACTTCCATTCCGGAATAGGTAACGGCTGTAATAGACCTCCGGGTCTCTGATTTTCGGTTTTGACTTGCTGACAAACCTCACACTTCGCGACAAAATCAGCCACATCCCGCTTCAAACCTGACCACCAGAAATGCTGTTTGATGTCTTTGTACATCTTAGTACTCCCAGGATGTACAGACAAAAGAGTAGCATGCGCCTCCTGAAGAATACTCTCTTTCAGGTCCGCCTGATTTGGAACACACAGCCTCTCTCCGAACCACAGCACTCCATTCCTAATTTGAAATCCGGGCAACCTGCCAGCACCAACCTGCTCCTTCATCTCCAAGATATCAGCATCAACCTCTTGACTTGCAATGATCCTTGTATTCAGTGTAGGCTGAAGCCTCAACTGAGCCAAAGATGGTCCCAATCCTTGCAAGACAACTTCAATACCTGTCCGATCCAACTCCTCAATCAGATGCTTCTGAGTTGTAATCAAACTGGCCAAACTGCTCTTGCGGCTAAGTGCATCAGCAACAACATTAGCTTTTCCAGGATGATACTTGATCTCAGGTCGCATGTCCTCAAGCACTTCCAACCATCTTCGCTGCCTCAGATTCAGATCCCTCTGCTGATATATATACTTCAAGCTCTTGTGGTCCGTGTACATGTTCAACTTCTCACCGTACACGTAGTGCCTCCACTGCTTCAGGGCAAAGATAATCGCAGCCAACTCCAGATCATGAATCGAATAATTCTTCTCATGTGGTCGTAGTTGCCTAGACCCATAAGCGATTACTCTTCCTTCTTGCATCAAGACACAACCAAGCCCACGATGTGAAGCATCGCTATAAACGTCATACTCAACACCTGCTCTAGGCAGAGCCAAAATAGGTGCAGTAGTCAGCCTATCTTTCAACTCCTGAAAGCTCGCCTCACATTGCTCAGTCCACTTGAAGCTCACATTCTTCTTGGTCAGTCCAGTAAGCGGTACAGCTATCTGAGCGTAACCTTGAATGAATCTCCTGTAGTATCCAGTCATCCCAAGAAAGCTTCTGACTTCCTTCACTGTAGTAGGCCTAGCCCAATCTCTCACTGCCTCTATCTTCTGAGGGTCAGTTGCCACTCCCTCCTTAGAAAGGATGTGACCCAGGAATGCCACTTCAGATTTTCAGAAATCACACTTGGATAACTTGGCATACAACTTCTGCTCTTCCAGCTTCCTCAAAACTGCTGCCAGATGCTCGGTGTGCTCCTCCTCTGACTTGGAGTACACGAGGATATCATCGATAAACACCACGACGAAAGAATCAATGAACGGCCTCAGAACTCTGTTCATCAAATCCATGAAGATTGCGGGTGCATTCGTCACTCCGAATGGCATAACTAAAAATTCGTAATGCCCATGCCGAGTTCTGAACGCAGTTTTGTGCACATCTTCAGCTTTCACTCGAACTTGGTGGTAACCTGATCGAAGATCTATTTTAGAGAATACAACTGCTCCTTGTAGACGATCGAACAAGTCATCAATTCGAGGAATCGGATACTTATTCTGAACAGTGACCTTATTCAGCTCCCGGTAATCGATACACATTCTCATCGATCCGTCCTTCTTCTTTACCAAAAGCACTGGTGCTCCCCAAGGTGACGCACTAGGTTGAATAAAGCCTTTCTCCAACAATTCTTCAATCTGCCGTTTCACCTCATCCTGTTCCACTGGAGCCATCCTATACGGTGCCTTAGAAATGGGCGCACTTCCCGGTTGAACAGTGATGCTGAACTCTACATCACGATGCGGAGGTAACCCTGGAAAATCTTCCAAGAACACAGTCGGATAGTCCCGAACCACAGGAATCCCTTGCACTTCCATAGGAGTCTCTTCCTTGCGGATAGTTGCCACCAGCTTAGAACACTTCTTCCCTTGGAACGTGACTTCAGGTCCACCTGGAGCCTTCACTGTTACCGTCTTGGTCTTACACTCGATGCTTGCACTGTACACCGACATCTAATCAATGCCAATGATAACATCGACTCCCAAGATAGTCAGCTCGATCAGATCAATGCCAAAGATTCGATCCCCAATTACAATCTCGCAATCAGCATAATACCGATCAGCGGTTAAAGTTTCCCCTGACGGAGTAGCTACTGCTAAGATCTTGCCTGGAAAAATCTTCGGTTCAACTCCCAACACTTTAGCAAACTTAGGAGACACAAAAGTATGAGAGGATCCAGTATCGAACAACACAACAGCTTGCATTCCATTAAGATATAGTTTGCCTGTTACATAATACACACCATTACATAACAGTCTCACTAAACAACGGGAAAAGAAATGACAAAAACTCTAAACACCAGCCCTCGTACCAGAGATGACCTGATCTGCCTCATCAGCATCAGCTTCCGTCAAGGCAAATACTCGCCCTGATTGGTACGGCCTCTTCCCAGCCTGCTGCGTTGGTGCATTGCTATTTCCACTCTGTAGTTTGGGACATTGAGATCGGAAATGTCCCGTTTCACCACAGTTGAAGCAAGTCACCGCAGGAGGTCTCACCACATTGTTTCCAGGTCCTCCAACCACACTAATAGCGTTCGCCCCTGTCGGTTTGAACCTCTGTGCAGATGGTTGCCCCTTGAAACTCCCAGAATGTTCAGGCCTCTTTCCAGACTGCCAGTTGTTCCTCCGGTTCTGAACAACTTGGAACTGCTCCATATCTGCCTCCGTCGCTGCTGCCCTCTTGACCAGCTTGTCGAATCTCCTGATACCAAGAGGTATCATCCGGGACCTCAAGCTCGGCCTCAATCCATGCTCGAACTTACGAGCCTTCTTAGCTTCATCCATCACCAGCTCTGGAGCATACCTAGAGAGCTAAGTAAACTTGGTCTCGTACGCTCTCACTGACATGCTGCCTTGCTGAAGCGACAGAAACTCCATCGCCTTCTTCTCTTGGACGTCGGAGGGGAAATAGTGACTGTGGAATTCTTCCAGAAATTCCTCCCAGCCAAGCACTATGCCTCCCATGGTCCTCTTCATGGATTGCCACCAAACCGCCGCATCCTTCTCCAGCTGCAAAGTCGCTAACTTGACCTTGCTACCCTCAGGGGTCTCCAACACCTCAAAGATCGTCTCCACTTGATGGATCCAGTTGTCAGCCACATCTGGGTCTGACTTTTCCTCGAATACAGGTGGTTTCATTCTCTTGAACGATTCCACCAGCTTAATCGCCTCGGGCACTGGATTCGCCGGCCCCCTTCCTTGGTTCATGGCCACTGCATTAAGCGTCTGGTAGACCCTTGCAAGTTCGGTCTCCAGATCCAACCCTTCCCCATTTCTAGCTCCTCTTCTCAACATATTCTGATGCAAAAGATCCATCAAATTCGAAGTATAGGACAAGAATTTAAACCAACTTGCATTTCATTGAATTCCAAAGTTTATACATTCGAATTAAAAACATTTTTGACATCAGAACGGAAGAAATAGAAGCTACAACAATCTAACTCCTATGGGTCCTCTTCACTGCTCGAAGTTCTTCCCGTAGTTCCTCAACCTCATCCTTCAGCACATCAGTTAGGTTCTTCCTCTTCTCGAGTTCCCAACCCGGTGACTGAGAACAGAAAAGTCGTCCTTCTGTTTTGCCAGCTGAGCCTCCAACAATCCGACTCTCTCTCGTAGTGTCTCAACCTGCCTCTGAAGAGAAGTCACAAGACCACTTAGAACTGGTTCTTCTTCTTCGTCAGAAGAAGAGTCATCAGATGAATCCGGAGGTGGGGTGATCTCTCGGGATTCAGGCCATTCTTCACCGTCAGAATCTGCTTGCCCTGGATAGTACTCGTCCTCGGAATCTGCCTGTCCAGGATGGTACTCTTCCTCAATGATATTGCAGTCGTCGCCTCCTGCAGGGTCGAAGTGATCAGCCATCTTAGAATAGAGAGGAGGAAATATAAATCTTAGAGCAACACAAATGTAAGTCACTTACATTTAAATCTCTAGACTCAAACACATACTCTAATGTCCACTACTAGGGTGTCGTTCCCTATAAATTTGTACCAAATAGGGAAAGTGTAGAAAGCGTGGCTCTGATACCACTCTGTAATGTTCCGAATCCCAAATACACTGAATTCGAGATGTTCTACAGGATCTTTTCACTTTCTTTAGTACAATTTTATAGGGAAATTTAAACTTTTCATCTTACATCAGAGTTTACATCAATATTACACTTTTCTTTTGCACAGCGGAAGTAAAATACAACAATTGAATAAATGTACAACAACATGGTACAATCTTTAAGCATCCATTCCTCTTTAACACATCATTTACCTGCATATAAGACTGTGGGTACGTCAGTTTATTCAACCGACGAACATTATACACGGCCATCCTCTCTATGCCGGAAATAGTATAACTCACCTTTCCATATTTAGCAAACACAAACTTGTCACATTTCAAACTAAAGGGACTACCCTATTGATGTCGTGTTGTGATTATGCGCTTAGTCCTTAATGCATTTGTTTATGTTACATGACACTAATGCGCACTTGTTCGGATTCTATGCATCCCATACTACATAGGTCCGAGCGCAAGCCCTTATTCGTTCTTCATCTTTATAGGGTTCAATCCCTCGTTATGACTTAGTCTACTACTGTAACTACGGTAGTGTCTTAGATGTCCTATGATCTAAGAGCCCATGTCCAGGCAGCCTGGAGGGGAATCCCACGCACTGACACGACGCATCGAGCAGGCAACCTATGGACAATTCAGCCTCCGCCGTGGAACAATGGCACCACCCATAGCCACTCGAACACCCCACGAGCGTCGCCACCGGGACGATAATTCTGGAGTAGCGCCCACGTCATGTCTTGACGCATCAAGCAGGCAGCCTGTGGATCGCTCTCACACCGCTATCCGATGGCCCCCATACTCATGTTTTTCTTCTACTTTCATCACGTCTTCACTATGTGCTAATCCTTAGTTTAATTAAAAATCATGAACAAAAATTAATCTCTAGAGTTAGCCTCTCCACTAAACCGGACTTATTCATTCTTTTCAACGTGACCAACCTTGGTCTAATTTCATTTCATTTCATTTTATTGCTCAATGCCGGGGGAGACTTAGCTACTCTATTTCAATTTTCATTTCACAATTTTCAACTCATAAATTTTCCATGTTGAATTCTCATACTCACATGTATATTCTCTTTTCAATTCATGATTCTCAATTTTGTTCACAAGTCCATCATTGCACATAAATTTGCATATACTTTATCAATTATCACATCATATCAAGTTCACATTCTAAACAATATGCATACTTCAATTGTTCTACGACGAGAAATAAATTGCATCATGTCACACAACCAAATTTCTTTTGTCAAATCAACTCTTAATTTTTCAATTCACTTATTCTTTCAACTTATAATTTCACTTCAACAATCCTTATAGAGCCATATGTCTATTTATGCATTTAAGTCCAAACCATAGTTAAATTCATTCAAATAATCCCCAAACCATTTTTAGAAAGTCCCTTACATTTTTAGGAGAATATACATATTTTTTCATAATTTTTCGATACATAAAAACCCCAAAAAAAGTATTTTTCAATCTTGCCGATAGCAAGATTCGAACCCAGCACGCCACCGACACAGCCCAAAGCACAGGCCACTAGGCCGGTTTGTGCCACAGTATAAAACGCAACTGAGAGCTATAAATGCTCTCGGTCCGCTGATGAATTATTTTGAAAGAAACCAAACAAAATATTGTTGATCAGGGGGTTCGAACTAGTCACGGCAGAGAACCCAACCACTTGAGCTACATGCTCAGGTTGTTATAGTGTGCGTTAAACTCCTTTTAGACCAATTCTCACTGTTATAAAAATGTTTCGATGTTCAACTAAACTTTGTTTCTTATTGCTTTTGTAAAAATTATTGAAAAACTCCAGATCAACTTTCATTCACATGAATTTCATATCAGAATGATAAAAATAATTTTTTGTACTAATAAAATATATTTCTTCACACAAGTCAATGGATTATTCATTAAAACTACTATATTTTTCATTTTCGACATTGCTTAACAATTGGTCTCCTAATCTTTTTATTCAAATTTTCTTATATTAATTTACTGTTATTAACTCTTTATTCAACAAACACATATATTTTGAATTTGTCCATACCCATATCAACATAAAGGTCTATTTAGCACATGAATAGGTAAAACTCAACTACTAACTTTATGAGTAGTTTTTTTTTTATGATAACAAAGTAGTTCCATTAATCAATCTATGTCACAATGTATATAATCACTTATCAATTTGCATAATCACATCTCAATCATTCAAGAAAGTCACTCTTTTCAAATTAAAGTGTGCTCTTTCTTAATCAATTCCATGTTTCAATTTTACAATTAACAAGCTTTCTTATTGGAAATTTTCATGCATCATGTCTCAATATCATACTAGCAACATTCTTAAGGGAATTTAACCACCATCATTAATTCATGCTAATAATCATGGAGAATTCTACACACAATTTAATTTAATACTAGAATCACATACAAGTTAATCACAATATTTCAATCAATTCATAAACTAACTTCTCAATTAAAGTGTGTTCTTATTAGTATTTTTCATGCATCGTTTTGATAGTTGAATCTAGCATAGATCCTTATATTAGAAATATGAAAGGTTACCCACCTTGTATGGAGAGAAATAAACACACAAAGCAACAAATCCTTGCAACAAGATGCACCTCCTCCTAGACGATGCGCGCACAAGCTCCACGAACTCCAAAGCAACCGAATGCTTCCTAGTAGTGCCGGCCTCTCCTTCTCCTTGACAAATGCAAGCACTCCCACACGACTCTCACTCTTTTTAACTCACAACAATTACTAAATAAGACTATAGTTTGGGAAGATATAATTGCATATGAATATAGCCTTGGGAGGGGGGTATTTATACTAGAAAATAAGTGAAATGGAGGGCTAGGATTGGCTAGTTGGTTGTAGGATGGAGGGCCAAGATTAAAGTAGGAGTTATAAAAACTACCCACAACCACACAACCACCTCCATGAACACCACTCAACCATTTGAAAATCCCTCCAAAAAGATGCAAACCGGCCAAGAAAAGGTGTGCAATGCACGTGTACGTGTAGTGCACGTGCATGCAACTAGGCCTAAAAATTGTACATTTTAATTTTGTATAAAAATAAAATAGTTATAAAATAGTCTTCTACATGACAAGTTTAAATAAAAAGAAGATTAATCCATGGGCTTTATTTTGGGCCAAAATTGTTATTAAAATAAATAAAATAAAATACATTTTGGGCTTTTAAGAAAAAGGCCTTTTCATTAAATTAAAATAAGGCTTTCTATTTATTAAAGAAAAGGGCTTTTGTATAAAATAACTTGAGAACACATATTTAAATATTCATACACATCTAAATAAAAATAATTCAATCAAAATATTGCACGTGCACACTACGTGCAAAATAAAATAATTTTTCATTAATTGAAAAATCAGGATATTACAGTTTGTCCCCTTTGAGGATGAAGAAGAAGAGCCAATGGAAGAAGAAGAAAACCCAGAAGAGGACCCAGTGGAGATAGAAGAGGAATTCCCCGAGTCCAGGAAAATTACTCCACCTCCGCCTGATTTCCCCGAAGAATCCTCTGATGAAGAACTCGTTCTAGATGACCAAAATGATATTGTTGCTTCTCTTCGAAGAGAATTGGATGCTCAAAAGTGGAGAGTTAACCACTTGGAAGCACAACGGGCAGAAGACAAGGAGCGCATTTAGGAGCTGAGTTTTCAAGTGTGCGAACTCGAGAAGGTTCAACACATGAATGATCGACACTTTGCCATGTTGGATCACCTCAATCGCTGGGACAAGCAGGAGCGGCAACAAAACTTTGAAGATATGAGGAAGGAAATCCAGGAACTACGGGAAGAGCTCAGAGCAGCCAAGAGAAACCGTAGAATCTAGGATGTCTTCTGTAATGGATGTATTGAAACAAAGTTTTTTTTTCTGAATGTAAAAGGTTTAATTTTGGAGTGAATAAAACTTTGTTGAAGCGATGTTATTTGTGTTATTTATGATGATTAATGATGAATTTTATGACTCAGAAATGGCACAAAGAATCAGGAACGGCGACGAGCATAGCGGTGAGAATGGGATAGATTTGGAGACCGAACTAGCTCAAGTATATCAGACCTTAAATGTTGTCGCTGCAAACATCGCCAGAAACAGAGAGCCAGGGTCAGCTATGCATATCCCCGAAGCAATCAGGCTGGTTGAATTGTTCAAAAGGATGAAGCCACCTGTGTTTGAGGGCTAGGCAAATCCCGATGCAGCTGACGACTGGATCAGGCAGATCGAGACAGTCTTTAAAGTGCTAGAGACCCTAGAGGCAAGCAAGGTGAAGTTGGCCACCATCCAGCTAGAGAAAGATGCAGGTGTCTGGTGGCAATCATTGAAGAGGACTTTGGGCAATGTATAGCTTACTTGGGAAGAGTTTCTTGAAGAATTTAGGAATCACTATTTTCCAATTGAAGTTCAAGAGAAGAAGGTTATGGATTTTTTGGGCTTGCAGCAAGGTGGTATGTCTGTGCAGGAGTATGAGACCAAATTCAACCAACTCTCAAGGTACGTGCCGAAAATGGTATAGGATGAAGCCAAGAAAGCGCGAAAATTTGAGTAAGGGTTGATGCCAAGCTTGAGGACCCACATGATACCCCTAGGTATCTGCAAATTTGAGAAGCTGGTCAGGAGGGCTGCCACGACTGAGTCAGATATTAACTAGTACCAGACAGTACAGGTCAAGAGGAACAATTGGAGCATGAGCAAGAGGCCTGCAGTGCAGAGCAACTTCAGGGGACAGGCTCCAGCACGGCATTTCAAACCAACCGGAGCAAATGCTGTTGCAGTGACTAGAAGGATACCCACCTGTTTCAGATGTGGAGAGATGGGCCACTTGTCTTCTAGGTGCACAAAGTCGCAAATGGGAAAGACTTGTTTCCTTTATGGTAAGGAAGGCCACATCAAGCCATTTTGCCCTTTGCTACAGCGGGAAGGACCGAGTCAGCAGCAGTCTAACCCAGGGCAGAAGCAATTCCGGCAGGGACAAGTGTTTGCTTTGACCGAGGCATATGCTGATGATGTAGACAACGTCATCACGGGTATGGGAGATGATGCTTAGTTGCTTTGTTGTTTTTCCACTTATGTAATAAATGTTATGTAATGAGAGTACTCTTATGTAACAAGAGACATTCAAATAAATGGAATAAAAGCATCAGTTTTATTTGATACGGGATCATCGCACACATTTGTGTCACCCTCATTTGCAAAACGATTGGGAGTTGAACCTAAAATTTTTCCTGGCAAAGTTCTATCTGTGGCTACTCCGTTTGGAGAAAACTTAACTACCGACCGATACTATGAAGGGTTTGATCTTGAGATTGGAGGTAGGCTCTTTGGCATTGATCTCATTGAGCTAGCAGTTTTGGGGGTCGATATCATTATTGGCATAGATTGGATATTAGTTTACAGTGCCACTATTGAGTACAAGAGCAAAGAGGTTATGGTGAAAGCACTAAGAGGACCAGTAGTTACATTTCAAGGAAAGAGGAAGTGTAAGCAATTGGTAGCAGCATTGTTAGAGCAGAAGGTTCCTGGAGAGGTAAGGCAAATTCCAGTGGTCCGAGATTTTTCAGCAGTGCTTCTTGATGATCTACCTGGGCTTCCCCCTCATCGAGATGTAGAGTTCAGCGTCACTGTTCAGCCAGTGAGTGCACCTATTTCCAAGGAACCATACAGAATGGCACCGGTTGAGTAAGATGAGATCAAGAAGCAGATTGAAGAGTTGTTGAACAAAGAATTCATCAGGCGTAGTGCGTCACCTTGGGGAGCCCCAGTTCTTTTGGTGAAGAAGAAGAATGGATCGATGAGGATGTGTATTGACTACAGAGAGTTGAACAAGGTTACAGTACAGAACAAGTATCCAATTTCTCGAATCGATGATCTGTTCGACCGTCTACAAGGAGCAGCTGTCTTCTCCAAGATAGACTTGCGGTCAGAATATCACCAAGTCCAAGTAAAAGAAGATGATGTGCACAAGACGTCTTTCTGAACTAGGTATGGTCACTATGAGTTTCTAGTCATGCCATTTGGAGTGACCAATGCACCTGCTATTTTCATGGACATGATGAACAGGGTTCTGTGGCCATTCATCGATTCTTTTGTCGTAGTATTCATCGATGACATATTGGTCTATTCCAAGTCAGAGGAAGAGCATGCCGAGCACCTATCAGAGGTTCTGAAGAAGCTACATGAGCACAAACTATATGTGAAGCTGTCCAAATGTGACTTCTTGAAAACCGAAGTTTAGGTCATATCCTTTCTAAGGAGGGAGTGGCTACTGACCCACAGAAGATTGAGGCAGCAAAAGATTGGCCAAGACCGACCACAGTAAAAGAAATTAGGAGCTTTCTGGGTTTAACAGAATACTACAGAAGATTCATTCAGGGCTATGCCCAGATAGCCGTGCCACTCACAGGGCTTACAAAGAAGAACGTGAGTTTCAAATTCCCGAAGCAGTGTGAAGCTAGCTTTCAAGAGTTGAAGAGAAGATTGACTACCGCTCCCATTTTGGCATTGCCACGAGCAGGAGTCGAATATGATATCTACAACGATGCTTCCCATCGCGGTTTGGGCTATGTGCTGATGCAAGAGGAAAAAGTAATAGCTTATGGGTCTAGACAGCTGAGACCACATGAAAAGAATTACCTTACCCATGATCTGGAGTTAGTAGCGATCATCTTTGCTTTGAAGTAGTGGAGGCACTACGTGTACGGGGAGAAGGTCAACATGTACACGGATCATAAGAGTCTGAAGTATATCTATCAGCAGAGGGACGTGAATCTGAGGCAAAAGAGATGGTTAGAAGTGTTGGAGGACATCCGACCCGAGATCAAGTACCATCCAGGCAAGGACAATGTTGTGGCTGATGCTCTCAGCAGAAAGGGCAATTTGTCTCGATTGATCACAACTCAGGTGAAGTTGGTAGAGGAGCTTGATCGAGCAGAGATTGAGGTGGTTTTGCAAGGTTTGGGAGCTTCCTTAGCTCAGTTGAGGATTCAACCTACTTTGATAAATAGAATCATCGACAGTCAGAAGACAGGTCCAGAGATCCAGAAGATGATAGAGCAGGTTGGTGTTGGCAAGTTAGCAGAATTTCAAGTGAAGGATGCAATGTTGTGGTATGGAGAGCGGCTGTGTGTGCCAGATCAAACAGAACTGAAGGAGAGTATTCTTCACGAAGCACATGCTACTTTATTATTCGTGCATCCAGGGAGTACCAAGATGTACAAAGACATAAAACTATATTTCTGGTGGCCAGGGATGAAGTGAGATGCGGCCAAATTTGTTGCCAAGTGTGCAGTTTGCCAGCAAGTCAAAGCCGAGAATCAGAAGCCCGGAAGTTTGTTGCAGCCATTACCCATCCCGACTGGAAGTGGGATTGTATCAGCATGGACTTCATCATAGGTTTGCCCAAGAGTTCCAAAGGCAATGATACAATTTGGGTGATAGTGGACTGACTCACCAAATTGGCTTACTTTTTGGCGATGAAGCTTACTTGGTCGATGGAAAAGCTGGCAGAGTTCTATGTTGGATAGATTGTGAAGCTTCATGGAGTTCCGCTATCGATAGTATCCGACTGAGATGCGCATTTCACTTCGCATTTCTAAAGAAGTCTTCAAGTAGCTTTGGGGACGAAGACTGATTTCAGTACGACCTTCCACCCTCAAATTGATGGGCAGATTGAAAGAGTCAATAGAGTACTGGAAGATATGCTGAGATGTTGAGTGTTGGACTTTGGTGGCAGCTGGGAGAAGCATTTGGCTCTTGTGGAATTTGCCTACAACAACAGTTTCCAAGAAAGTATTGGAATGGCGCCGTATGAAGCTCTATATGGAAGGAAGTGCAGGACACTGGTTTGTTGGTATGAAGTGGGAGAATGGTAGCTGTATGGGCAAGAGATTGTGCAGCAGACCTCAGAAAAGATCGAGCTGATCAGGAAGAGGTTAGTCGACGCACAGAGCAAGCAGAAGAGTTATGCTGACAACCGGAGGAGAGACTTGAAGTTTGATGAAGGTGACTTTGTCTTTGTGAAGGCGTCTCCGACCAAGGGGGTGATTCGGTTTGGAAGGAGAGGAAAATTAGACCCGAGATACACTGGACCTTATAAGATATTGAAAAGGATTGGGAAGACAACTTATCAGTTAGAATTATTAGAAGAGTTGGCCCAAGTGCACAATTTCTTTCATGTGTCCATGCTACGAGGTTATATCCCAAATCCGAGTCATCATTTGCGAGAAGTGCCAGAAGGTCTGCAATTGGATTTGAGCTATGCAGAGCGTCCAATAGAGATTGTGGATCGTCGAGAGAAGGTCTTGAGAATAAGACAGTACATATGGTCAAGGTCATTTGGAGGAACCAATTTGTTGAGGAGGCCACTTGGGAATCAGAGAAAAAGATGATGAAAGATCACACTGAACTCTTCAACTATATTTTTTTGTAAACTCTTTTCTTTTCTTTTCCTTCTTTGTATTCTTCTCACTCTTAAGAGTAGTTCCGAGGACAAAACTATTCTAAGGAGGGAGTGCTGTAGCACCTCATATTTTTATTTTAATTAAAAATGCATTTTTCAATTTTTTCACATATGATGCACGTGTAAATTTTTCCATCCCTATTTCTTACTCTCATTTACTATTTTAGCATGCATAATCTTTTATTTAGCCTTTTATTAAACCCATGGACCTAAAGAGAGATTCTAGCCCATTAGATTAATTAAAAGGAAAGCCCACTAGACTAATTAATTAAATTGATAAAAAAAAAAGCCCATGGGACAAGCCCATTAATAAAATTCTATTTTAAGTTGTGCATGGACTCACACATGACATGTAGCAACTTTTAATACACATTTGGAACTATAGGAATTGTATAAAATATTGTGTATGTGTGTGCACTATGGCATAACACGTGCACGTGGTATGTGAAGAGGCAAGGGGGGTTGGCCGGTTTTGAACATGGAGAGTTGTGGGTTGGAGTTTTGAAGAGGTGGAGATGTGAAGAGTTAGGGGGTTATGGGGGTTAGGCTAATGAACCCATACATATTTGCTCTGTCCAGTCGACTTTACAGCACCTTTCAGTCGACTTTTACTGTTATTCAGTCGACTGGGAGGTAGTATAGGTGACTTATCTGAGGTATTTGTCTCGTTGAATGAGACTCAGTACCTCTGGACAGGCGACTGATATGTGGATTCAGTCGACTGGTCTGAACTGTAGATTTGCCTTTTTCATAAAAGTTATAGTTTTAGATTTTTCAAAAAACTCATAAAGTTTATTTTTAACAATAGAAATAGATACAGATTTATTTACACTAGTGTTCTTAGAAGAATGAGATTTTTCAAGGGACTTTTTAAAACAAAGTCCAAACTTTTGATTAGGTTGCATTTGATTTTGAAGAACATCATTTAAATTCTCTTTTCCTTTATTAAATTTAGATACGTTCTTGGATATCTCTTAATAATTTTTCTTTAGAGACTCAAGATCCATATCTAAACTAGAAAGACGAGAATTTAAGGATTTTACTTCTTTATCAAGGTTAATATTTTCTTGAGAAAGTGTTTGATTAACTTTCTCTAAGTTCTTAACTCTAATCTTTTCTTTTTTAAGTTCTTGAAAAATCTCGTTGAATGCATCAAGTAAATCATTAGAATCATAGTCATTACTTACTTGGTTTTGAGATGCCATAAAACACATGTTTGCAACCTCATTTGACTCATCAATTTCTTCTTCCGACGAAGAATTGCTATCATCGCAAGTTGCTTGGTATGCCTTTTTGTTCTTTACGAACTTGTTCTTTGTGTACATGTCCTTCTTAAAGTTGGATGCCTTTTCTTTAGATTTTGCGTTTTCTAGTGGGCAATCCTTCTTCATATGGCCTGTCTTATTACATTTGAAACAAGTTGGAAGTTCATTAAATTCCTTAGATTTTGAATTAAACTTACATTTTCTTAGGAACTTTTTGAACTTTCTCGTGAACATGGCAATCTCTTCCTCATCTTCTTCTTCATCCTCGGAGTCCGACATGGCTTTGAATGCTAATGTCTTCTTCTTTGATTGTTGTGGTTCGGCATCCTTCTTGCGCTCTTCAAGTTGTACCTCATAAGCCATAAGATTTCTCACAAGATTCTCAAGAGAAAGTTGTGTTAAATCATTGGCCTCTTCTATGGCAGTGGTCTTCTTCTCCCATTCGGGGGTTAGTGCACGAAGCACCTTCCTCACCATCTCGGCTTGAGTATACATCTTTCCAAGTGACACAAGTAAATTGGTAATGTCCGTGAACCTTGTAATCATTTCAGACACATTCTCACTCTCCTTCATGCGGAACATTTCAAACCTGTGAACAAGAACAGATATTTTAGATTCTTTTACTTTATTTGTTCCTTCATGAGTTACCTCGAGTGTGTGTGCAGTTGTTGTATTGGACACACGGTTGAACTCCTCCTTTGTAAGGGCACAAAACAGTGCATTCATCGCCTTTGCATTGTTTATTGTTTGGTTCTTCATTTCATCGTTCCATTGTGCATATGGAATAGTAGGAGCGGTGTACTCGGTCTCTGTCATGTTCCATATTTCATAGTTGATGGACTAAAGGTAGATCTTCATTATACACTTCCAATAGTTGTAATTGGTTCCATCGAAGAGGGGTGGCCTTTGTGTAGATTGGCCTTCGTGGTATTGATTTGCATTAGAAGTAGTTGCCATTGCACTCGACCAGGCTCTGATACCAAGTGTTGGATCCTGTAGGTAAGGCAAGAAACACTATAGGGGGGGAGGGTGAATAGTGTTTTATAAAAAATTAATTGCGGAATTAAAATTATCTTCTGTTCAGTCGACTGTAAAAGGAAGTTCAGTCGACTGAGGCGTCAGAGTAGAATAGTATTTTGATACTCGTCTAATAAGTCGACTTAATACAGAAAGGCAGTCGACTTGGCAGAAGAGTTTCTGAGAAGATTGTAATACTAGTCTGATCAATCAACTTAAGATGGGAATATAGTCGATTTATCAGAACGGTTTTGAGAGAATTGAAATGCAAGTAAAAAAAGGTTCAAGAGATACAACCACAAAAATTCCAACCATAGAGTACACACGATGTATCCTGGTTCGGTCCTCCCGACTTACATCCAGTCCCCAAGCAACCCACTTGAGATTTTCCACTATTCTTGAAAAATGTACAAGAATACCCTACGGCGTTAGACAACAACCTTGTCCAACCCATAGTCCTCTCTCACCACTAGAGAGAGCAACCCACTCTTCCACCAAGAGTGAAAACCTGACTCTACACCCTAGAGCCCTACTCTCCAACCGAGAGGACCACTCTCACAACCGAGAGTGAAAACCGACTCTACAACCAAGAGCCCTACTCTCCAACTGAGAGGACCACTCTCACAACCGAGAGTGAAAGAAAGAACAATGAAAGAGTTACAATCAACCTATAGCCTTGTTATGATTGTGATTTGTGTATGGAGACTAATAGGTCACTTCTGAAATCAGTCCAAGACGAAATCAATGTTATATTGGACTGAAAACAGAGAACCAAAAAACTTTGAGGATTTGAAAGCTTTTGAACTCATGTTCTCTTTTTGAAAACAAGGACTTGAAAGCTTATAAAAGAGAGTAACCTTTTCCAAGTGATTTCTACACTCTATTTATAGAGTTAGTGTCACTGGACATTGAGAAACAGTTGTACCAACTATCAACCAACGGAAATAGATCTTTTGAATTCGAAAAATCAAGTTTTGAAATAAGTAAACTGTCGAAACGACTTGAACAGTCGACTGGGTTTCCGTTATGAGTCGACTGGCCAGAGTTTTAAGAAGCTCAGACAGTTTTGTATAGGTACAGTCGACTGGTCCTTAATGGCAGTCGACTGGTACTCAACAGCTGACCTAGTTCAAACTGTTTTGACCTTTATTTTTGAAAACCACACAGTTATAAAATTATATATGTGTGTGTGTGTGTGTGTGACAAGACTTTTACATCAATCTAAGACTCAACAAAAGAAGATTACATTTGTTTTTACAAGACACAAAATATAAGACATTGAAGCTGTGATCTTGACTTGAGTCTTTAGTCTTGAGAGAAGCTTTAGCCATTGTCCTTGTATGAAGCTTTGCTTAATCATTCTTCAGCTTTAGAACAACTTACTTGATCAATTTGCTTAGAGGCCTTTGTGTATCATACATGATAAACTTTGATACAACCTATAATATATGAGAGGTAGCACAACAACTTTGCATTGTGCTGTAATCATCAAAATCAAGAATCAACAAATAATTGAATAACAGTACGGTGGAACAAAAGCCTATTAGTATAACTTCACATCAGAAATTGCACTTGGACTTACTGGTCAGTCGTGCAGCATAAGTCACTATAGTGTGCAGGAGGTCTTAGGTTCGAAACTTGTTAAACCCATTTTTATTTTGTTTGTTTAAATAATTCCGAAACTCGAAGAGTCAGTATAAGGGGTTTTCGGTTTGGATTCTTGACGCCAAGTCCATATGGACTTATTGGCTAGTGGGTTGGGCTTTGAGCGCTCGCTGTGTGCGTGCGGGGGTACCTGGTTCGAAACCTGAGGGTGCTCTTTTGTTTCTTTTTTGTGGGTTTTGTGAATTTTTAGATGAATTGTAATGCAAAGAAAAATTTGGGAAAAAGACTAGAATTCTTATAAAATGAAATAGGATTCATTAAAAATAGTTGTAGAATTTTTCAAGTATATTTGAGAAGTTAAAAAGGAGAAATTGAGATAGAAAATGAGTTTTGACTTAAGTTTTAATTATTAAAGAGTATGAGATTTTATTTTAGAAGAAGAATAAAATATTGTTGTGTGAAGTGATTTCTCTTGAAGCGATTATACTTTTATTTTTGTTTAAGAAATACTTTGATGTAGTTGAGACACATTACATGAGCTTAAATTGTTAAATGAGATTTCAAGTGATGAATTTGTGTGCATGAAAAGAATTATTGTTTTTGAAAGAGTATGAATGAATAAATGGATCATGAATAGTGTCAAGATAAGGTATTGAACCAATTGTGAATAAGTTGAAGAGAAGAATACTTTGAGTTAAGACATGATTATTGAAGGGTATGAATACCCATGGATTATTGTACATGAAAGGTTGTGATTTAGAGTTAGTAAGACATCGGGTACCGGCATTGTTGAAATAAAAAGAATTGAGTTATATTTTGAGATTTGCCATGGAGCTATCTTGGTATTTGAGATTTAGTCCGGTAGGGGGTAAGACTAACTCTAGGTATGATAAATTATTCATGTCTTGAACTTAAGAACTAGGCACTAAGTAAAGATGTAGTAAAACCTAGGCAAACATAAGTGGGGCACTGTATATAGTCGGGCGATGGATTTGCTGCGACGGTTCACTGGGTTTATAGGCCCAGTCGGGCGGTATACTTCGGGACTGTGGTTGCCTCGTGGAAGACGAGTTTTTATTTTAAATTCGGGACTATGCGTAGTCGGGCGGATAGTTTACCGTACTGCAATGTATATACGTATACCGGGGCTAGAGGGGCACTTGCGGGAGGTTCACACGACGAGGAGTCTGTATAACAGTCGGGCGGTGGATTTTCTGCGGAGGTTCTCCGGGACTGGGATCTATACTCGTGGAGCGTCTTAACTTTGTTTTATTACTGGGTAGTTTGTCATGGCGAGGGATCGAACCATTTATTGTGGAGTACGTAGGTGCTTGCCCTCGGACCTTTGTAGTTGGGATGCATAGAATCCGATCAAGTATGCATTAGTGTCATCCTAGTATAAAATATCTGCATTAGGCATTAAGGCTTCGCATACACTTACATGTTTAGTGTAGTCACATTTTAACACTTTATTTTGCATTCAATTTGTGGTTTGTTAAAGTATTGAGATTGTTATCTGTACGACATAGAGAGGATGGCCGAGTATAACATTTTCGTCAGTTGTAAGTAACTGATGTGCCCACAGCTTATTATGCATGAACTGGTTCAGGGAGAAGTAAAGGTGATTTTGATGTTGTTGATTTATTACATGTTAAAGATGTACAAGTTGTATATATTGTTGTATTTCATCTTTATCTTCCTCTGTGTAAACAACGTAAAGAACTCTGTGTATAATGAAAAGTTTAAATTTCCTTATAAAATTGTATGAAGTGAAGTGTAAAGATCATGTGGAATCTCGAATTCGGGCTTATTTGGAATTCGGGGCGTTACAGGTCGAAATTGATCTTTTGTGAAGTTTTCGATTGGATTTTGATTGTTTTGATGCTGAGATTGATTTGAAACCCTATACTACTTATAATCAGTGATTTCTTAATGTTCTATCTAGCGCGCGCGCACACACATACACCCTATACTACTTATAATCAGTGATTTCTTAATGTTCTATCTAGCGCGCACACGCATACATACATACATACATACATACATACATACATACATACATACATACATACATACATACATATATATATATATATATATATATATATATATATATATATATATATATATATATATATATATATATATATATATATGCACACATATGAACATATCTTACTGTTTTGAAGAACTGCCGAAACTAATTATGATGTTTTGAAGAACTGCCGAAACTAATTATGATGTTTTATGAAATTTTCGGTGGAGATCTGAGTGGTTTGAATACTGAGTTTGATCAGATCAATATACCACCTATATAAGATGTTCCCTTGTAGTTTTACTTATGCTTAAACACACATATATACGCTTATATATTTATATGTATCTCATTTTGAAGAATTTGGTAAAATTTCCTCTTTTATGATCTTGATGTGGTTTTCATATATTTTATAAACTCTAGTATGTTATACAAGTTGTATTTGATCATCTCAGGAAGTTAGTTTTACAAATTTATGATTTTACAAAGTTTTAACGAAGTATCAGTAAAAAGGTGCACAAACTTAAAGCTGCTGTATGTACTGTTTTTGACATGAAGGTCGACTGTCCATTTTTTGAACTAAAATGAAGGCCGACTGTCATGGCGGTCGATGCAAGGTCGACCGACATCATTGTTTTTTGCTGTTTTGTGAGTTTTTCGTCGTTTCTCTTGAACGATTATTTCTTTGAACTTATGGATTATTGATCTACTGTTTTAGATGATATTTTTACTACAGATTACAGTATTTTACAGAGAGTTATACTTTGATTATAATAAAATTTTAATCTTTATTCTTATGACCTTATGAAGTGACATATATATTGTTTTTGAAGAAATTGATGTTTTGTGATATTCTACGACTTCAAAATATGATTTTCAGTTATTTAATAGATTTGACATTTTATTTTAGTTTTGGAATTTATGAGTACATTTCACGGATGTGGATTTTTTTGATTTAAGAAGTTTTCATTGATATAAACATTTTAAAAATGGAATTAAGAGTTTTATTGAAAGTTTTGTGTTGATATTCGATTTGTGAATCTCTAGGAGTTGAGTGGGAGTCCTGTGAATCGGTAGATGAGATTTTGTGGATTTGGACCAGTTGGGTCTTGGGGTTGTTTTGTGGAATTAAGTCCAGCAGGATACACTAACTCTAGGAAGGGATAATTTGTGTTTTAATAATAATAATAAACTTAAGGACAGACACTAATGGTGATGTGATGGAACTTGGGAAACGTGAGAATATGCTCTTGGGGTCCAGTCCAACGAATGCGTTCCAGGACTGTGTGTGTTTTGTCTCGAGAGGACTATTTAGTATGTTCACGTGTCAAGAGTCTGCAGGCCTATTCACGGAACATACAGGTACATTCGCGTGTCGAGGGCCTATTCACGGGATGTTCCTGTGTACTTGCACGTCGAGGGGCGGTAATGGGGTACACGGCAGGAAGGTAATTCTCTGGTTTTTTTGAGCTATTCTTACATGATGCTTGCGCATTGAGAGTTGTGATACCGATTCGCGGAGTATTCTGGATCTTATTTCCGTCACCGTAGTAGGATTAGTTGCATAACGAGGGATCTAATCCTATAAAGTGGAAAACGATAAGGGCTTGCACCGGACCTATGTAGTATGGAATGCATAGAATCCGACAAGTATGCATTAGAGAGTCATTATATTACATTTGTGTTTTCTTGACTTGGTTTTATGCATGTTTGTTTTCAGTTTTCCTACACTTGACACTTAGTCTAGTTTCACTTGATGTTTTCATGCTTTATTTATCGTTATTTCATTATCCAATTGTTACTACTGTTGGTATGTGTTGTTTATATCTTTACTCTTCATGTTTTACTTGCATTGTATTTCTTTTAATGTCACTTACACCGTTATGACTGACCCCTGTAGTTTTGGGGGTTAGGGTTATCTCTAACCTCATGTTTTACAGGTAGGTACCGATAGCATTGGGATTTATATACATGTGGTAGAATAATAATGTGGCTTATGTAAATTGTAAAACATTGTGTTGTAAAAGAAAGAATTGTAATTCAAGGTGTTTAAATTTTCCGCTGTGCTTTGTAAACAACTGATGTAATAAAAAGTTTTAATTTTCCATATATTTGGTTGCTATGTTTATGATTACATTGAAGTTGATTCTGGAAATTGTGCCACGTATTTCTAATTTTATTTATTGAAAATTCGGGGCGCTATAATTCACGATTGGCATTTTGTGCCACTTTTGTGAGCGCCACGAATGAAAATCTGAGGGTCGAGGGTGTAGTGTGTTCGGCGAGCCGACCCTCTTCGCGAGTGACGTTTTGTGCCACTTTCGTGAGTGCCTCGAATGACAATCCCAAGGCCGAAGTTGCAGGGTGTTCGGCGTGATGTCCTTTGTCGCGAATGGCATTTTGTGCCACTCTCGGGACAATATCAGCAAACCAGGGGAGTTGTTCAGCGAGATAAGTCGACTGGTTGAGGGACCAGTCGACTGCCCCGAGAGTGTGAATATTTATTGCAAATAATCGTTCATCTGGGAAATTTTCGTTCAGCGGGGGCACATTTCTCTCGTCCTCGTGCAGTAATCTGGACATGTGATCTGCCACAACATTGTCGCATCCTTTCTTGTCTCTAATCTCAAGATCGAATTCTTGAAGCAACAGCACCCATCTGATCAACCTAGGCTTAGCTTCCTTTTTAGCCAACAAATATCTCAAAGCAGCATGGTCAGTGAAAACAATAACTTTAGAACCAATTAAATATGATCTAAACTTCTCTACAGCAAATATAACAGCCAACATTTCTTTTTCAGTAGTGGAATAATTTAGCTGTGCATCATTTAGAGTTCGAGAAGCATAGTAAATAACATGGGGTTTCTTATTGATTCTTTGGCCTAAAACAGTCCCTAAGGCATAATCACTTGCATCACACATGAGCTCAAAAGGATGGCTCCAATCTGGTGCCATGACAATAGGTGCAGAAATGAGAAGAGTTTTCAATGTATTAAAAGCATTTGTACATTCTTTTGTCCATATAAACTCAACATCCTTGGCTAACAAGTCACAAAGGGGTTTGGAGATTTTTGAGAAGTCTTTTATAAATCGTCTATAAAAACCTGCGTGTCCTAGAAAACTCCTAACACCCTTAACTGTAGTGGGAGGGGGTAGTTTTGATATGATGTCAATTTTTGCCTTGTCTACCTCTATTCCCCTTTTGGACACCACATGTCCCAACACAATACCTTGTTGTACCATAAAATGGCACTTCTCCCAATTCAGCACTAAATTGCATTCTTCACATCTTTTAAGCACCAGCTGCAAATGGTTAAGGCATTCATCAAAACAAGATCCAAAAACACTAAAATCGTCCATAAATACCTCGATGAACCTCTCCACCATGTCTGAAAATATGCTCATCATGCATCTTTGAAATGTAGCTGGAGCATTGCACAATCCAAACGGCATCCTCCTGTAAGCAAAAGTACCAAATGGGCATGTAAAAGTGGTCTTTTCTTGATCTTCTGGAGCAATAGCTATTTGATTATAGCCACTATAACCATCTAAAAAACAATAATGACTATATCCTGCTAATCTTTCTAACATTTGATCAATAAAAGGAAGAGGGAAGTGATCTTTCCTGGTTTCATTGTTCAGTTTCCTATAATCAATGCATACCCTCCAACCTGTGGTTACTCTTGTTGGGATAAGTTCATTCTCTTCATTTGTTACCACTGTAACTCCACTTTTCTTAGGAACTACATGTATAGGACTTACCCATTTGCTATCTGAGATAGGATAGATGATGCCAACATCTAGTAGCTTCAAAATTTCTGCTCTTACCACTTCCTTCATGTTGGGGTTGAGCCTTCTCTGTGCCTCTCTGCTAGGTTTTGCATCGTTCTCAAGCAATATTCTATGCATGCATTTGGATGGACTTATTCCCTTGATGTCTGCAATGGTCCATCCTATTGCATTTTTGTGTTCTCGCAATACCTTCAGCAGCTTTTCTTCTTCCTGTGCAGTTAAGTTGGCAGCAATTATTACTGGTAGCGTCTGGTTCTCACCTAAAAAGGCATGTTTCAAATGATCGGGCGGCTGCTTGAGTTCTATGTCTGGGCGCTTCTGTACAGTCGACTGATCCATGTCAGCAGTCGACTTATCCTGTGTTTCTTGGTTCAGTCGACTGGTTAGAAGACCAGTCGACTTGCTCTGTGCACCAGGCGCCTGATCTGTAGAAAAACAAAGATTATCGGACACCAATTTTTCAAATACAGGACCAAGTTTACCTGGGTCTGACTGTGGAGTTTCAAGTTGATGTACTGTCTCTGCAATCTCCCAGTCATCGTATTCCTGTTCAACATGAGATAAAGTTAGAGATTGAGTGATTGTGGCTTGTAGTGGTTCAACGCTATGTACCTGAAATGTTTGATCAACAATCTCCTGCACCACATCAATATTATAGCATTCATGATCATCTTGTGGTAATTTTAGTGTATCAAACATTTTAAATTCCACTTTTTCTCCGTTTATCTTCATACTTATAATGCCCTTTTTAACACAAATTTTTATATCAGCTGTACTCATAAAGGGCCTACCTAATATGATCGGTAGAGATGATGACATTGAAGATTCCTCCATATCTAACACAACAAAATCAGCAGGCAAAATAAAATCATTTACCTGAACTAGGACATCTTCTAAAATACCTCTAGGTCTTTTGATGCTGCGATCCGCCAATTGCAAAGTGATGGATGTTGGCTTGAGTTCCCCCAATCCAAGCTTTTCGTAAACAGAATAAGGAAGAAGGTTGATGCTTGCCCCCAAGTCTAACAGTGCTTTTTCAAAGAAGTGCTCACCAACTTTGCAAGGAATGGTGAAACTACCTGGATCTTTCAGTTTAGGTGGTAGTTTTCTTAATAATACAGCGCTCACTTCTTCTGTCAAAGCCACATCCTCCTTAACCTGAAATGTTCTTTTGTGAGTACAACAGTCTTTCAAAAATTTGGCATAAGAAGGAATTTGTTTAATAGCGTCAAGTAGGGGGATATTAATTTCTACCTTTTTGAGAGTTTCAAAGACGTCAAATAAATGTTGTTCTTTCTTTTTATTGACTAACCTTTGAGGGAATGGTGGTGGAACTGTCCCTACTTTTTCACTTACCTTACTTGAACCCAAAGCTTTTGATGGTTGTTTTTCTGATTTGTCTGTGCAGTCGACTGGTTTGTAAGAACAGTCGACTGGTTTGTCTGTGTGTGTTCCAATCCTGTTGTCAATTATCTTACCACTTCTTAAGGTAGTCACTGCTTGGAGTTGTTCTTGGCCTCCCGGATTTGGTATGGTTTGTGAAGGGAGTTCACCTGCCTTTCTTTCGCTTAGCTCTTTTGCAATCTGACCAATTTGGGTTTCCAACTTCTGAATTGCTTGTCCTTGTTGGTTGCTTGTTTGATGTTGTTGTTGGAGCAATTGAAGAACAGTGGTTTCAAAATCCAACTTCTTCTGTTCTGGAGCTGGTCTTTCAAATCCACTTCCCATCTGAGGGTTCCTTGTATGTCCTTGTGTGAATTGATTCCCTTGATTATTTTGATTATTGCTCCATGAGAAGTTTGGATGATTCCTCCATCCTGGGTTATATGTGTTCGAGTATGGATTGTTCTTTGGTGGAAACACTCCTCGACCCACATAATGCGCACGCTCCTGATCTGTGAAAGTAGACATGGGACATGTATCAGTTGTGTGATCTAAATGAGAACAAATTGCACACATTTCATTTGTTTGATTTTTAACTCCACCCATTGTCGACATTGCATTAACAAGCATATCAATTTTTTTATTCATGTTTGCCATTTCTAATTGAATGTTATTATTATTAGAGATCTCGTAAACTCCCTGTTTTTTCGTAGGTCCCCTTCTTGTTGAGAATTGTTGGGAGTTCTCGCTGAGTTCTTCAAAAAGTTCAATGGCTTCTTCTCCACTTTTCCTCATCAAAATTCCGTTGCAAGCTGCATCCACAATTGCCTTATTAGTATCATTTAAACCTTCATAAAAAGCTTGTACCTGATCATCCTTAGGCAGATTGTGAGTAGGACACTTGAGAAGCTTGCTTTTGAAGTCCTTCCATGCTTCGAAGAATAGATCTCCATCTTTTTGTTGGAAGAGTTGAATCTCCCTTTTTAGCTGTTTGGTCTTTTGGGCTGGAAAGAATTCTTTCAAAAATTTCGTTGCCAATTGCTCCCATGAATTAATTGATCCTGGTTCCAAAGAATTATACCACAACTTAGCATTAAGTTTTAAAGAAAAAGGAAACAAGATTAACCTGATTTGTTCAGCGGTAAGCCCTTGGACGCTTTGTGTCCTGCAAAGATCGAAAAAGTCTTGCAAGTGAAGATGAGGCTCTTCATCTGGTTTGCCACTAAAGTGGGGAACCATACTAAGTAAATGAGGAGATAGGTGCATGTTCCCTGTAGCATTAGGTTGAAAAGCAATGCAGGAAGGTTGCTCAATATTCTTAGGAGTGAATTTATCCTGCATTGGCACTCGATTTTGTATTTCTTCAGCCAATTGTTGTCTGTGAGATTAGTCTCTGTGCAGTCGACTGTCTCCTGGTATCAGTCGACTGATTGGCTGCAAAAAGTTTACCTAGTTTGTGCAAAGTTCGTTCTGTTTCTGCGTCAATAGGTAGTAGCTCTGGACGAAGTGATCGTCTACCGTGCATTCACCGAAGTCCTGTAACCTAAAAGAAAAATTATTAATAAAAGAAAAGAAAAACTAATAAAAATTCTACTGACTTGTAAGTTAAAATACTAAGCAATCCCCGGCAACGGCGCCAAAAACTTGTTGTGAAATCTAGTTACCTAAATATATAGATAAACTAGACACAAATTATAAAACCTCGCAAGTGCACGAATCGAATCGTAGTAATAGCAAGGGTCGATCCCACAGAGATTGTAGACTTCAACTTACTAATCAATAAAACTAATAATAAAAATGAATAAGAGTTGTTATAATATTCTAAAAGAACTAAAAGATTAAAACTAAGATGAGAGGTGTTGAATCACAAATATCTCTTGAATAGTTGGGTTGTTGATCTCCACCAATAGTTAGTAATGCTAAGTTGCCTTCTGAACTTACTTCTAATTACTCATGTTGTTCACTTCAAGGGCATGGTATCTACTCCTTAAAGTATTGTTTCCCTAAGCCAAGAATTAGGCATGGTATCTACTCTAATTCGTTTCTTCCCCTAAGCATCTAACAGGGTATCTACTAAGTTATACTTAGAGAAAACATAAGAACAGTGGAAACGAACAAACACTTAAAGTTCTAGGAACTGGTATCAGATCTAGATTCTCTAAGTTGATTGAACCAAGAACCCCTAAAGATTCCTTTGTTATAAATTATGAGCACGAGATTCGGTCGTCTCAATATGCTTCATATAACAGATTTAGATAAATGATAACATAAACTTGATATTCTCACATGCTGTATGTCAGTCGACTGGCTCTCACCTCAGTCGACTGCTCTCAGACTTCGAGATCAAGTTTGATGATCATTAATCTATGTCAGTTCAACCAGATTCAATCAATAAGTAATTAGAAGATCTCAGAAGAATATAGCACTACATAACTACGGTTTCGATCTACCCAACTATGAAATTAGTTCCACATAATAATAACTTTATTGCTTAACAAGTTTGAATACATGATCAACATAAAAGAATAAAGAGAGAAGAAGAAATAAACTAATGGATTCCGGCAATATGGTCGACTGGCTGTCACACAGTCGACTGCCTTCTTGTTGCTGGATCTTCTCTTTCCTTCTTCGATGTTGATGGAGTGATGTTCTCGATGCTTGTTCAGGAACTTGGTGATTGAGTCGCTTCCCAGAGATATATCTGATCGTTGATGGAGTCGTGGAGTGGAGAGAGTGCCCGTTCAAGAGATGGTATTCTGATATTTATAGAACACGGCTGAGAATTAGGGTTTCCACTTTTTCAGGAAGATTCTTCTTTATTTGATTTGATGATTAATATCTTTCTCTTTTCTCCTTTCTTTCCTTATCTGTTCACCACGTCCACTTGGAAAATACCCTGTCTTTTGATTTGATTCGCTGCATAAAATCTTGATTCAAATAGATTTGAATTTAGATGCAGGTGTATCTTTGAGGATCTTATCTGTTTACTCCGCTGCAGACCAGTCGACTTGTCTTAGAACCAGTCGACTGAGTCAGACTTCTGAGGATTTCATCTTTGATCATACCAGTCGACTGTCTTTGGGAATGAGTCGACTGTGACGAGAGTTGTGGAAAATCAGCTTCTCCTGTCCAGTCGCCTGGTTGAGGAACCAGTCGACTTATCCTCTGCAGTTCTCTGTGTATTGTCCTTGAAGTCCTGAATCTGCTTCGTTTTGCTGTTATAAGCTGTTTCCTATGGAAAAGAGAGAATAAGAGTTAAATACCATATATAGAGCTTTTAAATGTCTAATTATATTAAGATTATTGCTCTAAAAAGTGAATAATAAACTGTTCATCAACCTCGAATGACAATTTGAGGGTCGAGGTTGGAGTATGCCCTAAATGCCAGTTGTGTACTGACATACTAGTTTATATTGCATCATGACATTTATTTCATATATGAGATATTTTATTTATTGTGTTTTTTTATTATGATTAAATGAACATAATAAAGTCCTTAGAATAATAGGTTTAATACCATAGGATATCAAGTGCATTTCTTGATTGTGGATCCTATTGGTTGTAATCAGAATACTATTCTTAAATGTCCCTAGTCAAGTATTATTGTGAATTAAGACAACAATAATACATAGAGACTATTATGTACGTAGACTGATGACCATATCTCACGGGTCATGGATATGAGATATCAAGTCTGCACATGGGTACATATTAGAGTAATAATGTACTGGACTGATCCACATACGTGAGTGTCATAAGTGGTTCTCATAGTGACTATGATGTATGTAGTCCTTTGACTTGAAGTTACTGTGGTTCCCTACATAAGAAGTTATATATTTTAATGTCGTGAAACGTTGCATGTAATAAGGTGATTATAAAGTCGACTATTGGATATACTACAAATCAAGAGGAGGGATGTGAGTGACTTAGATAGAATTTTTCCCTCTTACATAACAGGAGCGATATCAATGGGCCCCTTGATTGAGTGAGACTGCAAAATGTATGGTCGTGCTCAAATGAGTCAGTATGAGATATTGAGCTCATTTGTTTTAGTAAGTCTACTGGGACATTAAGAAATCAAGATTGAACTATATAAGGGTGACACGCTCTCTGCCTTGTGGTCAATTAAGATATCTGGATAAAGGGACTAGACTACATGGTAACATTGGTCATGGATAGGTTATGTCAAATTATTGACATTCTCGTTACTTGAGTAGCATTGATGTATTGCTAGATACCGCTCACTGTTAGTAATACTAGAATATGATTTTAGTGTTACTGTCAACGTAACGGGAACCTACAGGGTCACACAGTTAGAATGGATCGAAATTAGGATTTAAATTCATAAGATGAATTTAATTGGGATCCAAGTAAGACTTGGAATCCTGACATTGGTTGGCCATTTAATAAAATTAAGTGGACAGACTAAAGTTCAAAGGCCCACATACGAATCTAACCCAGGTCAGATTGTGAGTCCAGTAGTCTTTGCACTCTCTTAGGGTTGATTTTCTGCACTTATATATATGATATGTATCTGTGGAAAAGTCACACATGAGAAAACCTTAGCCATTACAGAAATTCTGAGAGAGAGATCGTGAGGAACATCCCCCTTCCGCAGTTAGCATCGTGACATAAGGAAAAGCTTGATTTGATCCGTTTGTGTGGATACCATAGAGGCACCGCAATATTGTAGTGTTATGATTGGCATATTGTGGAGACAGCATATCCATCTTCAAGGTATAACTCCTAAACACGATTTATGATTTTCGCATGGATCCATGGCTAGGTTCGATATTTTTTTGTAATTTTTTTATTGTGTATTTAATCTGTGATTGCCTTCGAAACCTAAGATTGAGGTTGTAGGGTGTTCAGCGTGCCAGTCCTATTCGCTAGTGGCATTTTGCGCCGCTTTTGTGAGTGCCTTGAATGACAATCCGAGGGTCGAGGTAATATGGTGTTCGGCGAGCCAACCCTCTTCGTGAGTGGCGTTTTGTGCCACTTTCATGAGCGCATCGATCGACAATCCGATGGCCGAGGCTATGAGAAATCTGAACCTCTTGTCAAGTGGCATTTTGCGCAATTTTTGTGAGTGCTGAGGAACGAGGCTATGGAAAATCCAAACCTCTTGTCAAATGGCATTTTGCGCCACTTTTGTAAGTGCCTCGAATGACCATCCGAGGGCCGAGGCTGTGGAAAATCCGAACCTCTTGCGAAGTGGTGTTTTGCGCTTCTTTTGTGAGTGCCTCGAAATCTGAACCTTTTGTGAAGTGGTGTTTTGCCCCACCTTTGCGAGTCCCTTAAAAGACAATCTGAGGGTCGAGGATGTGGGAGATCCAAGACTCTTTTGAAGTGGCATTTTGAGCATCTTTTGTGAGTACCTCAAATGACAATCTGAGGGCCGAAGCTGTAGGAGATCCGAACCTCTTGTGAAGTTGTGTTTTGCACCATTTTTGTGACTGTCTTGAAAATCCAATGGCCGAGGCTGTGAGAAATCCGAACCTCTCGCAAGGGTAGTGTTTCTAAGGGAGGAAACTTGTACCCAAGTTTAGTTTTCTGGAACTATCTAGGTTTCCACGTGGAGGATCACGTGGTTGCGGGCGCACGTGAGTTGGCCTACATCAGCATTGCTGCAATCAAAGTGTTTTCCTACCATGAAAATTAAAGCATTTTCCCATCATATTCATTAAATGGAGGTGGAGGGCTTGGATCTTTCCACGTTAAGCCTCATGGGGATCGAGTAGTCTTCCAAAAAAGCCAATAAATCCCCCACCTCCTTCAAATCTTTCTGCGTACTTTCATACTAACTTCGTGGGTATTTCACTTCTCTGAAAGATCATTCTTTTGTTGAGGCATTTGGTGAGTGTTGAGGCATTTGGTGAGTGCCTCGAATGGCAATCAGAGGGCCGAGACTAGACGGAAGCAGAATTTTGGGACGGAACTTCGGGAGATTTAGGCAATCATTTAGATGATTCGCAACGTACGAGGTTGTATGTGCGCTAAACCTCTCGTGCTTGCGAAGTTCCTCATGTTCTCTTCAAGAAGCAGTCAACCTTCGGTGTGCCGTTGGTGTTCATATAAGGTCCTTCTACCTCACACCGACAGTTAGTGGCAACAATGAAGCATGACAGAAAAATCCATTTCCTTTCAGGCATTTGGTGTAGAGTCTGTTTGAGTTTTTTGTTGCACTTGCCGACTATGGACTAGACATCGCCTATCTTATAAATATTTCTCATTTTAATAAAAGAGTTCCTTCTTGATCTTCTGTTCAAACAGTTGTTTTCCCTAATTTGCATTCTTTTGTCCGATCCTTAAGACTTGGATTTGTTTGGCCACCTTTAGATTGTAGGCTGGACCTCGAGAGGAGAGCCCTGGGAGGCCGAACTTCATTCACTCCATAATGAACCTGGTGGAAGGATGTCGTAACTTGGCTTCAGCGTGAGGCGAAGGACTGAGAAGACGCATTTTCCAACCATATTTGGGCATCGGTAAGTTTGGTACGAAAGATGTACGTTTGAGGGAGAAGACTCCTATAGCTAGTCTGGCCCCGATAGATGTTATGGGTGACATCAATTGCCGATCAAAAGAAAGGCAATCCTTGGAGGTTAACGAATCTTCGGAATCCATCTCGAGGTGAATGCTCGTGGAGATAGACTTGGATAGTTGGGCCCGTTGAAATTTGTCGAAGCTAGCATTCGAGTCAGGCTTCTTACCCTTGGTCATGACATTCTGTGGGCCGAGGCCTTAGAAATTCTGAAATCTAAGAAAGTGCATGACCCGAGGGGTTGGACTTGGTGTTTTTAGCCCACAGGACCCCTAGTGGCATTGTTATCATGTGCAGGCTGCGTGGGTTTGAGGGAATCGAGGCATCTATTTGGTTATGCTTGGGCCATGTGGAGAGCCATGATTTTGCCACGTGTTCGTTGTGCTTAACGAGGAGTCTCTCCCCCTTTATATAATCCCCCCCCCCCCCCCCGACTTCATTTCCTTACTTTACTTTCTCTTTCTTCAGATTTATGGCCCCCATTTCTAGTACAGTCTCCCCCTTCGGTGACTTTTTCGGCAGTTCTCGACAACGTTCATGGTAAGTTTTTTAGAACTTTTGTGAGTATGACTAGGGTTTGGTCGGGAAAGTTAGCTAGCACTTTGAGGCGCCCAGATTAGGAGAAGGTAGCGGACAAGGCATCCTCGGCGTTAATGGAGGGTCAGGAGCAAGGGGTTGTGTCGTCACAGGTTTCGACCGTTCGGGTCTACCCTGGTGACTTGGAAGATCGAGTCACCCACGGTGTCCAGCTTCGTCACAAGGACCAGGGGTCGAAGCTGAAGATGTAGCGAGCACTTTGGCAGAAGGCGATCTATTTCATCCTTCCGGAATATGAGCTCATGCTCCCCAGTTCGGGTCTTCGAGCGACTAACCGCCTCGCCGCTTGTTACTGTGTTTTTCCCGTAAATGCATTCATCTTTGGGTTTCGGCTTCCGATGCACCCTTTCATTAAAGGTGTGCTTAACTGGGCTGGTGTCAGTCATATGCAACTTAGCCCGAACTCTTGATAGATGGTCAGCTTCATCATTCTATGTAGGGGGGATTTACCCTAAAGCTCAAGCACTTCCGTTTCTGTATAGGACTATGCAAGGTCCAGAAGAGCAGCGGTCGGTGTTTCTTGTCGCTCAAGAAAAAAAAGAAGTTGGTCTTCGGACACCCCTAACTCCATCAAGTACTGGAAATCCCGTTTCTTGGTCAACCATAGTCTGGGGCGATGGGATATCCCAACTGAATGGGTGTACGATGTACCCAAACGTAACAGGCCAAAGGAGAGTGAATTCTCGCCTGAGGAGAATTCGAAGGTCGACCGATTTTTTGCCGAAGGAAGTGTCCAGTGGTCGTTGGTTTCAAAGGATGTGTTTGCGGATTGCGGGCTTACCCCCGCCGACTCTAGTATGATCCTTTTTTTAGCTATTCATCATTATCTTCTTTTGACCCCGTATATCTTCCCAGATATGTTGACCGACAAGATGCTTAAAAAGCGTTGGGTTGTATTGAGGGCAAAGAAATGAACCTCTGTGCCCCCTGTCTCCGAGGGGACTATTTCTAAGAAGTGAAGGCCCTGGCAAAGGCTTTAGATTGGACCAAGGAAACCAGGTTGTCAGGGAAAGAGGCAGTGTCGAAGCCTCCGTCCTCTGGTCAAAAGACTGTCACAATTCTCACCGAATCAACTTCAATGGGGGAGGTCTGGACACCCGCATGGTTTGTCAAGGAGATGGACTTGCTCGTCGATCGGCCATACACTTTGCAGGTCATTAATCACCTAGCCACTCCTCTTGATGTGGCGAAGCTAAAGGATGAGTCGTTCGACGACATCTATGCCGGATGGTCTCAGGTCGCAGTCTTGTTAGGAGCTTTATCTTAGTGTGCTTCCGTAGTACTATGGTACATATTATATATATTATTATTATTATTGCTGATGTTTCGTTCTTCAGCAGGTTGCCCAAGACGAGGTCGAGTTGAAAAGAAAGGCGGACGCCGGCTTTCGGCAAGCCCAAGATGCTGAGGGGGGCCAAAAGGAGATAATATGACGAAATACAGAGCTCTGTCAGAGGGTGAAGGAGTTTAAGGACGAGCTGAAGGATGAGAAGAAGTCTTGGGAGGAGCTGGAGAAGGAGAAGGCAGCCTTTAAGGAGCTTAAGCTGGCTTGCGAGGCCCAAGAGAAGGTGTTGGTGGCTAAGCATGATGATGCCATCGACCGCTTGATACACACCCTGGATGAGGGCTATGACCTCGCTTGCAAGGATGTCAAGCAGAAGTACGAGGGTGTTGACCTAGTAGGCTTCTCCTTAGACATGGAGCAAGGTGATGAGACTCTAGACGAAGAGCGTGCTCCCCTCATTGATGCCCCCAAAATCGAAGCTGAACATGTCATTGTCGATGATGTGGACGGAGAGGAGTCTCCGTCGCCTAAGCAGTAGACTTAGGATTTTTTCTTTCTATCTTTTGTTTCTTTTTTACTTTTGCCTAATAGCGGACTGGCCACCGCTCCGCATGTATCCACTTTCTAATTGAATGAATCTTTTTTTCCGAGTCCCAAGTGTTAATCCGTTTGTTGGTTTTTAGTGAAGTCTCCCTTATTGGGGTTTCGGAAGACATTCCGAGGATCGTCTTTCCAGAAGGAATAGGGGGATCCAAGTCTATGAAGTTGGCATTTCCTAGCATTTTGTGCCAACTTGGCTGTTTTGAATGATAATCCAAGCCTTCTGATATTTTTCGCCACTTCAGAGAGTATCTCGGATGACAATCCGAGGTCCGAGGTTCGAGGCCAAAGAGGATCCGAACACCATCTCAAGTGGAGTTTTCTTCTCCACCTTTTGAGAGTACCTCAAATTAAAATCCAAGGTTTTAGGTCGAGGACTTGTACGAACCTCTTCTCAAGTGTAGTTTTTCACCACTTTTTTAGAGTGCCTCGAATGACAATCCGAGGTCGAGGCCAAGGTGAATCAAAACATCGGCAAGTTATTTTGAAAAGAATCACAAATTTCACAATCTTTTATTTGTCTAATGGAAAAATAAACTTGAGTGATTGCCTTTCCATCAGCTTTTATTACATAGAATGGCTTGAAGACCTTATTACAGATTTCTCAAAGTCTTTCCGAGGGAGTTACGCACCCTCCTTAAACATTAACAGATGCTCTGCATTCCAGGTCCTTTTAATTTCCATGCCCCGAGGTATTTAAGTCGGTAAGTCCTGGGGCGCACTACTTTGGAGATCTTGTAAGGACCCTCCCAGTTCGGTGCTAGCTTCCCTTTCTTTTTGGGCTCGAAAATTTTGAGTTTCCTTAAGACCAAGCCTCCTTTATTAATGTTTGAAGGTCTAACCTTCTTATTGTGAAATCACTCTACCCTTTGCTGATAGATGTTTCTCCTCACTTCCAACTTTTCCTTTACTTCTTCCAAAAGGTCTAGGTTTCCCCAGAGTCCTTTGGAATTCTGCTCCTCGTCGAATGTCATAACTCAAAGCGAGGGTATGCTTACCTCCTGGGGTATTACCGCCTCGGACCCGAAGGTAAAATTAAACGGCGATTCTCCCGTCAGGATCCTCTGAGTCATTCTATACAACCAGAGTACACTTGGAAGTTCCTCGACTCACAGCCCCTTGGAAGACTTGTCCAGCTGCTTCTTCAGGCCGTCCAGAATTTGAGGATTTGCATTTCTGGCATGCCCGTTGGACTGGGGGTACGAGATAGAAGAGAACCTTTGTTGGATCCCCAGGTCTATGCAGAACTTATAGGATCCTTTGTCGGCGAATTAAGTACCGTTGTCGGTGACTAGAATTTGGGGAATCCCGATCTGCACACAATGTGCTTCCAACAGAACTGCAGAGCTTGATATTCCATTATGGAGGCAAGGGGCTCGGTCTTGACCCACTTCGTAAGGTAGTCAATGCAAATAATCAGGAAGCGACGTTGACCCATTGAAGGAAGGGCCCGACCAAATTCATCCCCTACATGGCGAAGGGAGCCAGACTCGTCAGTGATGTGAGCTCGGCTTGTGGAGCGTGCTTGAAGGAGGAGAACCTTTGACAGGGGTCACACCCTCAAACGAGTTCTTGAGCATCCTGCAATAGAGTCGGCCAGTAGTATCCATGATTCAAGATCTTCCCTGCAGGCAATCAGGTTCCCATGTGGCAGCTGCCAACTCCCCCATGCATCTCCTTAAGGGCATATTGATCTTCTTCGGGAGATGGGCATCGAAGATAGGGTTTTCCGTCAATCATAGTGTATGATCGTTTGAACAAGATCCCCTCGATGAGCACATATCTTTCTGCTCTGACTTGGACCTTTTATGCTTCAGTGGTTGCTCCAGTAAGACCCCTTTTCAAGAAAATCTAGGATCGGGTCCATCCAGGTTGCCGGCCATGTTTGAGGTCTGACGCAAAAGACTTCAACATTCTCCTTATCAATACTTGGTTGGATAAGAACTTCCACAAGAACGATGCATTCAAGACCTTCGAAAGAGGACGCTACCAGCTTGGATAGGGCATCCGCCTAGCTGTTCTCTTTGATGTGTCTAATTTTTCTATAAATAATTGTACTCATTTACTCATAAAAATTTCTTGTATACGTCTATCTTGTTAATAATTTATATTATTTCTATAGATTTTAGTTAATTAATTATTTTTAAAGGAATAAGATTTTTTTGATGCAAAAGGTGAATATTTTCAGTAAAAATTAACAAAGAAAACAAGGAGAATGATTGATTAATTTTTATTGATTTGTTGAATTTTAAATTTTACAATTTGGCCATATGGAAAGCAAAATAGAAATTTTAATTGTGAATAGAGGGTGAAAATGAAATAAACAAATTAAAAAGGATTTAATTGAGCTAATGTTATTATTAGTTAGTTTAATTAATTTAAACTAATTAATTTTATTTTTATTTTTAAATCCTAAATTTTGATTTTATTTTAGTGTGTGTGCAGCACATGCTTCAAGAAAGAGAAAGAGAAGAAAAATAAGAAAGAAATAAAGAGCAAATCAGAAAAAGGAAAGAAATGAAGAAAAAAGAGGGGTTATATGCAAAAGTAAACCCTAATAGCACTGGTTCGTGTCTTACAAATATAGCAACAAAGAAAGAATAGAGGGATGCTTAACGAGAGAGGGAGAGTGACGGTTGATCTCACAATCAAATATATATATATAATAAGAGACAGAGACAACAGTGTTGCTCCTCTGTGTTGCGGTTCGGAAACCAACAGAGGAGAGAGACAGGTGGGGTGTTCCGGCTTTCGAGGTGACACGTCAGCGAATTCAGGAACAAGGAAGGGATGGCTCTGTGTGGCAAGCGGCGGTATCTAGGAAGGAAAAAAACAATTGAAGAGGTTGGTTGTTTGGGTTCTGTGTTGGGGCGTGACTTTCGAAGAGGAGAGAGAAGACACGTGATTGTGCGGCACGACTTCCGAAGAGGAGAAAGACAACAGCGCTGACTGTGCGGCGCGGATTTCAAAGAGCTTCGATTTGGGATTTTTCGACAAAACAGAGTTTTTTTTCTTCTCTCTTCAAATTTTTATTATGCAATCAAAGAACATGTTTGTTAGTTGCAAATTTATTATGAACTAATTTTATTTTTCTATTGTTTTGATGTAGCCTAGTTTTGAGAACACAATTTTAATTCCATATTATTTTTTCTGTTTTTCCATGGTTGTGTGTTTGATTTTTGTTCTTAATGCTTACAATTATTTAGCCAATTTTTGTATGATTTATTAAATCATGGAGAGGCCAACTTATGATTTATTAAATATGGTAATTTGTGATTTCGAATTAATAAAATTAATTACTGTTACAAGAGCGAACCGTTGTTAATGTGACCATTAAGAAATCCATAGATCTTAATGAATTATCAATTAGTAATTTGTGCATAAACTATGACAAATAATTAGTTGAGAATTTTTTTGATATTGCTTGAGAGAGAATATTGAATAATTTGGAAATTTTGGTCTACAAGTTGGAAAAATAATATTTTTATTCACATGGAGTTATAAATTGTGTGAGATTAATTAGGAGAAATCAAAAGCCCTAAAATATATTTTGCCATTAACAAATCACAAAAATTTCAGATTTTTGTTATCTTTTGTGAGGTTAGATCTTTATATTAATTTAGTTACTTTATTTATTAAAATTTCGGTTTTCCAAATAGTAGTTAATCTAGTAATTTCGGTACTCGATAAAATAATTAGTTCTTGTGGGTTCGACACTCTTATCACTTATCTATACGACTTGTTGCGATTCTGTACACTTGCAAATAATCACATCAATCTTCTCAAGGGATGCAGGTGACATAGGCCTTTTTAAAGTATGTTAGGAGCCCTTTAATGTGGGCTAGGTACTGAATCATGCAGGTGTCTCAGGCTTCACACTCTCCGTAGATCTGATTTACAATAAGTTGAGAATCACTGAAGGCCCTCGTCTTTCTTGCCCTGGCTTTGCGAGCTAAGAGTACTCCGGCGATTAGCACCTTGTACTCAGCCTCGTTATTAGAGGCTCGAAAGTTTAGGAGTAGAGAGTACTGAAGGACAAACTCATCCAGACCTTACAGTATCACACTTGCTCCGCTTTCTTCTTCACAGGAGGACCCGTCCACATAAAGCTTCCGAATGGGCGTTTCCTTCTAAACCTCGGATGACTCGAGGAGAGTGCATTCTAAAATGAACTCGGCTAGCACCTGGCCTTTAATGGTGGTCATCGTGTCACGTCCCGCTTTCCGATATACGGAAACACAGGTACATAACTGAGGCCTAGTGAATGATATAAGTATGCCAACTCATATCATCCATAAGCTGTACAATACCAGTAAACTCAACAATGCAATAATAATCACATAAACTAGAATTTAATACAATAACCAATATCTGAGATACAAGAACTTACCAAATAGCCTGAGAATATGCAATGCAATAACAGCTCGACGGGTTCTTTCAGTAACCCATCGTCTGTACCTGTATAACATAACTCAAAAGAAAGATAGATGGAGCACTCGTTAGAGCAAGTTGCGAGCCGCAGGTAGTACAAGCAAAAATGTAAACAAGAACAAGAATATAACAAAGAACAATATGAACTGGGAATTCAAATACGGAAAGAACATGATAACGAGAAACAACATATATAATAAGAAAGCAACAAGGACTGAACAAGAAAGGAAACAGAACTGGCAATGCAAACATAATATAACATGATCAAGGTAATGTAGGTAACAACTGGAACATGTCTCAAAATATAACTAATCGGGAACAAGGAATAATATAACAGGAATATGTCATATAAACGAAAATCATGCAAACTTTTGATAGGAGTCATGTAACTTGTAAACTTGTAATTGGATTAGGCAATATTGTAAACGAGAATCAAGTAACTTATAAACAGGTAACATATAACTTGAAAACATAAATCATGCACGTGTTCAGAGTTAATCTCAAGTCTAGTAATCTTTTATAAATCCTAACTAATACACGCAATCTTGCATCTCATACCTGTAGTGCATACAAACAAGTTTACGTTTAGACACTAATGGTGAATTCTATAGGGTCATGTACTCGGGTGTACTCGGGTCTTCCAGTGACACTAACCGGAATCATAAAGTGTAACCAAGAATAATATCATATAACCAAGAATCGTGTCATGTCATGTAATCATGTAATGGATACTAAAGGTGGCCCCCGTCGGCTCTATACGTGGCACTTAGTTCCATATAACTTATAATCAAGTATCATGTAAACAAGAGTCATATCATGTAATCATGGGTCACTATTACGAGAAACACGGGCCTCCTTTCGAGTACACTCTCCTACATTATCCACTACTAGGCCTTTCCCTTATTACCCCGGCTTTTTACAATAATTATACATGAACATGCAATGATTAGAATGAGTATCGGGACATAATCAAGAAAGTATCAAGGGCTATGAAATGCATGATATACAAGTTTGATTAATTAAATGCAATATATAAACATATTTACAATCAAAGACATGAAGTTACAATTCTGGACAGCAATACGGTGTTGTACAAAAGTTCACTTTTCTGTTTCTACAGGAAAGCGAATCAGGTTCCGCCAGAGTTTCTAGAAAGTAAACTTCATGCCGGTTCCAACGCATATACACAGGATATATTAAAAATATAATAGCTAGGTCAAACAGTCAATTCTTTATACATTTCGTGTTCAGGCAGCATGCCAAGGTCCAATTCATTTATATAAAAATTAAATGTAAATTCATTAAAAAATCTTATAAAAATCATAAATCAACTTCTAAGCATGTTTAGTAACATACTGGAAAATATCAGGTCTTAATTATACTTTTAACATGATATTTAAATTAGTTAATCGAGAAAATATACTTCAAAATAGTGATCTGGAATCGAAAACATCAGAGCACTTAAAACAGAATATCTTGCAATCTGCATATCAGATTTTAGATCCATCAAAAGTTCTAGAAACTAGACTCAGGCGAATAAAACTCTTATTTATAAAGTTCTGACTGATTCAAACTGTAACTAGGTCAATATTTGACTTCAAGTCAGAACATACAGCAGGACAGAAACATAAACATTGAAATCTATGATTTTTTGATGGGCATCGAACCATAGAGGCAAATGGATTGATTCGATTCAACATACATATCGAGTGACTTAATCATGGAAGGATTTCAAGGTATAAACAAATTGACGGTTCAATCAATTGAAATTTGTAAATATATTTTTCATGAACATGGACGAGTTTCAAAACACGATAATCAAGCAAAATTACTAATTGCGGGAAGTCAAATAAAAAAAGCTTGCACGGAACAATAAAAATATACAAGGTACTTGCCATATGTGATGATGAACAGAAGCAAGACGAGCGACGGCGACAACATGTGCGAATGACGGAAACAACGAAAGCAACATGTGCAACGAGAACACAAGCAACAACGGCACAACAACAAGAGACAGCAGCAGCGAGCAGCGAGAGCAATAGTGACACACTACGGCAAGTGCGACAGCAGCAACACAGTGAGAGACGGCAACAGCAACACCGCAAGCAACGGTGGCGGTACACCGCAAGAGACAGTGGCGACAACAGCAAGAGCAAACGGCACTTGGGAAATGGCAGGAAGGGGAATTCGGCATCGCTACGGGGTGATCGGGGTTGCGGCGTTGGCTGCAGGAGGAGTGGTCGGGAGAAACAACAATTACAACAGCAGTGGCAAGAGGGTGACGGGGCTTCGGCTGTGGCGATGGTGGAAGGAGAGCGGTGGTGAAAGTGAGATGATGAAGAGGCGATGGTAGCGAATGGTAGTCGGAGTGACTGCAGTGGCTGATGGTGATGGTGAGGAGTGTCGGAGTTGCTGCAAGGTGGGAGATGAGGCAAGAGGGGTGGAGTTGCAGGCAGGGCGTTGGCAGCGGGAGCTCGCAAGTTTGAGCAGCGGCGGCGAGGTGCGGCAATGGTAGTCAGCTGTACAGGGTCGCTATGGAGCTTGAGGAAGAAGGCATCATGCAGGGCCAGCCGGTTGGTGAAGGAGAGTGCTGCAGGTGACGCTCGAGATGGTGGTCGAAGAGGGGGGCAGTTGATGGGTTCAGGAGCAGCGATGGTGGAGAGGTGACAGGGTGATGGCGATGGCCACGGTGCGCAGGGGAGGCCACGGTGATGATGACGAGGAGGGAGGGAGGTGTAAGGGATGGTTGGTTGCGCGCTCGCGTTCGGGGCGAGGTGCTCTGTTTCGGAGCAGAGGCGAAAGGGCGGCAATGGCGGTGGCACAGTCGATTGCAGGCGACAACTGTGAGGTTGATCGGTGGATCTTGGACTGCGAAGACAGGGTGCAGGAATGGCGACTGCAAACGGTGGTTGCGGAGATTGTGAGGTTGCTGTCGCGGTGGAGGAGATTGTGGCAGCGCTCGGGAATTGCTGTGGTGGGAGGCAGGAGACGCTCAGGGTGTGCGCCGAGAGGATGAGAGGCGGTAGCTTCTACCTTCGGGTGCAGTCGAAGGAGAAGGGGCCGAAGCTGCAGCAATGGCGATTGGGTTGGCTATGACGATGCAGAGGATGGAGGCTTCGGTAGTGAAGGCTGGTGGTCGACGAGGATTGTTGTGCAATCTAGACTATCTAAATTAATAGATAATCTGGACACAAATTAAAAACCTCGCAAGTGTACGAATCGTTTATAGAAGCGTAGTAACAAGCAAGGGTCGATCCCACAGAGATTGTAGTACTTAACTTACTAATCAATAAAATAGAAATAAGAATCTTAAAGTGTTGTTCTAAAAGTCTAAGGAAATGAAAGGATAAAAATCTAAATTAAATAGCATCACAATTTGAGTCACGAATATCTATTTAAGTAGTTGGGCGTTGATTTCCACCTGTAGTCAAGAATGCTAAGTCACCACTCTGATCACTCATGTTTGTTCTCTTTAAGGGCATGGTATCTACTCCTTAAAGTTAATGTTTCCCTAAGCCAAGAATTAGGCATGGTATCTACTCTAATTCGTTTCTTTCCTTAAGTATTTAGCATGGTATCTACTAAGTTGAACTTAAAGAAAACATAGGAACGATGGAAACGAACAAACTTTCGAAGTTCTAGAAATTGGTATCAGATCTAGATCCTTCAAGTTGATTAAACCAAGAATCCCTAAAGATTCCTGTGTTACAAGATATGAACACGAGATACGGGTCGTCTCTATGCTCATATAACAGATTCAGATTTATAATACGCAATCTTGATAAACTTAGGTTCTGTATGGCAGTCGACTTGTTGTCACTCTCAGTCGACTACTCTTAGAACTTCTGAACAAGCTTGTATATTATAAATCTATACCAATACTCTCAGGTTTAATTAATAAGTAACAGAATAACATTCAGAAGAATATAAGCATTACATGACTACGGCTTCAATCTACCCAACTATGAAATTAGTTCCTCATAATTAAACTTTTATTGACTAACAGTTTCGAATACATGATTAAAATAAAAACTAGAAAGAGAAGAAGTAAACTGATGATGTTGGCCCGAGAAGTCGACTGCTATCACTTAGTCGACTGGCTTGTTGCTTCAGTGTACTCGATCTCCTTCTTCTTTGATGCTGATAGAATAATCCTCTTGGTTGATGATTGATGATTCAGAAATTCCGTGATACCCTTAACTTCTTCTTCCAGCCTTTTTTATAACTTCTTTTAACCACATCTGCAGATTTCAATTCTATCTCTTTACATTGAATATAAGTTTGAGTCAATCTTCTCACTTTTCGACCCTGGTCTCCTATCTCGATTAATGGGGAGTTGTTATTCGCAGAAGCACTGGGTTTGGATAACTTTAATCTTGCTTCGGATTTGGATGAGGACGAATATTCCTGTTCTTATCTTCTAACTCCGCTGAATGCAGTCGGCTGGTTTGGATGTAAGTCGACTGTGCCGAGACATCTGTAGCTTCATGATTCATCAGTCAAGTCGACTGGTGTTGGAGAAGTCGACTGTGTCGAGCCCCATCAATCTCTCTGTCCAGTCGCCTGTTGGAGGAATCAGTCGACCTATGCTTTGCAGTTTCTGTGTATCATCCTCAAAATCCTGAATCTGCTTTGTTTTGCAATTTTAGGCTGTTTCCTATGAAAAAGAGAAAATAAGAGTAAAATACCACATATAGAGCATTTAAATGTTCAATTGCATTAAGATTATTGCTCCTAAATGTGAATATTATTGAGTTCATCAAATACCCCCAAACTTAGCTTTTGCTTGTCCTCAAGAAAAATTAACTACAAGCATCTCTTAAACATCTTGACCTTTCCAACATTTATCTCAGAGAACTTGCTACATTAGGTGTCAAGGTTAGAACAAGCATTAAGATAGGTCTAAACAGGCTTTTAATTTAAATGTTAATCACTTATTCACACGAATACTTAACTTGATTAACAAATAATAGTATGGCCAATGCCTAAGCAACATAATCATGATTAACGTTAGCAAGCTCAACTATATTTCAACTCCAAATTCTCACCATGGCATACACTCACAAAGAAAATATAGCTCTCATTGACATGGGACATTCAAGTTAGATCTTGTGACAATTATCATTACTTGGATGAAACCATATGCTTGATCTTGCTACTACATCTTCACACCATTGATTAGCATGTTACTTGGATCAAAAGGTCTTATATAGGTTGTAATGGGGCCTTGGGTGAGGGTTTAAACAATGAAGGGAAAAAGGAATACAAAATTTCTAAAGAATTAGTAGAGCAACTTACATTATTCTAAGAGATTATTATTATTTTTTATTTTTATTTTTTATTTAGACCAACTATAACAGGTCTATACTTTATTTCTACCAACACCTTTCCCCCATCCATAACTCAGCAATTTACAACTTTTCATTTTTTTTTTTTATGACAAATCCTCCAACTCTTCTTTATATTTTCATCCCCTTCATCTTGACATACCACATCTCTTTTACAATTCTTGCTCTACTAACTCAATAGATATAGGTAAGGTGACCTATTCATCTAGTCTTTGGTTAAGGGTGATGTGTCTTACAAAAATAAGGCTTTTATAGGCTTCAAAGGGGTAACTAGTGGATACTTGATGTTGGGTAGGCTATTTGTCTTTGGTGATAGAATCTTAAGTGCCTTAATCATTTCCAAGTTTTATGCAAAAACCAAAAATAAGTTTCGAAAAGTAGCAAAAACAAGTTCTAGATCAACTCAAGAATGCAGTCAACTAAGATCTTCAAGTGTGTGACTCTCTCAAAAGAAATAAATAAGGCTCAAAAGCTCACAATTTGTGTAGTTAAGTTTACTCACAGTTGAACTTGCTATTCTCTTTCACAATCCATTAAATTGACATAGCCAAATGAATGAAAGTTTCAAGTATGATCCATATGATAAGTTATTAACATTTTTAAAGATAAAGACCACACTTAATACTAGTTCTCCACTTTCTACCTATAGTAACTGAGCTCATTTCTCATCATTGTGGTTAGAAAAGACTTAACACCAAGAGACTCCAAATGTGACTAACTACCCCCAAACTTAGATGGAACATTGTCCTCAATGTTTGAAATAAAAATTTAAAATAGGCACATGTTACCATCTAATTTGAAGGAAAGAAACCGAAAATAAAAGATGAATAAAGAAATAAAAAGAAATAAAGAGAAAGTGTAAGTACTTCCCTGAGAATTGGGTTGCCTCTCAATAAGCGCTGTGTTTCCTGTCTTCAGCTAGACTTGATGAGTTATGCAATGTATTGAATGGTTTAAAGATTCACATCTTCCTCTTGCAGCTCTAGACTCATCTCAATGTACGGCTTCGCCCTTTGCCCGTTCACCTTGAATGTTTGATTTTTCTCTTTGCTATGCACCTCCAATGCTCCATGTGGAAAGACTTTTGTAACAATGTATGGGCCATACCATCATGACATAAGCTTGCCTGGAAAGAGTCTTAATCTTGAGTTGTATATTAATACCTTCTGTCCTTCATAAAACTCCTTCCTTGCTAGCTGTTTATCATGGTATATCTTGGTCCTTTCTTTATACAACTTTGCATTTTCATATGCATCGTGCCTCAACTCTTCAAGCTCGTTCAGTTGCAATCTTCTTTTGTCGCCCGCTTGTTTCATATCAAAATTTAACCTTTTAATGGCCCAATAGGCTTTGTGTTCCAACTCTACTGGCAGATGACAGGCTTTTCCAAAAACCAGATGGTATGGTGACATGCCGATGGGTGTCTTGTATGCTGTTCGGTAGGCCCATAAAGCGTCATTCAAGCATAGCGACCAATCATTTCTCCTTGTATTTACTGTCTTTTCCAAAATGCTCTTGATCTCTCTGTTGCTAATCTCCACTTGCCCACTGGTTTGAGGATGATATGGAGTATCCACTCTATGTGTAATCCCATATTTCTTCATCAAAGAAGCAAATGGAAAATTATTGAAATGGCTCCCTCCATCACTAATTATTGCTCGTGTTGTACCAAACCTGGTGAAGATGTTTTCCTGCAAAAACTTGACAACAACTTTGTGATAATTAGTTTTTGAGGGAACAGCCTCGACCCATTTAGACACATAATCCACACCCACAAGAATATACAAATAACCAAATGAGTTAGGAAAGGGACCCATGAAGTCGATTCCCCACACATCAAAAAGCTCGATTACTTGGATGTTTTGCAGTGACATTTGATTTCTAGAAGAGATGTTTCCTGTCTTTTGGCATTTATCACAAGTCCTGCAAAAAGAAAAAGCATCTATGAATACATTAGGCCAATAAAAACCAGATTGTAATACCTTAAGTGCTGTTCTTTTTGGTCCAAAATGTCCTCCACATGCATATTGGTGGCAATGTTGTAGAATACTCATTTGCTCTTCTTCTGCCACACATCTTCTTATAATTTGATCAGGGCTGAATTTGAACAAATAAGGATCATCCCAATAATAGTGCTTGCACATGGCCACCAATCTCTTTCTTTCTTGATTTGTCATACCTGGAGGGAAAACATGAGCAGTGAGATAATTTACAATATCTGCAAACCATGGAAGTTGTATATTTATTTCAAATAAATTTTCATCTGGGAAATTTTCATTCATGGGGGCACAATTCTTTCTTCATCATGTAGTAATCTGGACAAGTGATCCGCCACAACATTGTCACTTCCTTTCTTGTCTCTAATCTCAAGGTGGAATTCTTGAAGCAACAACACCCATCTGATCAACCTAGGCTTAGCATCCTTTTTAGCAAACAAATATCTCAAAGCAGCATGGTCAGTGAAAACAATGACTTTAGAACCAATCAAATATGATCTAAACTTCTCTATAGCAAAAATGACAGCTAACATTTCTTTTTCAGTAGTGGAATAATTAAGCTGTGCATCATTTAAAGTTCGAGAAGCATAGTAAATAGCATGTGGTACCTTATTTATTCTCTGACCCAAAACAGCTCCCGAAGCATAATCACTTGCATCACACATAAGCTCGAAAGGATGGTTCCAATCTGGTGCCATGATGATAGGTGCAGAAATGAGAAAATTTTTCAATGTAATGAAAGCATTTGTGCACTCCTCTGTCCATGCAAACTCAACATCCTTAGCTAACAGTTCACAAAGGGGTCTGGAGATTTTGGAGAAATCTTTTATAAATTTTCTATAGAACCCTGCATGTCCAAGAAAACTCCTTACCCCCTTGACTGTAGTGGGAGGGGGTAGCTTTGATATGATGTCAATTTTTGCCTTGTCCACCTCTATGCCTCTTTTTGACACCACATGTCCCAAGACAATGCCTTGTTGTACCATAAAATGACACTTTTCCCAATTCAGCACTAAATTGCATTCTTCACATCTCTTAAGTACAAGCTGCAAATGGTTAAGGCATTCATTAAAACAAGACCCAAAAACACTAAAATCATCCATAAATACCTCGATGAACCTTTCCACCATGTCTGAAAATATACTCATCGTGCATCTCTGAAATGTAGCTGGTGCGTTGCACAATTCAAAGGGCATCCTCCTGTATGCAAAAGTACCAAAAGGACATGTAAAAGTGGTTTTTTCTTGGTCTTCTGGAGCAATAGCAATTTGATTATAGCCACTATAACCATCTAAAAAACAATAATGACTATATCCTGCTAATCTTTCTAACATTTGATCAATAAAAGGAAGAGGGAAGTGATCTTTCCTGGTTTCGTTGTTCAGCTTCCTGTAGTCAATGCATACCCTCCATCCTGTGGTCATTCTTGTAGGGATAAGCTCATTCTCTTCATTCTTCACCACTGTGACTCCACTTTTCTTAGGCACTACATGTATAGGACTCACCCATTTGCTATCTGAGATAGGGTAGATGATGCCAACATCTAGTAGCTTCAAGACCTCTGTTCTTACCACTTCCTTCATGTGTGGATTGAGCCTTCTCTGTGGTTCCCTGCTAGGTTTTGCATTGTCTTCAAGAAGTATTTTATGCATGCATTTGGATGGACTTATTCCCTTGATGTCTGCAATGGTCCATCCTATTGCACCTTTGTGTTCTCGCAGTACCCTCAGCAGCTTATCTTCTTCTTGCGCACTCAAGTTTGCAGCAACTATCACAGGTAGTATCTGGTTCTCACCCAAATATGCGTGCTTCAAGTGTTCAAGCAGCGGCTTAAGCTCCACGTCTGGTGTCCTGGTAGCAGTCGACTTGTTCCGTTCACCAGTCGACTGGTCTGAGGAAACACAAGTGTTATCAGACACAAAATTTTCAAATGCAGGTGCAAGCTTACCTGAATATGACTTTGGAGTTTCAAGGTGATGTACTGTCTCTGCAATCCTCCAGTCATCGTATTCCTGTTCAACATGAGATAATGTTAGAGATTGTGTAATTGCGGCTTGTAGTGGTTCAATGCTATGTACCTGAAATGTTTGATCAACAATCTCCTGTACCACATCAATATTATAGCATTCATGATCATCATGTGGTAATTTTAGTGTATCAAACATTTTAAATTCAACATTTTCTCCGTTTATTTTCATACTTATAGTACCCTTTTTAACACAAATTTTTATATCAGCTGTACTCATAAAGGGCCTACCTAGGATGATCGGTAAAGAAGATGGCATTGAAGAGTCCTCCATATCTAACATAACAAAATCTGCAGGCAAAATGAAATCGTTTACCTGAACTAGGACATCTTCCAAAATATCTCTAGGTCTCCTGATGCTGCGATCAGCCAACTGCAAAGTGATGGATGTTGGTTTGAGTTCCCCCAATTCTAGCTTTTCGTAAACAGTGTTTGGAAGAAGGTTTATGCTTGCCCCCAAGTCTAGCAGTGCCTTTTCAAAGAGGTGCTCACCAACCCTGCAAGGAATGGTAAAACGACCTGGGTCCTTCAGTTTAGGAGGTAGTTTTCTTAACAAAACGGCGCTTACTTCCTCTGTCAAAGTCACATCCTCCCTAACCTGAAATGTTCTTTTGTGAGTACAACATTCTTTCAAAAATTTGGCATAAGAAGGAATTTGTTTAATAGCATCAAGTAGGGGGATATTAATTTCTACCTTTCTGAGAGTTTCAAAGATATCAAATAAATGTTGTTCTTTCTTTTGCATGACTAACCTTTGAGGGAATGGTGGAAAACTGTCCTTTCTTTTTCACTTACCTTGTTGGAACCCAAAACTTTTGATGGTTGTGTATCTGCTTCGTCTGCGTGTGTTCCAACCTTGCTGTCAATTGTCTTACCACTTCTCAGAGTTGTTACTGATTTGAGCTGTTCTTGGCCTCTAGGGTTTGGTATAGTTTGTGATGGGAGTTCTCCTGCCTTTCTTTCACTCAACTCCTTCGCGATTTGCCCGATTTGAGTTTCCAATTTCTGAATTGCCTGCCCTTGTTGGTTGTTTGTTTGATGTTGTTGTTGGAGCAATTGAAGAACGGTGGATTCAAAATCCAACTTCTTCTGTTCTTGAACTGGCCGATCAAACCCACTTCCCATCTGGAAGTTCCGTGCATGTCCTTGTGAAGATTGAGTGCCTTGATTGTTGCTCCATGAGAAATTTGGATGGTTCCTCCACCCTGGGTTGTATGTGTTCGAAAAGGGGTTGTTCTTTGGTGAAAACACTCCTTGTCCCACATAGTTTGCATGCTCCTGATCTGTGAAAGAAGACATGGGACACGTGTCAGCTGTATGATCAAAATGAGAACAAATTGCACAAATTTCTTTTGTTTGATTTTTTACACCGCCCATTGTCGTCATTGCATTAACAAGCATATCAATTTTTTTGTTCATGTTTACCATTTCTAATTGTATGTTATTACTACCAGAAATTTCGTAAACTTCCTGTTTTTTAGAAATGCCTCTTCTCCTTGTTGAGAATTGCTGTGAGTTCTCGCTGAGTTCTTCAAATAATTCGATGGCCTCCTCACCGCTTTTCCTCATCAAGATCCCGTTGCAAGCTGAATCCACAATTGCCTTGTTAGTATCATTTAAACCCTCATAAAATGCTTGTACCTGATCATCCTTAGGCATGTTGTGCGTAGGACACTTGAGAAGCTTGTTTTTGAAGTCCTTCCATGCTTCGAAGAATAAATCTCCATCTTTTTGTTGGAAGAGTTGAATCTCCCTTTTTAGTTGTTTGGTTTTCTGGGCTGGAAAGAATTCTTTCAAGAATTTTGTTGCCAATTGCTCCCATGAATTAATTGATCCTGGTTCCAAAGAATTATACCACAATTTAGCATTAAGTTTTAAGGAGAATGGAAACAAGATTAACCTGATTTGTTCAGGGGTAAGCCCTTGGACGCTTTGTGTTCTGCAAAGATCAAAGAAGTCTTGCAGATGGAGGTGAGGCTCCTCGTCTGGTTTGCCACTAAAGTGGGGAACCATGATAAGTAATTGGGGAGATAGATGCAAATTCCCTGTGACATTAGGTTGATAAGAAATGCAGGAAGGCTGCTCAATATTCTTATGCGTGAATTTGTCCTACATTGGTACTTGATTTGGTACCTCCTCAGCCATTGTTGCTCGTGAATTGGGTCTCTGTGCAGTCGCCCGATTCCTTGTAACAGTCGACTGGTTGGTTGCAGACAGCCGACCTAGTCTGTGCAGAGTGCGTTCTGTTTCTGCGTCAATAGGTAGTAGCTCAGGACGAAGTGATCGTCTCCCGTGCATTCACCAAAATCCTAAAAGAGAAATATTTGTTAATAAAAGAAAAGAAAAATGAAAAAGATTTTACTGATTTGTAAGTTAAAATACTAAACAATCCCCGGCAATGGCGCCAAAAACTTGTTGTGCAATCTAGACTATCTAAATTAATAGATAATCTGGACACAAATTAAAAACCTCGCAAGTGTACGAATCGTTTATAGAAGCGTAGTGACAAGCAAGGGTCGATCCCACAGAGATTGTAGTACTTAACTTACTAATCAATAAAATAGAAATAAGAATCTTAAAGTGTTGTTCTAAAAGTCTAAGGAAATAAAAGGATAAAAATCTAAATTAAATAGCATCACAATTTGAATCACGAATATCTATTTAAGTAGTTGGGCGTTGATTTCCACCTGTAGTCAAGAATGCTAAGTCACCACTCTGATCACTCATGTTTGTTCTCTTTAAGGGCATGGTATCTACTCCTTAAAGTTAATGTTTCCCTAAGCCAAGAATTAGGCATGGTATCTACTCTAATTCGTTTCTTTCCTTAAGTATTTAGCATGGTATCTACTAAGTTGAACTTAAAGAAAACATAGGAACGATGGAAACGAACAAACACTCGAAGTTCTGGAAATTGGTATCAGATCTAGATCCTTCAAGTTGATTAAACCAAGAATCCCTAAAGATTCCTGTGTTACAAGATATGAACACGAGATACGGGTCGTCTCTATGCTCATATAACAGATTCAGATTTATAATACGCAATCTTGATAAACTCAGGTTCTGTATGGCGGTCGACTTGCTGGCACTCTCAGTCGACTGCTCTTAGAACTTCTGAACAAGTTTGTATATTATAAATCTATACCAATACTCTCAGGTTTAATCAATAAGTAACAGAATAGCATTCAGAAGAATATAAGCATTACATGACTACGACTTCAATCTACCCAAGTATGAAATTAGTTCCTCATAATTAGACTTTTATTGACTAACAGTTTCGAATACATGATTAAAATAAAAACTAGAAAGAGAAGAAGTAAACTGATGATGTTGGCCCGAGAAGTCGACTGCTGTCACTTAGTCGACTGGCTTGTTACTTCAGTGTACTCGATCTCCTTCTTCTTTGATGCTGATAGAATAATCCTCTTGGTTGATGATTGATGATTCAGAAATTCCGTGATACCCTTAACTTCTTCTTCCAGCCTTTTTTATAACTTCTTTTGCCCACATCTGCAGATTTCAATTCTATCTCTTTACATTGAATATAAGTTTGAGTCAATCTTCTCACTTTCCGACCTTGGTCTCCTATCTCGATTAATGGGGAGTTGTTATTTGCAGAAGCCCTGGGTTTGGATAACTTTAATCTTGCTTCGGATTTGGATGAGGATGAATCTTCCTGTTCTTATCTTCTAACTCCGCTGAATGCAGTCGGCTGGTTTGGATGTAAGTCGACCTTGCCGAGACATCTGTAGCTTCATGATTCATCAGTCAAGTCGATTGGTGTTGGAGAAGTCGACTGTGCCGAGCCCCATCAATCTCTCTGTCCAGTCGCCTGTTGGAGGAATCAGTCGACCTATGCTTTGCAGTTTCTGTGTATCATCCTCAAAATCCTGAATCTGCTTCGTTTTGTTGTGATCCGGTTGATGGTGTGTGAGAAGGAGCGTGAGAGATGACGAGGGAGAGCGATTGATCCCCTCGCGCCCTTCTTCTTGTTTGGTATTTATAGATCACGGCTAGAGAATTAGGGTTTGCACTCTTCTTTTTATAGAAAAGTCCTTTTCTTTTATTTATTTCCTCCCTCGTTGCTCTGCGCATTATTTCTTTCTCTTTTCTTCTATTCTTCCTTTTCTGTTCTGATTTGGATTAGATTTGGACGAATCTTCAAATATCTTATCTTTTAACTCTGCCGCCCACCAATCGACTCGTCTTCGAACCAGTCGACTGTGCCGAGACTTCTGAAGATTTCATACTTGGTCATACAAGTCGACTGTGCTTTGGAGTGAGTCGACTGCACCGAGCGGCTGTGGAAAATCAACTTCTCTATCCAGTCGCCTGCTGTGGGGAACCAGTCGACCGATGATCTGCAGTTCTCTGTGTATCATCCTTAAAATCCTGAATCTGCTTCGTTTCTCTGTTTTAGGCTGTTTCCTATGGAAAAGAGAAAATAAGAGTAAAATACCACATATAGAGCATTTAAATGTCCAATTGCATTAAGATTATTGCTCCTAAATGTGAATATTATTGAGTTCATCAAGGAGCGTCTAGAGGCCCATGGGCCTGACGTGGCCAGAGGCCCAGGTGGTTTAGGGCACACGTGGCAGCGTCCAGAGCAGTTTAGGGCTGACGTGGCAAAGCCCCAAGTGGATTTGGAGCTGACATGGCAGATCGTGGGGGCCCTATATCCCTGAGAGAATCGGAGGGCCTAGGTTGCGCCAGGTCATCTCCCTCCCTTACCCGGCCGAGTGGAAGGCCCGTGAGACCGTCGAGGATCAGAGACCGAGGATCGTGACGGATCGTGGGTGGTTTCATGGCGGTGAACTTATGGCTCGGTGCCGAGCCTGTTCTGGTCCGGGGCCGAGCCGGCTTGACTTCGAGCGAGAGCCATCCAGGGCCCCAGGCCATTTTCCTCCTACCTCATAAGCCTCCCACTCCTGCGGGGTTGCGAGAGTTAGCCGTGGAGGAGTGCAATCTGGCTGTGTTGGGCCTTCGTGAGAAGGCAACCCTGGTGCGTGACCCTACCTCGGCTTGGCGAGGGTTTCACAGGTTAGCAAGGGCGATGGCGAACTGCTGGGCCTTCGTCAGAATGTTACCCTGGTGCGAGACCTTACCTCGAGCTGGCGAGGGTTTCACGGGTCGGCAAGGGCGATGGCGAACCGTTGGGCCTTCGTCAGAACGCTACCCTGGTGCGAGACCTTACCTCGAGCTGGCGAGGGTTTCACGGGTCGGCAAGGGCTATGGCGAACCGTTGGGCCTTCGTGAGAAGGCTACCCTGGTGCGAGACCTTACCTCGAGCTGGCGAGGGTTTCACGGGTCGGCAAGGGCGATGGCGAACCGTTGGGCCTTCGTGAGAAGGCTACCCTGGTGCGAGACCTTACCTCGAGCTGGCGAGGGTTTCACGGATCGGCAAGGGCGATGGCGAACTGTTGGGCCTTCGTGAGAAGGCTACCCTGGTGCGAGACCTTACCTCGAGCTGGCGAGGATTTCACGGGTCGGCAAGGGCGTTGGCGAACTGTTGGGCCTTCGTGAGAAGGCTGAGCTGATGCAGGCTGCCTTCATGGAGTCATTAATGGCGCTCCGGGATTCGTGCGGCATTCCAACTTCCCGGGGTCATTAAATGGCGTCCTCTAATAAATGTGTGGCGCTTTAGCTCCCTAGGCATAGTGGCTGGTCCTTGGGGGGAGGTTATAAATACCCCGCTCCCCCCTGTAGCTTTGATCATAGCAGTGGTGGTGCATCGTCCATCGGAGGTGTCTGCCTTGGGCGGACGCCTGTCTCTTGAAAAATTCTAACCCTGAGAGGGTCGGACCGGTGGTTATTCTCGTGCTGTGATCTTCTCCTGATTTTGACGGCCCTGATGCGGTAGTCAGAGTCAGGGGAGATCACGACGGGAGGGATGACCAACGAAGTTCGGACCCGGGGGGTAGGTTGCCTCGATCGGATGGGTCTTCTCCGATCTCTGTCTTCCTTCCGGGCTGACGGCTTCTGATTGTTGTCAGCTCGAAGGATTTGGAGATGGGAGGTGGGCCGATCTGCTTTCTGACAAGGTCCTTGGCGATGGTGGTTGTTCTCCCACCCTCGAACAGTTCGGGGTCTTCGGCTTCCGAGGTCGCAGGTCCCGAGTTGTTCGTGGGTGAGAGGGCAGCCGACCTAGTCTGGGGCCCGGGGCGCTCGCCGAGGGCGGGTGCCTTAAGACAAACAAAATTTCTCTTGCTTCCTAGGGACAGATGCGGGGGCATCCGGGTCCGAGGGACTTCCTCCGGACCGACCCTTACATCTGGTTTCCAAGCTGGTGCTGGGTGACATCAGCGGCGCACGTTCTAGGGTGATGTGGCGTGATTTTATAGGTGGCAGTTTCATGCCAATCGAGGAGCAGTTATGCGAAAAACGAGGAGTTACTTTTTTCTCTATAAATACCCCCAGCTATCCCCCATTCCGCTCATTACTCTCTCGCTGCTTTCTCTAAAGAATTTCCAAGCACTTCGGCGCTCATCACTACTGTTTGTGGCACCAGGCTTGTCCTTCCGAAGCAACCCAAGGTTAGTTTGTAAGTTTATTTCCTTAGGCATGTCTAGGGCTCAGTCTGGCTCTTCGGCATCGACGTCTAGAGGGGAAGGGCCCCCTGCCACCGGGCTCTCAGACTCGACATCGTGGGAGGAGGAGACGGTGTATGACATGAAGCCCCTGCGCTCCCGGAAGCCGTATGTGGTGGAGAGTAGTAATTCTGAGGAGGGGAGTGACAGTTCAGACGAGGTCCAGATTCTGGAATCGGTTTCCGAAGAGGAGGGTGGCCAAGGCGGGGGTGAAGCCGCCGGGGCTCGGACAGGAGGTACGGGGAGGAGATCCACGGTCCGGGGAGTGGGTTCGTCCTCTACGTCGGCTGGTCTCGAGTGCTTATCCACTCCCTCGCCGGAGAGGGCCAAGAAGAAGAGGGTGCCAAGAAAGAAGGGGGGAAGGCCGGTGGACCGAGCCAGGCGCCCATCCTCCAGAATGTGGTGACAGGGTCGCCTGTACAGCCGATCCAGTTCCGACGGTACCCCGATGATCTCTCCGATAAGGTGCTGTATGGGGTTCAGCCGTCTTCGCCGAGTCGGAAGATGGTGAAGATGGACACGCTGGCGACGATCTTGGAAGCCGGTGACTTGGAGGTGGCTCAGTCGGCGTTCCACATCGGATCCGGTTACGAACTCATGTTGCCGAGCCCGAGCCTCCGTCCTACCAACCCCCTGCCGACGTGGTACTGCGTCTTCCCCGTAGACGCCTTCGGCTCTGGACTGAGGCTGCCGGTCCATCCGTTTATTCGGGATGTGCTGAATTGGGCGTCCCTGGCTCCGATGCAGTACGGGCCGAATTCATGGAAGCAGATCATCTGTTTTGTGTTGCTGTGTGAGGAGCAGAAGGTGCCTCTTAGTTTGGGTGTGTTCCGGGCGATGCTGGGGATCAGCTCGTCGGGGGAGTCGGAGGGGATATACTATGTTTCGCCTCAGAGTAAGGGGAAGGTGGTCCATGGTCATCCGGACTCCATCAAGGAGTGGAAACGAAAATATTTCGTGATCCGGAGCGAGGAGCCTTGGGATATTCCCACTCGTTGGAATCATTACAAGCTGGGCTTCAAGGCACCGAGGCCGAAGGACCTGACGGCCGAGGCATGGAAATCTGTCGAGCGCCTCCGTCTGTCGCACAGCATCAGCTGGCCGAAGGTGACGGAGGGTCACCTGGCGAGCGTTGGACTGAGCCCGGCCGTGCCTTGTATGTAGTTGTTTCTTTCTCTTAGTCTTACTGTTCTTTTGAGCTCATTGTCCTTAATGGGTCTTTTAGCAGGTATGGATCCATAATCAATCAAGGCTCGGAGGCTCGCTTTGAAGCAGAAGAAGGCCGAGGAGGCGGGAGACGCGAAGAAGGTGAGGGGGCCGAGCCAGGTTGCATCCGAGGCAATGCTTGAGCCAAGGGGAAGAGAACTCGCTCAGAGACGTGTAAGGAGGTGGCCGCTCAGGGGAGCTCAGGTCAGGCGAAGGTGTCCGAGCGCAGCAAGGGGAAGGGTCCCCTGATCGGTGCCGAAGGAGAGGGCACTGCTACGGAGGAGCTGCGACGACCGTGGGTGCTGGCCTGGTCGATACGGGTGAGGGACTGTCTAACCCGTGGGCCCCAGGCCATCGAGGTGGCAGAGAAGTTGGCGACTCCCAGGGACCGCGCGGAGATGAACGCCGAGACCTTGGAGCAGGCGTACACGCACCTCGTGCAGGCCAGTATGTTGGTAAGTCCGCCGACCCCACTTTCCTTGTGAATTTATTATGAAGGAGGTTTCCTTAGCAGTGCTTGGCTGCCGCAGGCCTGTATGTAGGGGGCCCACGTGAAAGGTCTCTATGAGGCGGCCGTGGAACGGGAGCGAGTTCGGGCGAACAAGTGCTCGCAGGAGATGAAGGAGATGAAGATCGAGCTTGACGGCTCGCACAAGAGGGAGCAGCAGCTGAAGGTCGAGCTTGACGCCAGGGATGTCGAGTGGACTAAGAGGGTGGCCGCCCTGAAGAAGAAATTTGCGAAGGAGAAGGAGGAACTGACGAAGACGGGGCAGGACCTGGTGATCGCGGCCCAGGATGAGGTCTACGCGAAGGCCCTCAGCCATGTGAGGCACTTCTACCCGACCATCGATCTTACCGGCCTCGACTATGATATGGAGATCGAGGGGCCACCGAAGACTCCTGATGTTGACCTTCCCGTCGTGGGTTCGGCTGCCGATCCACCCGTGAACCCGGCTGATGCTGAGGTGATAACATAGGCTGTTTGCCTCTTGTTTGACTTTTTCTTTCTTTCAATTGTATTTGCCGACCGCGGACTGGCCACTGCATTTTTGTAAGAAGGATTTGATTTATAAAAAAGGATTTTTTGATTGGCCAAGTCTTTTGTACTCAGATTTTTTCAGACCCCTTTTGCCGATGCGTTTTGAGCCGTGGTTGGTTCTCTTTTAGGTAACGGCTCTCCTTCCCAAGGTGGACCCTCGTCACTCCGACGTGGCATGGCTCCGGAGTAAAATCAAGGTTCTGGAGGCCACGTTGGTCCGTTATCGCAAGGGGGCTCGCGACCAGGATGCTGCCTTTAACTATTATCGAGAGAAGTCCGAGGCTCTTAGTGCCGAGGCGAACCGGTTGAAGAGGGCAATGGTAGATCGGGACCTCGAAAGTGTTGGTCTCGGGTTCACCCTGTCAAGTGCTTCGGTGCAGAGGCCCTCGTCCGAGAGGCTTCTTCGCGACGTCATAGTGGAGAAGGAAATGGAGATACACCGCTATAAGACGATGCTAGGTGTGTCCGGAATGAGGATGGCATCCTCCTCAGGAGACCGACGAGCGAAGGGGGTTCCTTCGGCGTTGCTGCAGCTGGAGCGCGTCCGACCGGTTGATGCCCAGAGCTCCGTTGCCGGTGTGTCGACCGTGGCTGACTCTAAGGACCATCGCAACGAGGAGAGAGATCCTAGTCGTTTGATTGGAGTGGGATTGCCATTCCTCGGACCCGAGGGGCCCTAAGAGTGAATTCCTTCTTTGTGAGATGAGTGGAGTGGTCCTGTAACGGTCTCTATTTGTTTTCCAGAACTTAATAAGGGAGTATGAATAAGGGGTTTCTTTTCATTTGTTGCCCCGGCCAGTAGCCTATTGATTGGTGGAGGTGAGGTTCGGCCCTACCGACCCGTGGGGGGATCGGTATCATGGGCAGCGGGAGGCTTTATGGCGACTCCCTGGCCTGAAGCCGATTCGGACCTACCGAGACGTTGGGGACGATACCGGAGTGGGGACTCGGGTGCCGATCCCATTGTCCGGTGTTAGGTCGGACCTGCCGAGGCATTTGGAGTTGACAAAAAGGGATCTTTTCATATATGATAGAGAGGGACGCTAAAACGGCCCTTTACACATGAAAGCTTCCAAAAATATTATTTACATTAGCCAAACAGGGACCTATGTCCGTTCTTCTAGGAACTTCATTAGGTGCTCAGCGTTCCAGGGTCGCTTGATCGCTCGACCCTCCATGTCCACCAGTCGATAAGTGCCGGGCCGTATGGCCTCGGCTATCCTGTATGGGCCCTCCCAGTTGGGGGCCAGCTTCCTCTTCTTGGTGGGATCGGAGATGGACAATTTGCGTAACACGAGGTCCCCGGCCTTGATGTCTGTTGGGCAGACCTTCTTGTTGTAAAACCTCTCGATCCGCTGTTGATAGATGTTTCTTCGGACGGATGACTTTTCCCTGACCTCGGCGACGAGGTCCAGGTTGGCCCTTAGGCCTAATGAGTTGTCCATTTCGTCGAAAGCCATGATCCGGGGAGAAGGCAAACCGACTTCCACGGGGATAACTGCCTCGGTCCCGTAGGTCAAACTGGACGGTGTCTCTCCCGTGGGGATCCTCTTGGTGGTTCGGTGCGCCCATAGCACGCTGGGCAGCTCTTCCACCCACAGTCCTTTGGGGGAACTGTCGAGACGCTTCTTGAGGCCGTCGAGGATTTGCCTGTTTGCGTTCTCCGCTTGGCCGTTGGACTGAGGGTGGCATATAGCGGAGAAGCGTTGCTGGATGCTGATGTCTTCGCAAAACTTTCGAAAGTTTTGGCCTGCGAACTGGGTTCTGTTGTCTGTAACGAGGACATGAGGGATCCTGAACTGACAAACGATATTCTTCCAGAAGAACTGCTGTGTTTGGCGCTCGGTGATGCTGGACAGCGGCTCGGCCTCGAGCCACTTTGTGAAGTAGTCGATGGCGACTATCAAGAATTTTCTTTGCCCTGTTGCTGCAAGGAAGGGGCCCACAAGGTCCATGCCTCACATGGCAAATGGCGTAGGACTAGCCAGGGATCGGAGATTGGTTTGAGGAAGCCTCTTGATAGGGGAGAACCTCTGGCATGGGCCGCACCTCTTGACCAGGTCTTGGGAGTCTTGGAGCATGGTGGGCCAATAGTAACCCTGATTCAGGGCTTTACGGGCGAGGGACCTACTTCCCATATGGCATCCGCCGATCCCTTCATGAATTTCTTTCGGCGCGTAGCTGGCTTCGTCATTGGTGAGACAGCGGAGGTACGGCTTACCATCGGCCAGCGTGTACGAGCGTTTGAAGAGGATGTCGTCGATCATGACGAACCTTTCAGTTCGGATCCTGACTCGTTTTGCCTCGGCTCGGTCTTCGGGAAGCTCGGCTTGGACTAGGAATTTTCGAATAGGGGTGGTCAAGTCGTCCGGACTGATACCGCTTTGTACGCACATTGCTTCCTGGCCTGGGTCATTGATACTTGGTTTTAAGAGGATTTCGATGAGTACCGTTTGGTCGAGGCCCTCGAAGGAGGAGGAGGCGAGTTTAGATAGTGCGTCGGCTTGGGCGTTCTGCTCCCTGGGGACCCTAACGACCGTGGAGCAGCAGAAGGATGCTAGGAGGCGTCGGACCACAGCCAAATACCTCACCATCCGGTCGTCACGGGCCTCGTATTCCCCGGTGATCTGGTTGACCACGAGCTGAGAGTCGCTGAAGGCCCAGATCTATTTGGCTCCTACTCGGTGTGCTAGGGTCAGTCAGGCAATCATGGCCTCGTATTCCGCCTCGTTTTTGGAGGCCGGAAAGTTGAGGCGGAGGGAGTATTGAAGGAGGAATTGGTCGGGGCCTCAGAGGATGATTCCGGCTCCACTCCCGGTTTCACAGGAGGATCCGTCGACATAGATTTCCCAGATTGGGTCTGACCCTTTGACACTTGGCTGTTCAGAAGCTGTGCACTCGGTGATGAACTCGGCGAGGGCCTGACCTTTGATAGCCGTCCTCGGCTGATAGCCAATGTCGTATTGGCTCAGCTCAATTGACCACTTGACCAAGCGGCCGGAGTTCTCTGGCTTGTAGAGGACGATTTTCAATGGCTGGTCAGTTAGAACTTGGATGGAGTGAGCTTGGAAGTAAGGGCGGATCTTCCGGGCCGCCATGACCAGAGCATAGGCCACCTTTTCGATCTTTGCGTACCTCGTCTCGGCGGGGAGTAGGACCTTGCTTACATAATACAGCGGCTTCTGAATCCCGTCCTCTTCTCGGACGAGGACGGCGCTGAGGGCGCTATCTGAGGCGGAGAGGTAGAGCCATAGGAGTTCCTCTGGCTCGGGTTTGCTGAGGAGAGGAGGGTTGGCGAGGTACTGCTTCAGCTGCACGAAGGCTTCTTTTTGAGGGGCACCCCACTCGAAGCCCCCTTTGCCGCGCAGAGCTTTGAAGAAGGGGAGAGATTTTTCCCCTGATTTGGAGAGGAAGCGGCCGATGGCCGCCAACCGGCCCGTGAGTCTCTGAACCTCCTTGACATTCCGGGGTGGGGCCATGTCTATTATGGCCTGAATCTTCTCTGGGTTCGTTTCGATGCTGCGCTGGCTGACGACGAACCCCAGGAACTTTCCGGAGGAGACTTCGAATGCGCACTTGGCCGGGTTGAGCCTCATGTTATGACGTCGGAGGATTCCGAAGGCTTCCTCGAGGCCGGCTACGTGGTCCAGCCCGGCCCAGCTTTTAACGAGCATATCGTCGACATAGACCTCCATGTTGCGGCCGATTAGGTCTTTGAAGATTTGGTTCACGAGCCGTTGATAGGTGGCTCCGGCGTTTTTCAGCCCGAAGGGCTTAACGCGATAGCAAAAAAGACCCTGGTCGGTGACGAATGAGGTCTTCGCAATGTCGGGCGGGAACATCCGGATTTGGTTATACCCTGCGAAGGCGTCCATGAAGGACAGCAGCTCGTGTCCCGAGGTCGCATCGATCAGGGCATCGATGCTGGGGAGGGGGAAAGGATCTTTAGGGCATGCTTTGTTTAGATCCGTGAAATCTATACAGATCCGCCATCCCCCGGTCGCCTTTTTAACCATGATCCCCGGTCGCCTTTTTAACCATGACGACGTTGGCCAACCACTCGGGATAGTTGACTTCCTGAATGAACCGAGCGGACAAGAGTTTGTCCACTTCTGCTTTCACAGCTTGCTGCCTCTCCGGAGCGAACTTGTGCCTCTTCTGAGCGACCGGCTTGGATCCCGGGATGACGCTCAGCCTGTGCATGATCAGGTCTTCGGATATCCCGGGCATGTCGGAGGGCTTCCAGGCGAAGAGATCGACGTTGCGGCAGATGCAGTCAACTATGTCCGCCTTCAGACCTTCGGAAAGCGAGCGGCTCACTCGGAACCACTTCGATTCGTCTGCGGCCCCGAACGGGACCTCTTCCAGCTCGTCGGCTGGCTCTGGAGTGGAACCGTCGCCCTCGGACCCGAGCTCGACGGCGTCGAGGGGGAAGACACCGCTTCCAACTGCGGTCATGTAGCAGGATCGTGCCGCCTCTTGGTTGCCTCGGACTATACCGACCCCTTGCGGGGTGGGAAATTTTAGCTTTAAATGATAGGCCGATGGTACCGCCTGAACGGAGCATAGCCCTGGTCGGCCAAGTATGGCATTGTATGCCGCCTTGAAGTTTACCACCATGAAGTCCATAGACTCGGTCCGCTGAATAGGAATCGAGCCTACGGTGACATCGAGAGTCACGATCCCTTCTATGACGACAGGGACGCTGGAGAACCCGTGCAAAGTGTTTCCGGCCGGCTTAAGCTTGCCCCTGGGCAGTTTGAGATTCTCGAAGGCTTCGAGAAAGAGGATGTTTACCGAGCTGCCATTGTCAACGAGGATCCGGCGTACTTCGCAATTAGCCATGTGGAGGCTAATGACGAGGGCTTCGCAATGGGGGAGGCGGACGCCTTCGAGGTCCTCTCCGGAGAAAGAGACGGGCACCATTTGTAGTCGAGGTGAGGGGAGATCTTGAACAGCGTTCACCGCACGGACGAAGGCCTTCCGCGAAGTATTCGACTCTCCCCCCATCGGTCCCCCGTGGACGCAATGTAGAATTGTCGGGGTTCCGGTTCCCTCGGGGTCGGGATCCCGACCCTGGATGAGGTTAGGAGTAGGGTTCGGAGGCGAAGGTCTGCGGTTCCTGGTATCTCGCCGATCCCGTGGGTTCTCTCTTGTGAACTCCCGGAGGTACCCTCGTGAGATGAGGGCCTCAATTTCATCTTTTAGGGCCCGACACTGGTCGGTTTTGTGCCCATGATCCCTGTGGAAACGGCAGTAGAAGCGTTGATCTCGCTTCTTGTTGTTGCTAGGTCGAGGAGGAAGTCGGACGAGGCCCTTGTCCTCGATCTCTAAGAGGATGGCAGACACGTTCTGTGTCAGTGGGGTGTACCTTTCAAAGCGAGGGACCGGAGGTACCCTCTTCGCGCCGACCCCTTCCTTTGCTGCTTTCCTGGCGGGTTCGATCTCATCGACCCTGCGCTTGCCTTTTCCTATGAGTTCTTTGCTGCCCTCTGGGTTTAGAGCTTCTTCAGCTCGAATGTATTTCTCGACTCGATTGAGGAGGTCGGGAAAGTCCAGAGGTGGTTTCTTCGCCAGGGATACCTTCAGCTGGTTGTGGCGGACATTGTGTCGGAAGGCGGCCGAGGCGACGCCGACGTCGAGGGCAAAGACGGATCTTGCCTCGGTTGTGAACCTTTTGACGAAGTCACGGAGTGACTCCCCCTCCCTCTGGCGGAGGTCGAGCAGGGAGGCGCTCGTCTTCTCGGCTTTCCTGCTGGTGACGAAGTGGCCCAAGAAGTTGGCTTCCAGCTGATCGAACAAAAAGATTGAGCCTGGGGAGAGTATGGAGAACCGTTTCCTGGATGGGCCCCGGAGGGTAGCCGGGAAGGCTCAGCACAGCAGGGGATCCGAAGCGCTGTGAATCATCATGAGGGTTTTGAAGCCCTCCATGTGATCAGCTGGATCACTCCCGCCGTTGTATGTCTCGAATTGCAGAGGCCGGAAGTTCCGGGGGATCTCTGCTTCTAAAATGTTGACGGAGAATGGCGGCCGGGAGGGCGCTCGGCCTAGGACGGGGTTCGGATTCCCGTCGCCGATGCGCTCGAGGCGATTCTCCATCTCAGCGAGGCGACGGAGTACCTGGTCTGCGCGCTCCGGTGGAGGAGGCGGCGCGTGGGTGTAGCTCCTTCCTTCGCTCATTTGACGGGGTCGGTCGAGCGTCGCGGACCTTGGCGCTCCGTGAAGCGCCTCCATGATTTCCTCTCGAAAGCTCCGGAACTCGGCCCTGGTGATCGCGCCATGGTCGGAAGGGTCGGGTCGGGGCATAGGAATTCGGCCGATGTGGCTGAGTACCGATGGCCTGGAATGGTTCGGGGCCGAGTTGGAAGCGGTCCCTCCCCTGGCTTGACTAGCCCTTCGGTTCATAATGACCCGACCTTTGTCGGGTTGCTCGACGTGAGGTTCGCCTTGCTGGGGTCCGAGGTTCGCCCCCGGATTATTTGATCCTTGCCCTCCCACGAGGGCGTCCTAATTAGAAGGCCCGTTCCGGTGGGAGGAAGAAGCCGATCTCCGGGCCCTGGGAGGCATTGGAGAGTGGATCGGAGGGTGAGTGTCGGCGGCGAGGCTCGGACTGTCGTCCCTACCGAATAAGTAGAGTTTCCCACAGACGGCGCCAACCTGATGCGGTTTGTTTTTGGAGAGAGTGTGGATGCACCAGGTGTGAGTTCGGACTCAATTTGTAAGGGGGGAAGAGCTCGGTAACGGACGGTCGGCTGGAGGCTCGCTCCGGCCTGTAGGGTCGGCTCAGCTGAACTTGTGTACCTACAGACAGTCTAGAAACACCGGGGTTTATCCCGGTGGCAGACCCTCCGACGATCTAGTTAGTCTCTGTAGGTGAGTAACAGTAACTAGGGTTTTGTGGAAGAAAGATTGATTACCTTTGAAGGTGGGTGAGGGTCTGGTATTTATAGATAACCCAACCGGGTTTGGATCCGTTTGGGGGCCGGGTCTGGACCCGAAGGCCCATGGACCTGACGTGGTGTTGTGCAATCCAGCTACCTAAATAAATAGATAAACTAGATACAAATTAAAACCTCGCAAGTGTACGAATCGTTTATAGAAGCGTAGCAATAGCAAGGGTCGATCCCACAGAGATTGTAGAAATTAACTTACTAATCAATAAAAAGAGTGGGAGTGATAAAGAGTTGTTCTAAAGGTCTAAAAGAAATGAAAAGATTAAAACTAAATTAAGAAATGCTGAATCACAAATATCTATTAAGTAGTTGGGTGTAGATCTCCACCAATAGTCAATAATGCTAAGTCACCTTCTGAACTTCTTCTTATTACTCATGTTTAATCTCTTCAAGGGCATGGTATCTACTCCTTAAAGTAATGTTTCCCTAAGCCAAGAATTAGGCATGGTATCTACTCTAATTCGTTTCTTTCAGTAAGTATTTAGCATGGTATCTACTAAGTTGTACTTAAAGAAAACATAAGAATAGTGGAAACGAACAAACACTCAAGGTTCTAGAAATTGGTATCAGATCTAGATCCCTTAAGTTGATTAAACCAAGAACCCCTAAGGACTCCTGTGTTACTAGTTATAAGCACGAGATACGGGTCGTCTCAATATGCTCATATAACAGCTTTAGATCTACACTACACAACTTGATAATCCTAAGTTCTGTATGCCAGTCGACTGGCTGTCACTTCAGTCGACTACCCCTAGAACATCTGAACAAGTTTGATTCATGCAAATTGTTATTCTTTCAATCAGGTTTAATCAATAAGTAAAAGAGCAACATTCAGAAGATCTTAGCATTACAAAACTACGGCTTCAATCTACCCAACTATGAAATTAGTTCCACATAATAAGACTTTTATTGATCAACAAGTTCGAATACATGATTAACATAAAAGAATTAGAAAGATAAGGAATAAACTGATGTAGTTCGGCTAAATGAGTCGGCTGGCTGTCACACAGTCGACCGGCTATTCTTCTTCTTAGTACTTGATCTCCTTTCTCCTTCTTCTATGCCAATAAGTATTGCTCTTGGTTGATATGTTGGTGATTCTGGAACTCTTGTGATCTGGTTGATGGTGTGTGAGAAGGAGCGTGAGAGATGACGAGGGAGAGCGATTGATCCCCTCGCGCCCTTCTTCTTGTTTGGTATTTATAGATCACGGCTAGAGAATTAGGGTTTGCACTCTTCTTTTTATAGAAAAGTCCTTTTCTTTTATTTATTTCCTCCCTCGTTGCTCTGCGCATTATTTCTTTCTCTTTTCTTCTATTCTTCCTTTTCTGTTCTGATTTGGATTAGATTTGGACGAATCTTCAAATATCTTATCTTTTAACTCTGCCGCCCACCAATCGACTCGTCTTCGAACCAGTCGACTGTGCCGAGACTTCTGAAGATTTCATACTTGGTCATACAAGTCGACTGCGCTTTGGAGTGAGTCGACTGCACCGAGCGGCTGTGGAAAATCAACTTCTCTGTCCAGTCGCCTGCTGTGGGGAACCAGTCGACCGATGATCTGCAGTTCTCTGTATATCATCCTTAAAATCCTGAATCTGCTTCGTTTATCTGTTTTAGGCTGTTTCCTATGGAAAAGAGAAAATAAGAGTTAAATACCACATATAGAGCTTCTAAATGTCTAATTGCATTAAGATTATTGCTCCTAAATGTGAATAATATTGTGTTCATCAAATACCCCCAAACTTAGATTTTGCTTGTCCTCAAGCAAAAAGTGAATTTATGAACAGGGGAATAATAAAGATAGTCTCAACCAAGAATTCTTATTATGTGAGCATCAACATATAAAAATATAAACAATTTCAGATAAAGTAAAACTAAACATACCCACTTTCTCTAGTGCGATTATTTGTTCATAATTCCCAAACTTAATCATATTTGTCATGCAATTAATGTAGTTATATTATGCAACTACTCAATCTGTGATTATCCCTTTTCTCTACTACAAACCGAGTAGCAAACTAGAGTTTTTTTTGTTTTTTTTGTTTTGTTTTGTTTTTTTTTGTTTTGTTTTGTTTTTTTTGTCTCTTCTCTAAAGTTGTCACTTGCCTTTTGACGCGAGTGCAAAACATTTGTGATGAATCCACCCGGTTACTCAACAAGTCACAAACCTTTAAAGTGCTTTGCATACTCATATTCCAAGTTGCCGTTTGACGTAAAGGTAAACATTGGTGATGAATACCCCTAGTTACTAAGCACTCAAAACATTGGAGTAGATCGACTTTATTCAACTATATATACATGTTTTATTACTCTATTTACTTAAACTCAATTTAGGACTAGATCTAAAGGGAATAATCACCAGAAAAAGCATCACATTTGTTTATTATGTATAACCGCATGACTCATATAATATTGCAAGGAGTTCTGAAACTCAACAATCCTAAAGTAAATAAGATATCCTTACTCTTACTTTATAAGAACTTGTTTATCCTAGAACAAATCAAAAGACTCCAACTGTAACTAACTAATACCCCCAAACTTAGATGGAACATTGTCCTCAATGTTCGAAAGAAAAATTTAAAATAAGCATGTGTCACCATCTAGTATGAAGGAGAGACCAAAAATAAAAATGACTAATGAAAAGAAATAAAATATAAGAAATAAAAGGGAAAGTGTAAGTACTCCCCTGAAAAATTGGGTTGCCTCTCAACAAGCGCTGTGTTTTCTGTCTTTAGCTAGAAGTGATGAGGTCATGCAATGTATTGAATGGTTTGAAGATTCACATCTTCCTCTTGCGGTTCTATGCTCCTCTCCATGTATGGCTTCGCCCTATGCCCGTTCACCTTGAATGTTTGATTCTTCTCTTTGCTATGCACCTCCAATGACCCATGTGGAAAGACTCTTGTAACAATGTATGGCCCATACCATCTTGACATAAGCTTGCCTGGAAAAAGTCTTAATCTTGAGTTGTATATCAGTACCTTCTGTCCTTCATAAAAATCCTTCCTTGCTAGCTGTTTGTCATGGTACAACTTGGTCCTTTCCTTGTACAATTTTGCATTTTCATATGCGTCGTGCCTCAACTCTTCAAGCTCATTTAATTGCAATCTTCTTTTGTCGCCTGCTTGTTTCATATCGAAATTGAACCTTTTGATGGCCCAATAGGCTTTGTGTTCCAACTCCACTGGTAGGTGACAGGCTTTTCCAAAAACCAAACGGTATGGTGACATGCCGATGGGTGTTTTGTAAGCTGTTCGGTAGGCCCATAATGCATCATTCAAGCACAGCGACCAATCCTTCCTCCTTGTGTTGACTGTCTTTTCCAAAATGCTCTTGATTTCTCTGTTGCTAATCTCCACCTGCCCACTAGTTTGAGGATGATATGGGGTGCCCACTCTATGTGTGATACCATATTTCTTCATCAAAGAAGCAAATGGAAAGTTATTGAAGTGGCTCCCTCCATCACTAATTATTGCCCGTGGTGTACCAAACCTAGTGAAAATGTTCACCTGCAAAAACTTGACAACAACTTTGTGATCATTAGTTTTTGAGGGGACAGCCTCGACCCATTTAGACACATAATCCACACCCACAAGAATATATAAATAACCAAATGAGTTAGGAAAGGGACCCATGAAGTCGATTCCCCAAACGTCAAACAGCTCGATTACTTGGATGTTTTGCAGTGGCATCTGATTTCTAGAAGAGATGTTGCCTGTCCTTTGGCATTTGTCACAAGTCCTGCAAAAAGAAAAAGCATCTTTGAATACATTAGGCCAATAAAATCCAGATTGTAATACCTTGAGTGCTGTTCTTTTCGGTCCAAAGTGTCCTCCACATGCATATTGGTGGCAATGTTGAAGAATACTCATTTGCTCTTCTTCTGCCACACATCTTCTTATAATTTGATCAGGGCAAAATTTGAACAAATAAGGATCATCCCAATAATAATGCCTGCACATGGCCACCAGTCTTTTTCTTTCCTGACTTGTCATACCTGGAGGGAAAACATGAACAGTGAGATAATTTACAATATCTGCAAACCATGGAAAATATGAGCAGGGAGGTACCAGTCGACTGGTCCTGTTACCAGTCGACTGTCTCGGTGATATGTTTATTTCAAATAACTGTTCATCTGGAAAATTTTCATTCAGTGGGGGCACACTTCCCTCTTCCTCACGCAGTAGTCTGGACATGTGATCTGCCACAACATTGTCACTTCCTTTCTTGTCTCTAATCTCAAGATCGAATTCTTGAAGCAACAGCACCCATCTGATCAACCTAGGCTTAGCATCCTTTTTAGCAAACAAATATCTCAAAGCAGCATGGTCAGTGAAAACAATAACTTTAGAACCAATTAAATATGATCTAAACTTCTCTACAGCAAAAATTACAGCTAACATTTCTTTTTCAGTAGTGGAATAATTTAGCTGTGCATCGTTTAGAGTTCGAGAAGCATAGTAAATAACGTGGGGTATCTTACTGATTCTTTGACCTAAAACTGCCCCTAAAGCATAATCACTTGCATCACACATGAGCTCGAAAGGATGGCTCCAATCTGGTGCCATGACAATAGGTGCAGAAATGAGGAGATTTTTCAATGTAATAAAAGCATTTGTGCACTCCTCTGTCCATACAAACTCTACATCCTTAGCCAACAAGTCACAAAGGGGTTTGGAGATTTTTGAGAAATCTTTTATAAATCTTCTATAGAACCCTGCATGTCCAAGAAAACTCCTAACACCCTTTATTGTAGTGGGAGGGGGTAGCTTTGATATGATGTCAATTTTTGTCTTGTCCACCTCTATGCCTCTTTTTGACACCACATGTCCTAACACAATACCTTGTTGTACCATAAAGTGACACTTTTCCCAATTCAGCACTAAATTGCATTCTTCACATCTCTTAAGCACAAGCTGCAAATGGTTAAGGAATTCATCAAAACAAGATCCAAAAATACTAAAATCATCCATAAATACCTCGATGAACCTTTCCACCATGTCTGAAAAGATACTCATCATGCATCTCTGAAATGTAGCTGGTGCATTGCACAATCCAAAGGGCATCCTCCTGTATGCAAAAGTACCAAAAGGACATGTAAAAGTGGTCTTTTCTTGATCTTCTGGAGCAATAGCTATAGCCACTATAACCATCTAAAAAACAATAATGACTATATCCTGCTAATCTTTTTACATTTGATCAATAAAAGGAAGAGGGAAGTGATCTTTCCTGGTTTCGTTATTCAGTTTCCTGTAGTCAATGCATACCCTCCATCCTGTGGTCACTCTCGTTGGGATAAGCTCATTCTCTTCATTCTTCACCACTGTGACTCCACTTTTCTTAGGCACTACATGTATAGGACTCACCCACTTGCTATCTGAGATCGGGTAAATGATGCCAACATCTAGTAGCTTCAAAATCTCTGCTCTTACCACTTCTTTCATGTATGGGTTAAGCCTTCTCTGTGCTTCCTGCTTGGTTTTGCGTTGTCTTCAAGAAGTATTTTATGCATGCATTTGGATGGACTTATTCCCTTGATATCTGCAATGGTCCATCCTATTGCACCTTTGTATTCTCGTAGTACCCTCAGCAACTTCTCTTCTTCCTGTGCACTTAAGTTTGCAGCAATTATCACTGGTATCGTCTGGTTCTCGCCCAAATATGCATGCTTCAAATGGTCGGGCAACTGCTTAAGCTCTATGTCTGGAAGTCTCAGTACAGTCGACTGGTTCCTGGTTGTGTTCGGGTCAGTCGACTTATCTAGAGCACCAGTCGACTGATCCGAGGAAACAACAATTCCATCAGTCACAATATTTTCAAATGCTGGTGCGAGTTTACCTGAATATGACTTTGGAGTTTCAAGGTGATGTACTGTTTCAGCTATCCTCCAGTCATTGTGTTCCTGTTCCACATTAGACAATGTTAGAGACTGTGTAATTGCAGCTTGTAGTGGTTCTACGCTATGTACCTGAAATGTTTGATCAACAATCTCCTGCACCACATCAACATTATAGCATTCATGATCATCATGTGGTAATTTTAGTGTATCAAACATTTTAATTTCAACCTTCTCTCCATTTATTTTCATGCTTATGGTACCCTTTTTAACACAAATTTTTATATCAGCCGTACTCATAAAGGGTCTACCTAAAATGATTGGTAGAGAAGATGGCATTGAAGAGTCCTCCATGACTAACACAACAAAATCAGCAGGCAAAATGAAATCGTTTACCTGAACTAGGACATCTTCCAAAATACCTCTAGGTCTTTTGATACTGCGATCCGCCAACTGCAACGTGATGGATGTTGGTTGGAGTTCCCCCAATCCTAGCTTTTCATAGACGGTGTATGAGAGGAGGTTGATGCTTGCCCCCAAGTCTAGTAGTGCTTTCTCAAAGAAGTGCTCACCAATCCTGCAAGGAATGGTAAAACTACCTGGGTCCTTTAATTTGGGAGGTAATTTCCTTAATAAAATAGCGCTCACTTCTTCTGTCAAAGCCACATCCTCCCTAACCTGAAATGTTCTTTTGTGAGTACAACTCTCTTTCAAAAATTTAGCATAAGAAGGAATTTGTTTAATAGCATCAAGTAGGGGGATATTAATTTCTACCTTTCTGAGAGTTTCAAAGATGTCAAATAAATGTTGTTCTTTCTTTTGCTTGACTAACCTTTGAGGGAATGGTGGCAAAACTGTTCTTTCTTTTTCACTTACCTTGTTGGATCCCAAAATTTTTGATGGTTGTATCTCTGTTTCTTCGGTGTGTGTTCCAACCTTTTTTCAATTGTCTTACCACTTCTCAGAGTTGTTACTGATTTGAGTTGTTCTTGGCCTCTAGGATTTGGTATAGTTTGTGAAGGAAGTTCTCCTGCTTTTCTCTCACTCAACTCCTTAGCGATTTGCCCGATTTGAGTTTCCAATTTCTGAATTGCTTGCCCTTGTTGGTTGCTTATTTGGTGTTGTTGTTGGAGCAATTGAAGAACGGTGGATTCAAAATCCAACTTCTTCTGTTCTTGAATAGGCCTATCAAACCCACTTCCCATTTGGAAGTTCCGTGCATGTCCTTGTGAAGACTGGGTTCCTTGATTGTTGCTCCATGAGAAATTTGGATGGTTCCTCCACCCTGGGTTGTATGTGCTCGAGAATGGGTTGTTCTTTGGTGGAAACACTCCTTGCCCCACATAGTTTGCATGCTCCTGATCTGTGAACGAAGACATGGGACATGTATCAGTTGTATGATCACTATGAGAACAAATTGCACAAATTTCTTTTGTTAGATTTTTCGCATTGCCCATTGTTGTCATTGCATTAACAAGCATATCAATTTTTTTATTCATGTTTGCCATTTCCACTTGTATGTTATTACTACCAGAAATCTCATAAACTCCCTGTTTTTTAGAGATGCCTCTTCCCCTTGTTGAGAATTGCTGTGAATTCCCGCTAAGTTCTTCAAATAATTCGATGGCCTCCTCACCACTTTTCCTCATCAAGATCCCGTTGCAAGCTGAATCCACAATTGCCTTGTTAGTATCATTTAAACCTTCATAAAAAGCTTGTACCTGATCATCCTTAGGCATGTTGTGTGTAGGACACTTGAGAAGCTTGTTCTTGAAATCCTTCCATGGTTCGAAGAATAAATCTCCATCCTTTTGTTGGAAGAGTTGAATCTCCCTTTTTAGCTGTTTGGTCTTTTGGGCTGGGAAGAATTCTTTTAAGAACTTTGTCGCCAATTGCTCCCATGAGTTTATTGATCCTGGTTCCAAAGAATTATACCATAGTTTAGCATTAAGTTTTAAGGAAAAAGGAAACAAGATTAACCTGATTTGTTCAGGGGTAAGCCCTTGGACGCTTTGTGTTCTGCAAAGATCGAAAAAATCTTGCAGATGGAGGTGAGGCTCTTCGTCTGGTTTGCCACTAAAGTGGAGAACCATGCTAAGTAATTGGGGAGAGAGATGCATATTCCCTGTGACATTAGGTTGATAAGCAATGCAGGAAGGTTGCTCAATATTCTTCGGCGTGAATTTGTCCTGCATTGGCACTCGATGTGGTATTTCCTCAGCCATTGTTGCTCGTGAATGTGGTCTCTGTACAGTCGACTGGTTCTGTGTAGCAGTCGACTGGTTGGTCGCAGACAGCCTTCCTAGTCTGTGCAAAGTGCGTTCTGTTTCCGCGTCAATAGGTAGTAGCTCTGGACGAAGTGATCTCCTTCCGTGCATCCACCAAAATCCTGTAACCTAAAAGAAATATTTATTAATAAAAGAAAAGAAAATAAAAGGAAAGATTTACTGATTTGTAAGTCAAAATGCTAACAATCCCTGACAACGGCGCCAAAAACTTGTTGTGCAATCCAGCTACCTAAATAAATAGATAAACTAGACACAAATTAAAACCTCGCAAGTGTACGAATCGTTTATAGAAGCGTAGCAATAGCAAAGGTCGATCCCACAGAGATTGTAGAAATTAACTTACTAATCAATAAAAAGAGTGAGAATGATAAAGAGTTGTTCTAAAGGTCTAAAAGAAATGAAAAGATTAAAACTAAATTAAGAAATGCTGAATCACAAATATCTATTAAGTAGTTGGGTGTAGATCTCCACCAATAGTCAATAATGCTAAGTCACCTTCTGAACTTCTTCTTATTACTCATGTTTGTTCTCTTCAAGGGCATGGTATCTACTCCTTAAAGTAATGTTTCCCTAAGCCAAGAATTAGGCATGGTATCTACTCTAATTCGTTTCTTTCATTATGTATTTAGCATGGTATCTACTAAGTTGTACTTAAAGAAAACATAAGAATAGTGGAAACGAACAAACACTCAAGGTTCTAGAAATTGGTATCAGATCTAGATCCCTTAAGTTGATTAAACCAAGAACCCCTAAGGACTCCTGTGTTACTAGTTATAAGCACGAGATACGGGTCGTCTCAATATGCTCATATAACAGCTTCAGATCTACACTACACAACTTGATAATCCTAAGTTCTGTATGCCAGTCGACTGGCTGTCACTTCAGTCGACTGCCCCTAGAACATCTGAACAAGTTTGATTCATGCAAATTGTTATTCTTTCAATCAGGTTTAATCAATAAGTAAAAGAGCAACATTCAGAAGATCTTAGCATTACAAAACTACGGCTTCAATCTACCCAACTATGAAATTAGTTCCACATAATAAGACTTTTATTGATCAACAAGTTCGAATACATGATTAACATAAAAGAATTAGAAAGATAAGGAATAAACTGATGTAGTTCGGCTAGATGAGTCGGCTGGCTGTCACACAGTCGACCGGCTATTCTTCTTCTTAGTACTTGATCTCCTTTCTCCTTCTTATGCCAATAAGTATTGCTCTTGGTTGATATGTTGGTGATTCTGGAACTCTTGTGATCTGGTTGATGGTGTGTGAGAAGGAGCGTGAGAGATGACGAGGGAGAGCGATTGATCCCCTCGCGCCCTTCTTCTTGTTTGGTATTTATAGATCACGGCTAGAGAATTAGGGTTTGCACTCTTCTTTTTATAGAAAAGTCCTTTTCTTTTATTTATTTCCTCCCTCGTTGCTCTGCGCATTATTTCTTTCTCTTTTCTTCTATTCTTCCTTTTCTGTTCTGATTTGGATTAGATTTGGACGAATCTTCAAATATCTTATCTTTTAACTCTGCCGCCCACCAGTCGACTCGTCTTCGAACCAGTCGACTGTGCCGAGACTTCTGAAGATTTCATACTTGGTCATACAAGTCGACTGCGCTTTGGAGTGAGTCGACTGCACCGAGCGGCTGTGGAAAATCAACTTCTCTATCCAGTCGCCTGCTGTGGGGAACCAGTCGACCGATGATCTGCAGTTCTCTGTGTATCATCCTTAAAATCCTGAATCTGCTTCGTTTCTCTGTTTTAGGCTGTTTCCTATGGAAAAGAGAAAATAAGAGTTAAATACCACATATAGAGCTTTTAAATGTCTAATTGCATTAAGATTATTGCTCCTAAATGTGAATAATATTGTGTTCATCACGTGGCCAGAGGCCCAGGTGGTTTAGGGCACACGTGGCAGCATCTAGAGCGGTTTAGGGCTGACGTGGCAAAGCCCCAAGTGGATTTGGAGCTGACATGGCAGATCGTGGGGGGGCCTATGTCCCTGAGAGAATCGGAGGGCCTAGGTTGCGCCAGGTCATCTCCCTCCCTTACCCGGCCGAGTGGAAGGCCCGTGAGACCGTCGAGGATCGGAGACCGAGGGTCGTGACGGGTCGTGGGTGGTTTTGTGGCGGTGAACTTATGGCTCGGTGCCGAGCCTATTCTGGTCCGGGGCCGAGCCGGCTTGACTTCGAGAGAGGGCCATCCAGGGCCCCAGGCCATTTTCATCCTACCTCAGGTGGGTTAATGTGTATCTCGTATGGGTCCAATAAGGAGATGGATTATAGGGTTTAAAATTAAAAAAATAAGAATTGAATATTGGATTGACAGGTTTGGGTTTAGAATCAATAGGAAAATAAGTCGGAAAATATTAGATAAATTAGAGTATTCAACATACAAAATTTAAATAGGTTGTACAAAAATTTTAGGGTTCAACAAAAATAAAATTAATTAGAAGAATACAGTTGGATTAAGACTTAACTTTTCACAAATCATATCTTAATAATATACTTTGTTTGGACTTTAAAATAATAAATAATAATAATAGATGGATTAAGATCTATAGATCTTCACAAATTAATAAACAATTAAAGAAATAATAATAATAATAAAATTAGGCAAAAATATAATAAATAGCAATATAGTGGTACATATTAATTAATTAAATCAAATAGTATACATAAAATTCATACTCCAATAATAATAAAATATAGATTATGATCTATAGGCTTTCACAAATTAATTAATAACAACAGATGAATTTTAATAAACAGTCAAGAAATAATAATAATAATAATAATAATAATAATAATAATAATAATAATAATAATAATAATAATAATAATAATAATGTTGTCGCTGAAATCGGTGTGGGGGCAAAACAGATAGATTTGTGGATTCGAGGGAAGTTGAATAGTCAAACCTGAACTACTTCACTGGAGTTTGACCGAGATCTCCTCACCGTTGACCTGCAAAAAGTGCGAGACACCGGGGTTGATTCCGGCGACGCACCCTCCGACGCTCTTATTAGTAATCTGAATGATTAAAAAAGAGCTTAAACTGGAAAAAGATTGATTACCTAGAAACAGTGGGGGATGGGGTATTTATAGCCGCCTTTAGGAATCAGTTTCAGGATATAGCTAAATCCCTACTTCCCGATGTAGATGGATAGAAGTGGTTAAGACTGCTGATTGAGAATAATCATAAATCTGAATCATCTTCTATCCAGTTGGACTGGGTTTCTTACGGGTTGGGACCCGTACCCATTAAGACAGACCCGTTTATGGGTTATTGGGCTTTGAAGAAAAGTCCAGCTCCCATTTCAGACCTGTTTATGGGTGAAATTACCATTTTACCCTTGAGCTTTAAGATTCGTGCCTGATTTGAACGATTCCGATTTAATCCTATTTTTAGCCATATCACGAGCCCCCCACTCCCGAAGACTGAGTTTGATCAGCCTTTGAGGAGTAGTTTTACTGTTTTAATGGCTTGCAGGGTTGTATCGGAGTTCAAATGAGGGGTTTCGGATCTTAAACGAGGCATTATGGTGTTTTTCAGAGCTAGTAGTGCACTCAAGATTGTTCTTGAGCTCTCCTAAATTTTTTGGGAATTTTTCTTGATTTTTTAATTATTTTTCAGATCATTTATTCAATTTTGCGGAGCGGTGATTCATTTTTCAATGGCACTAATTAATCATTCTAAGCAATAATTATTTACCCAAGGGCTTAAAAATATTTCCCTGAATTTATAATTATTTTTGAGAATTTTTAGTTATTTTTTCTGAATTTTTAATCATTTTTCCGCAATTTTTGAGTAAATAATTCCAATTAAATAAATAAAAAATAGATTTTTTAAATTCTATTTATGACGTGGCGCAATCTGGGCTCTCCATCAGCTTTGGGCACGACTTTTGAGGAGATCTAACACCTGTGGTTGCTCAAAGGTGGATTTTCCCTTTATTAGGGGGTCAGTGGCAAGTGGCTTCGGCAATGTTGCCGACCTCTGCCAATCACCTCGAGGAGCTAACACGTGTCAGGAAGAAAGCCGAAGTTAAGAAAAGTTCGGGGTCCCTTGTCGAGGTGCGGAGGTACCTCGGCGTGGCGACACGTGTCAGAAGTGGTTCGGCGAGGTTTACCGAAGTCCGAGTGAGCCATTTTCCCATGTTTGAGTGTCAGTGCTAAGAACGCTCGACAAGGCATGCCGAAATTCAAAGTGATAGTTTTTTCTCACATTTGAGCGTCGGTGCTAAGAACGCTCGGCAAGGCGTGTCGAAGTCCAAAGTGAGTTTTTTCTCACATTTGAGCGTCGGTGCCAAGAACGCTCGGCAAGGCGTGCCGAAGTTCAAAGTGAGAGTTTTTTCTCACGTTTGAGCATCGGTGCTAAGAACGCTCGGCAAGGCATGCCGAAGTCCAAAGTGAGAGTTTTTTCTCACGTTTGAGCGTCGGTGCCAAGAATGCTCGGCAAGGCGTGCCGAAGTTCAAAGTGAGAGTTTTTTCTCACGTTTGAGCGTCGGTGCCAAGAAAGCTCGGCAAGGCGTGCCGAAGTTCAAAGTGAGAGTTTTTTCTCACGTTTGAGCGTCGGTGCCAAGAATGCTCGGCAAGGCGTGCCGAAGTTCAAAGTGAGAGTTTTTTCTCATGTTTGAGCGTCGGTGCCAAGAATGCTCGGCAAGGCGTGTCGAAGTCCAAAGTGAGTTTTTTCTCACGTTTGAGCGTCGGTGCCAAGAACGCTTGGCAGGGCGTGCCGAAGTTCAAAGTGAGAGTTTTTTCTCACGTTTGAGCGTCGGTGCCAAGAACGCTCTGTAGGGCGTGCCGAAGTTCAAAGTGAGAGTTTTTTCTCACGTTTGAGCGTCGGTGCCAAGAGCGCTCGGCAGGGCATGCCGAAGTTCAAAGTGAGTTTTTTCTCACGTTTGAGCGTCGGTGCCAAGAACGCTCGGCAGGACGTGCCGAAGTTTAAAGTGAGAGTTTTTCTCACGTTTGAGCGTCGGTGCCAAGAACACTCGGTAGGGCGTGCCGAAGTCCAAAGTGAGTTTTTTCTCATGTTTGAGCGATTCTCCTATGGGAACCCTTTTTGTGGTGCGGTAGTTCCACAATACGTTAGGAAGTTGTTCTGTCCACAATCTTTTAGCCGACTTATCCAGTCTCTTCTTGATGCCCGAGAGAATTTACCTATTGGCATTCTCTACTTGGCCATTGGATTGAGGGTGGGAGACAGAGGTGAACCGCTGCTGAATGCCAAGGTCTTCACATAAGGAGCGGAATGCTGTCCCCGTAAACTGTGTTTCGTTATCTGTTACCAAGACTCGAGATACGCCGAACCTGCAGATCACATTCTTCCAGAAGAACTGTTGCACTTTGTTCTCAGTAATAGTTGCTAGCGGTTCGGTCTCGATCCATTTGGAGAAATAGTCGATTGCCACGACTAGGAACTTGAGCTGGCCCGGAGCTGGTGGGAACGGACCTAGCAGGTCCATCCCCCACATTGCAAAGGGAATTAGGCTGGAGAGAGATGTGAGTTGGGCTTGTGGTAGGCGGCGGATAGTGGAGAATTGCTGACAGGGGCTGCATTGCCGGACATGTTGCTCGGCGTCCCAAAGTAGGGTAGGCCAGAAGTACCCGTAGTTCAAGACTTTTCTGGTGAGGGACCTTGATCCCGAATGGGCTCTGCTATCCCTTCGTGGAGTTCTTTTAAGGCATACAAGGCTTCTTCTGGAGTGAGACATCTCAAGTAGGGTCTGCCATCTACTTGGGTATAAGAGCATTTGTACAAGACTCCCTCAATGAGGGTGTACCGCTCCGCTCTCGTTCAGATTCGGCGAGCTTCTTTAGGATCTTGGGGGAGGCTCCCGTTTCTGAGGAACTTAATTAACGGCCTTATCCAGTTGTCTTCGAGTTGGACAGGTAGCAACTCCATTGAGTCGGGGGCTTCTTCTTCGATGCTAGGCCTTAGTAGAACTTTGATTAGGACGGTCTGCTCGAGACCTTGGAGAGATGAGGAGTCTAGTTTTGAGAGGGCATCTGCTTGGGCGTTCTCCTCTCTAGGGATTCGCTAGAGTTGTGCCTCTTCGAACAAAGCCAGGAGACTTTTGACCTTGGCTAGGTACCTGGCCATCCGGTCGTCTCGTGCCTCATATTCTTCTAAGACTGATTCACCACAAGCTGAGAGTCACTGAATATTCGGACACGTTGCGCTCCTACCTTGCGAGCCATGCCCAAGCTTGCTATTAGGGCTTCATACTTAGCTTCGTTGTTGGAAGCTTTGAAATTGATGCGGAGGGAGTATTGGAGAACGAATTCATCTGGGCTTGTCAGAATAACCCCTGCTCCGCTCCCTTCGGTGCAAGAAGAGCCATCTACGTACAGCATCCAGATGGGTGGCCCATTTGCCGCTTGACTTACTTCTGGGATCGTGCTTTCCACTATAAACTCGGCTAGGACTTTCCCCTTGATAGCAGTCCGAGGCTGATAAGATATGTCGTGTTGACTTAGCTCGATTGACCACTTCATTAAATGTTCAGAGTTCTCAGGCTTATGCAGGACCTGCTTGAGCGGCTGGTCGGTAAGGACGACCACCGAATGGGATTAGAAATAGGGACGAAGCTTCCTGGCCGCCATAACCAAGGCGTATGCTATCTTTTCCAATCTCGGATAGGGGAGCTCGGCGTCTCTAAGAACCTTGCTCACATAGTAGATAGGCTTCTGTGCCTTGTCTTCTTCCCTCACTAGGACAGCACTGAGGGTTTGTTCGAAGGCAGCGAGGTAGAGGTAGAGGGTTTCCCCGAGAGTAGGCTTGCTGAAGAATAGAGGGTTGACTAAGTAGGCTTTGAGTTGGTCGAACGACTCTTGCTGCTGCTGGCCCCACTCGAAGCCCTTAGCCCCCTGAGGGCTTTGAAGAAAGGGAGACACTTGTCCCCGGACTTGGAGAGAAAGCGCCTATAGCCGCGAGGCGTCCTGTGAGCTTTTGCACTTCTTTCACATTTGTAGGAGGAGCCATATTGAGTATGGCTTTTATCTTCTCAGGGTTGGCTTCAATCCCCCTCTGACTGACCATAAAGCCCAGGAATTTACCCGATGAGACCCCGAATGCACACTTATTCGGGTTTAGTCTCATGTCATGCTTCCTTAACACATCAAAGGCTTCTGGGAGGTCGGCGACATGGTCGGACCCATGGATATCATCTACGTAAACCTCCATGTTCATCGACGTAAACTTCCATGTTCTGCCCGATCTGATTTTTGAAGACCTTATTGACGAGGCGTTGGTAGGTGGCACCAGCATTTTTTAGCCCAAAGGGCATCGTTCTATAGCAGTAGAGATCTTGATCTATGATGAAGGACGTTTTTGGGATATCTGGGGGGAACATTCGGATCTGGTTGTATCCAGAAAAGGCGTCCATGAAGCTCAGCAGCTCATGGCCCGAAGTGGCGTCGATCAAGGTGTCGAAGCTGGGGAGTGGGAAAGGATCTTTGGGGCATGCCTTGTTCAAATCTATGAACTTCCATTGGCCTTTTTGACCATCATGACATTGGAGAGCCACTCCGGATAGTTGACCTCTTGTATGAACCGGGCTTTGAGGAGCTTCTCCACTTTTTCCTTTATAGCTTGCTGGCGCTCGGGGGCGAACTAACGCCTTTTCTGCTGGACCGGTTTGGACCCCGGAGCAACGCTTAGATGGTGGACGAGGAGCTCTTTGGAAATCCCCGGCATGTCGACAGTTGTCCATGCGAAGAGGTCCCGGTTCTTCTTTATGTACTGGACTATATCGGAGCAGAGGGCAGAAGGGAGGGATTTGCTGATGAGGAATTTGCAGGTCGGATCTTCTTCCGAGAAGAGCACTTCCTCGAGCTCGTCTAGACATTGGCTGGGTGTTCCCCTGGGGAATTTCAACGGTCTCGAAGGAGAGGACAAGTCCTCCAGTCGAGGTTATATAACATTTGTGGGCCGTTTCCTGACTCCCCCTTACCTCTCCTACGCCTGCCTTGGTGAGAAACTTCATTTTAGATGGTAAGCTGATGGGACGGCTTCTAGAGCAGCTAGGCCCGATCGACCTAGGATCACATTGTTGGCAGCTGGGACGTCAACAACCATGAAGTCTATTGGCTCCGTTCGGGTAGTAGGATTTTTGCCAGTGGTTACATCGAGGGTTATAACACCTTCGATTGTCACTGGCACTCCCGTGAACCCATGGCGCATGTAACTGGCGGGCTTGAGCCTGTCCCTTGATAATTTGAGTCCTCGGAAGGCCTCTAGAAAGTGGATGTTGACAGAACTGCCATTATCCACTAGAATCCTTTCCACTTTGAAGTTAGCTATGTGGAGGTTAATCACCAGTGCATCACAATGAGGGGTTCGGACACCCTCTAGATCTTCATTTGAGAAAGTTATCGGGACTCCAAGACCTTTGGGAGGGGGTAGGCTGTGCATCGAATTGACTTTCCTGATGAAAGCCTTTCGAGATGAGTTAGAGTTCCCTCCATTGGACCTCCGTGGATGAGGTGCAAGATGCGCTCTTCTTCGAATTCGGGAGTCTCGTCACGCATCTCGGGCTGTTTGTTAGCCCCCCTGGGGGATGGAGGAGGATCGACCCGGTCCTTTCTTACAAACTTGGAGAGCTGCCCTCTCTGAATAAGGGCTTCGATCTCATTTTTCAGAGCCCGGCAGTCATTGGTGTCGTGGCCGTGGTCTCGATGGTAGCGGCACCACTTTTTCTTATCCCTCTTCTTCCCAGAAGTATTCATCTTTAGGACAAGAGGTATGATCCCTTCTTTCTCTACCTCCATTAGAATGGTTGAGACATTGGCGTTGAGAGGGGTAAACTTTTCAAATCTGGGAGGTGGACGACGCTGACCCCCATTGTCCTTATGGAGCTTTTTAGCTACCTCGTCTTCAGCAGCCTTCCTCTTATTTCTAGAAGAGGATCCCTCGAATGTGGAGCGATGTTCAGCTTCCTCCGCCCAGATATACTTCTTGCTTCTGAGAAAAAGGTCGGAGAAGTCTCGCGGGGGCTTTTTGGCTAGGAAGGACCAGAGGTTCGAGTTTAGAACATTGGACTGGAAGGCGGCTGCAGCGACCGATTGGTCGAGGGAGACGATGAACCTGGTTTCCACGGTAAATCGCTTGACATAATCTCTCAATTTCTCTCCCTTCTTCTGATTAAGGAAGATTAGTGAAAAACTCATTTTTTCGGAGCGGCGTCTGCTCACGAAATGGATTATGAAGAGGGTCTCGAACTGTTCGAAAGAGAAGATGGAGGACGGGACGAGGCGGGAGTACCATTCCCGAGCTGGGCCTTTGAGAGTGGCTGGGAAAGTCGTGCATAGGAGGGCATCAGAGGCTTGATGGATCATCATTAGAGTTTTGAAACTCTCGATGTGATCCATGGGGTTTGACTCCCCCTTTTATGTCTCGAACTGCAGGGGCTTGAAATTTGCTGGAACTGGGGCCTCCATGATGGTTCGGAGAACGGAGGTCTGCTTGGACGGAGGGTCCCCTCTCTTAGCTCCTCATCCCTATCTAGTTGACCGAGGCACCTCTCCATCTCGTGGAGATGGCAGTAGACAACATCATCCCTTCGATGGTATTCTGGTGAGCCTCTGGACTCGTCTTCGTACGAAAGGAAGCGTTGGGTATGGCGATGATAGCTTAGAGACTGGTGAGGACTAGGGATGTGATGGCAGTGGCTCGGAGCTTGAGGAGGACTTAGGGACCGATGGCGAGGGCTTCGAACCGGCTCAGGAGTGGGGACCCTCTGAATATTATTATTGTTGTTCGGCTGGACATTGAGGGCCCACAAGACTGTTTCCTGGAACTCTTGGAATTCTGTCCGGGTGATGGGTCTGTTCTGGTCCCTCTGGAACTGTCGACCAGCAGGAGAATGGTGCCTTCTTCGACGGTACTCGGGGGACTCCCTCCGTCTCCTATGAAGAGGGGACCTCCTGCGGTCGCGGCGGCGAGGAGATCGTGCATTTGGACGTTTTGAGCGGGAGGCTCCCTCTCGGGTCCGCCTCTCATCCAAACGGTAGCAAGGTCTTCCTCTTTTTACCGGTTGATTATGATGTTGCGGAGGTCTTCTGAAGGCCGAGGGTTATAGGATGCCACGGAGTCGGTGGAAGGATTATGTACCGAGATATGATCGCGGTGAAGAGGTTGCTTCTGAGGATTAGGACGAGAGGTCCCTATACCAACATTTTGGAGCCCGAGTGGAGTCTACTGGGGTTGAATATTTTGGAGAGGAGGCTGCCCCTGCTGCAGTGGCAGATCAGGTTGAGGAGGGAGCTATTCCTGTTGCTGGACGGGTTGGAGGGGAGCCCCCGATTGTTGTTGTTGAGGAGGAATGGGAGTGGGTCCACGGTTGGACCCTCTGGATCTTATTTTCCTTGGTGGCATGGCTGGAGGCGGTATTGACCGGTGGAAGATGCTGGACTGCTATTCGTTTTCTTACAGACGGTGCCAATCTGTTGTCGCTGAAATTGGTGTGGGGCAAACAGATAGATTTGTGGATTCGAGGGAAGTTAAATAGTCAAACCTGAATGACTTCACCAGAGTTTGACCGAGATCTCCTCTCCGTTGACCTGCAAAAAGTACGAGACACCGGGGTTGATCCCCGCGACGCACCCTCCGCGCTCTTGTCAGTAATCTTAATGATTAAGAAAGAGCTTAAACTGGAAAAAGATTGATTACCTGGAAATAGTAGGGGATGGGGGGTATTTATAGCCGCCTTTAGGAATCAGTTTCAGGATATAGCTAAATTCCTACTTCCCGATGTAGATGGATAAAAGTCGTTAAGACTGCTGATTGAGAATAATCATAAATCTGAATCCTCTCCTATCCAGTTGGACTGGGTTTCTTACGGGTTGGGACCCGTACCCATTAAGACAGATCCGTTTATGGGTTATTAGGCTTTGAAGAAAAGCCCAGCTCCTATTTCAGACTCGTTTATGGGTGAAATTACCATTTTACCCCTGAGCTTTAAGATTCGTGCCTGATTTGAACGGTTCCAATTTAACCCTATTTTTAGCCATGTCAAATAATAATAATAATAATAATAATAATAATAATAATAATAATAATAATAAGGTCATAAAATATAGAACGGATAGCGAGTTTGGGTAAGATATATAATAAATTAAATAATAGATATAGATTGAGTTAAAATAAAGTTAGGGTCTCACACATTATAAATAATCAAACAATGAAAATCAAATTGGTCCGGCTTAAATATAAATAATTAATCAAATAAGAAAATCAAGTAAACCGATAGATTAGAATAGGATTTGTATTACAATATAAAAGTCATTTGAAAATAGCTACAAATAAAATTATTGATTAAAAATAAACTTTATTAGGAGATCCAACAATAAATTTTAAAAAAAGGAATTTAAGAATTGAAAATAATTATAAGGAATAGAAATACCGAAAATACACAGAAAATATGTATTGGCGGGAACGGGGGTTACACGTCGGCTTTTAACTGATGTTATGGTGATTCAGCTCAATCAACCATTTGATCATTCGTCCGGAGTTCTCGGACTTGTGAAGGACTTGCTTCAGGGGGTTGGTCGGTAAGAACTTGGACGAAGTGGGCCTGGAAGTAAGGGCAAAGCTTCCGTGCCTCCATAACCAAAGCATAGGTTATTTTCTCCATTTTGGTGCAGCAAGGATCAGTGTCATAGATTACTTTGCTCACATAGTAGATGGGTTTCTGAACTCCATCTTGTTCTCAGACTAGGACTACGCTGAGAGTATGCTCAAATGCTGTCAAGTAGAGGTGGCGGACTGCGCCCGACTCAGGTTTGCTTTGCATAGAAGGGTTGACGATGTATTCTTTGAGTTGGACAAAGGCCTGTTGCTGAGGCTCGTCCCACTTAAAGTTCTTCACCACCCAAAGGGCTTTTAAGAAGGGGAGGGGCCTCTCCCTAAACCTTTTTTAGGAAGCGTCTGATCACCTCTAGCTAACCCATGAGCTTTTCAACCTCCTTGACGCTTGTTGGATGATTCCTATCGAGGATAGCCTAGATCTTCTCTGGGTTCGCCTCTATTCCTTTTTCGCTGACCATGAAGCCGAGGAATTTTTCTAAGGACACACCGAACGCACAGTTAGATGGGTTTAACCTCATATTATTCTTCCTCAGGTTGTTGAAGGCTTCCTTAAGGTCCTTAACGTGGTCTTCCCTTCCGAGGCTTTTGACGAGCATGTTGTTCACATATACTTCTATATTCCGACCAATCTGCTCTTTGAAGACCTTGTTCACCAGCCTTTGATAGGTGGCTCCTACGTTCTTCAGTCCGAACAGCATAAATCAGTAGCAGTAGATACCATGGTCGGTGACAAATTAAATCTCTGGGATGTCTGGAGGGAACATTCAGGATTGATTATACCTGAAGAAGGCATCCATTAAGCTTTGGAGTTCATGTCCAGATGTAGCATCATTCAGAGCGTCGATACTTGGAAGAGGAGATCCTTTGGGCATGACTTATTAAGGTCGGTGAAATCAATGTAGATCCTCAACTTGCCGCTCACCTTCTTCACAAATACAACATCGCCAACCACTCTTGGTAGTTGACTTCCTGGATAAATCAGGCGGTGAGTAGTTTATCGACTTCCTCTTTCACAGCTTATTGCCTATCCAGGGCAAACTTTTGGTG